>JBBDGP010000826.1:600000-1108662 GCA_037952835.1 Lithobates septentrionalis
ATCCAATTAGCCACCCGCATCCGGCTCCTCCCTCCTATCTACAATGAAATCTGATCTATGCACATATATCTGTAGTGTTTACTTATCTCTCTTCAAAGCTCTAAGTTCTGTGTCGTTAATTACAGTGAAAGTGTTGGTGGTATTCTGTCCAGCTAGACTCTCACAAAGTACTAACACTTTGAAAACTTCTGCCTAATTTCCATATTTATTAATTAGTGACGATATTCAGTAGCTGAGCTGAGTTTGCTTTAACTAAGTTAACTTTTTGAAGGTGGTATAATGGTATTATTAAGGAAGGCAAGGTGGAAACATCATTCCTTTAAAAAGAAAAGGAAACAATTAAGGGGCAGGGTTTTTCTCAATGTCTCATAATTATGTTGGACATTAAAAATAAAATAACCAATTTCTAATGCAATATAGTTGAAAAAGGAATGGCACCTATGTTGTATTTTCTTCAATTATATAGATAATCAAATGCAGACTGTAGTTAAATGATTATGTATTATGCTTAAAGTGGTTGTAAACCCCATTAATGAAATCTGATCTATGCACATATATCTGTAGTGTTTACTTATCTCTCTTCAAAGCTCTAAGTTCTGTGTCGTTCTGCTGCTCCATTTCTCTGAAACATGATCTGCCCTTTCTAAAGAGTGAAGAAAGCTGAAGACAGCAAATATACATGTAAAACTTATGTAGGAGGATTTATTTCATCTCTGTGTATCATCTGAGGCTGTTCACTTCACTGGGTATATGTGAGGGTTTACATCCACTTTAATGTAATGTCTTCAGATCTGAACATTTATATACACAGAATAATTTTATAGAAGTTTTACAAGATAACAGTAGTATATTTCCTTTTTTTAATGGTGTCCGTTGCTATGAGCATCTTTTTGTAAAGTCTGTCAGCATTGGGATATTCTTACTTACATTAGTACAAAAGGTTCTTATCACATTCAAAAACAATCTCTGCCATAATTGATAATTTGTTTATTAGAAAATGAAAATATGAGAGGCATTATAACTTTTTTCACTTGGGGTGGTAGTATAACATTTTCAGGTGAAAACTAAATTTTGGAGTTACCTTGGTCATGACAATACTTCTCATACTAAATGATTAAATTTGGGAGATGTTACCATATACTATATACACAGCCTATTGAAGCAGGATGTTAGTTAAAGCAGTATTACATCTAAAGCCAAAATGTAATATATTTCAGCTTACCAATCAGATTTGGTTATTAAAAAGTTTTTGTTTTTTTTAAGTTATTAATCTTTTGTTTTCACCTGGAGATCTGGCCAGTAACACACCTCCTGTATGAATAATGGGGCACAGGGAGCACCTTTGGACAGCAGCATTGTCAGTCTGAGGGTAGAAGAGTGTAAGATGTACTTGCAGATTTAAGTACACTAACAAATTGAAGCCAGACTCCGGCTAACACTTTATTTTATAAACTGGGATAGAGGTTTTACATAAATAAATAAATAAATGAATAAAAGCTGATCATTCTAAGAACCCTTGTCAGTAGTAAATGTTTTACCACTACACTCTAAACTGTTACGTTTGCAGGAGAGCTTGTTCTTTTGAAAACAACAGACTTACTGGCTGGATCATCAGGTGAAAATAGAAGAAGGAAACCCTAAAAAAGAAAATGAATGCAGCAATCACATCTAAGAAATGGTAAGCTGCAATATAATACATTTTTGCTTCTGGGTTTAATACTGCTTTAATTCTGTATAATTATATAAACAATTATGTACCAAAAAACAGCTTATTCACTTATGTCACAGATCGGTGCTTTGTTTTGTTTTTTCTTATTTCTCTGTATTTCAGCTATCAATATTTTTGTTCAGTTTCTGGTACAGAAAAAAAGAGATTTAAATAACATATAGCTGTATGTGTAACTATTGTGTAGTTAGAGATAAAATAATAGAGATAGCAGTATTTTGGATATTATGTAAATTAAAGACTTAATAAGAGCTGCATAAATGTGTGAGTAAATACAGGTGAAGTCTAGAAAAGGGGGGAAAGGAAAGGATGGAAGGGGTGTGGGGAGAGAGGCTTGTGTCAGGGTTAGGTTGCAGCCCAGCCTAGGGTTCAAAAAGACCCTTGTTAAAAGTCTGGTGGCAAGAACACCTGTGATATTTTTTTTCAACTAGAAGAAAAGCCATAATGGTGACAAAAAAGAAAGTACTTGGGATTATGTCTATACATAATTGTCTACATTAGATAACTGTTGCAATGCACATTTTATAGGGATGAACATGCTAGGTTGAGTGTAGACAGAGCGCACAGACTGCTAAAACCATCATTGCTGCCTGACCAGATCCCCAGAGACATCATAGCTAGGATCCATTTTTTTCACGTAAAAAGACCAACTGATGCGATACATCAGACAGGATACTGCACTCCCAGACCCTTCTGCTGGAATTGCACTCTATGCTGATTTGTCCAAAGCTACACTGACAGCGAGGCACACTTTGGTTCCCATTATCAAAATTCTGCGTAACCACAAAATTCTCTACAAGTGAGGCCAAACTGCTGGTGTAAATGCACAATAAATCACATTCAATCACTTCACTGGAGAAAGGTATGGAGCTCCTCCAAAAGAGGCTCCTCCTCCCTGTGAATGGCAACTCTGCAGACCCTGATCGCCTCCAGGACAGACGAAACAAAAATCGCCAAAACAGGAGGGGTAGATAACTTATTCATGTTTGTACTCTTGTAGTTCACCTAATTTAATATTGTGTGGGGATTTCAATATGATTTTGAATGAAGAGCTTGACTCCCCATCGGTGGCCCACAGGCGGAGGCCATCTTTAGAATCATTGTGCCATGAAGAGAGACTCTTTGATCCATGGCGCTGTCTTCGAAATGGACTACACGTCCTACTCCATGGTGCACAATAGCTATTCCAGAATAGACTTTTTTCTCACTAATATGTATACTTTGCAGAATGTACGTCATGCTGATATCCACAACATCACGTGGTCGGACCATGCACCTGTGACTATTGATGTTGTGGATACAAGCAAAACTTCCCACAAATGATTGTGGCTCAACAACACTTTCCTCCTATCACACCCCAAGATTATGGATGAGATGGAAGGGAAACTCAGAGAGTATTTCCAATTTCCAATAATAACCGAGAATGTTCTCTATTGACGATATTGTGTGCACATAAGGCATTTGCTAGAGGAACTCTTATCCAAATTGCCTCTAGAGAAAGGAAAAAAAAATAAAGCGCATATCACAGCTTTACAAATCAATTGCAGAATTAGAGGCTCAACACAAAAATCCCAACACTACTTCAACCCACATACTTATGCCCCGTACACACGGTCGGATTTTCCGATGGAAAATGTCCGATTGGAGCGTGTTGTCGGAAATTTCGACCGTGTGTGGGCTCCATCGGACATTTTCCATCGGATTTTCCGACACACAAAGTTTGAGAGCAGGATATAAAATTTTCCGACAACAAAATCCGTTTAAGACAAAGACAATTCCATAGCTCAACTCACCAACCAGTCTGCTGACCAACCAAATTAGCCTGTCTAACCGTCTGTTAAAAGCAGGGGTTTAGTTAGC
Source organism: Lithobates septentrionalis (assembly GCA_037952835.1). Lineage (NCBI taxonomy): Eukaryota > Metazoa > Chordata > Amphibia > Anura > Ranidae > Lithobates > Lithobates septentrionalis. Next base: position 603,587 of record JBBDGP010000826.1, read on the forward strand.
ACACATTTGCAAACGCATGTGAAAGCTGCAAGGCCTCGTCAAGGCACCCTGTATTACTTGCAGTCCTAACACTACTAAATTTATAAGTGTCTCCACAGTGGAAGCACATGCATTAAATGGATAGGTGTGAGACAGGTGAGCCTGGAGGCGGCCCAAGCCCCCTTAAAGGGACAGGAGCACACTGGACACCCAGCAAGAGCACAATGGCAGCAAAGGTGTCCAGCGTGTCCCCGACCCACATTTACAAACAGTAACAAAACACTGGCCACCGCCCACACCCATAACTGGCCTTCACAGCAAGGAGCACATGGAGGGCATATACATGTAAGACAAAGACAATTCCATAGCTCAACTCACCAACCAGTCTGCTGACCAACCAAATTAGCCTGTCTAACCGTCTGTTAAAAGCAGGGGTTTAGTTACCACACATTTGCAAACGCATGTGAAAGCTGCAAGGCCTCGTCAAGGCACCCTGTATTACTTGCAGTCCTAACACTACTAAATTTATAAGTGTCTCCACAGTGGAAGCACATGCATTAAATGGATAGGTGTGAGACAGGTGAGCCTGTAGGCGGCCCAAGCCCCCTTAAAGGGACAGGAGCACACTGGACACCCAGCAAGAGCACAATGGCAGCAAAGGTGTGCAGCGTGTCCCCGACCCACATTTACAAACAGTAACAAAACACTGGCCACCGCCCACACCCATAACTGGCCTTCACAGCAAGGAGCACATGGAGGGCATATACATGTAAGACAAAGACAATTCCATAGCTCAACTCACCAACCAGTCTGCTGACCAACCAAATTAGCCTGTCTAACCGTCTGTTAAAAGCAGGGGTTTAGTTAGCACACATTTGCAAATGCATGTGAAAGCTGCAAGGCCTCGTCAAGGCACCCTGTATTACTTGCAGTCCTAACACTACTAAATTTATAAGTGTCTCCACAGTGGAAGCACATGCATTAAATGGATAGGTGTGAGACAGGTGAGCCTGGAGGCGGCCCAAGCCCCCTTAAAGGGACAGGAGCACACTGGACACCCAGCAAGAGCACAATGGCAGCAAAGGTGTCCAGCGTGTCCCCGACCCACATTTACAAACAGTAACAAAACACTGGCCACCGCCCACACCCATAACTGGCCTTCACAGCAAGGAGCACATGGAGGGCATATACATGTAAGACAAAGACAATTCCATAGCTCAACTCACCAACCAGTCTGCTGACCAACCAAATTAGCCTGTCTAACCGTCTGTTAAAAGAGGGGGTTTAGTTAGCACACATTTGCAAACGCATGTGAAAGCTGCAAGGCCTCGTCAAGGCACCCTGTATTACTTGCAGTCCTAACACTACTAAATTTATAAGTGTCTCCACAGTGGAAGCACATGCACAAGCACCTATCCATTTATTGTATGTGCTTCCACTGTGGAGACACTTATACATTTAGTAGTGTTAGGACTGCAAGTAATACAGGGTGCCTTGACGAGGCCTTGCAGCTTTCACATGCATTTGCAAATGTGTGCTAACTAAACCCCTGCTTTTAACAGACGGTTAGACAGGCTAATTTGGTTGGTCAGCAGACTGGTTGGTGAGTTGAGCTATGGAATTGTCTTTGTCTTACATGTATATGCCCTCCATGTGCTCCTTGCTGTGAAGGCCAGTTATGGGTGTGGGCGGTGGCCAGTGTTTTGTTACTGTTTGTAAATGTGGGTCGGGGACACGCTGGACACCTTTGCTGCCATTGTGCTCTTGCTGGGTGTCCAGTGTGCTCCTGTCCCTTTAAGGGGGCTTGGGCCGCCTCCAGGCTCACCTGTCTCACACCTATCCATTTAATGCATGTGCTTCCACTGTGGAGACACTTATAAATTTAGTAGTGTTAGGACTGCAAGTAATACAGGGTGCCTTGACGAGGCCTTGCAGCTTTCACATGCGTTTGCAAATGTGTGCTAACTAAACCCCTGCTTTTAACAGACGGTTAGACAGGCTAATTTGGTTGGTCAGCAGACTGGTTGGTGAGTTGAGCTATGGAATTGTCTTTGTCTTACATGTATATGCCCTCCATGTGCTCCTTGCTGTGAAGGCCAGTTATGGGTGTGGGCGGTGGCCAGTGTTTTGTTACTGTTTAACAAAATCCGTTGTCGGAAATTCCGATCGTGTGTACACAAATCCGACGGACAAAGTGCCACGCATGCTCAGAATAAATAAAGAGATGAAAGCTATTGGCCACTGCCCCGTTTATAGTCCCGACGTACGTGTTTTACATCACCGCGTTTAGAACGATCGGATTTTCCGACAACTTTGTGTGACCGTGTGTATGCAAGACAAGTTTGAGCCAACATCCGTCGGAAAAAATCCTAGGATTTTGTTGTCGGAATGTCCGAACAAAGTCCGACCGTGTGTACGGGGCATAAAACTCCTTACGTTCTGCCACAAGGAATTACGGCAAAAGAATGAAACTGTCCTTCTACTCTCAAAATAACAGGGCAGGCAAACTCTTAGCCTCCCAACTCAAAAAAAGGCAAGCACGCTCCAACCTCACACATATTAAACACCACCAATCTAATACAACGCTTCACAACCCTAAAGACATAGCCAACGCATTTAGAGATTATTATGAATCCCTCTACAACCTTAACAAAGACCCACTCACCCACCAACCTACAGATTTAGAGATCAATGATTTTCTTCAAGGAGTCCATCTGCCCACAGTAGATGTCACCACACTTAAAAAACTGAATACCCCCATCACCAATAAAGAGGTCAAGACCGTCATAAAATCCCTTCCCATGCACAAATCATCTGGAGCTGACGAATTTTCCACTGAATATTCACCTCCCTCCTCACTCCAAAACTTGTAGAAATTTTCAGTACTGCAGCCTCTACAGGTTCCTTCCCAAGTGAAATGCTCCAAGCTGTGATAGTTACACTACCAAAACCGGGTAAAGACCCAACACACTCCAAAACTTTAGACCCATTTGCCTACTAAATTCAGATCTAAAGATCTACACCAAAATTTTAGCCAATAGATTAATGGAAATTACTCCATCCCTCATAGGTCTTGATCAAGCTGACTTTGTAAAGGGCAGGCAGGCACCAGACAGGACCAGAAGAATGTTGAACCTTCTGTGATACGCAGAGGTCACCCAAAAATCTAGAATATTCCTGGGCCTAGATGCAGAAAAAGCCTTTGATAGGGTCCATTGGGGATATCTGTCTAGGACCTTGCACAAATTTGGAATATCTGGCCTGATCCACTCAACAATCATGTCACTATACTTGAATCCCACAGCCCGAGTCTACACTAGCTTACTCTCTGACCCTTTTAAATTGTCAAATGGGACTCATCAAGGATGCCCACTCTCTCCAATTATATTTTCACTTGTCATTGAACCATTAGCGGGATACATCAGATCTAATGAGATAATACAAGATATCAATATAGGCTCCAAAAGCCATAAAAAAGGACTCTTCGCTGATGATATTATACTAACTATATCCAAACCAGAATCTTCTATACCAGAAGTAAAATCCCTATTAACCAGTTGCCGACCGCCTCACGCTGATATACGTCAGCAGAATTGCACGGGCAGGCAGAATCACGTACCTCTACGTGATCTGCCTCCTGCGGGCGGGGGGTCTGATCGGACCCCCCCGGTGCCCGAGGTGGTCGGCTTCTGTCCGGGAGCGATGAGAGGTGAGGGGGAGGCCATCCATTCGTGGCCCCCCTCGCGATCGCTCCCAGCCAATGAGAATCTTCCTCTGCCTCTGCATAGTAAACAGAGGCAGAGGAAATGATGTCATCTCTCCTCAACTCGGTATTTTCCGTTCTGGCGCCGAGGAGAGAAGACTTCAACGTGAGTGCACAACACTACACATCACAGTAGAACATGTCAGGCACACATAACACCCCCCATCACCCCCCGATCCCCCCCGATCACCCCCTAATCACCACTCCCCCCTGTCACACTGACACCAAGCAGTTTTTTTTATTACTGCATTGGTGTCAGTGACAGTTAGTGTGGTAGGGCAGTTAGTGTTAGCCCCCTTTAGGTCTAGGGTACCCCCCTAACCCCCCCTAATAAAGTTTTAACCCCTTGATCACCCCCCGTCGCCAGTGTTGCTAAGCGATCATTTTTCTGATCACTGTATTAGTGTCACTGGTGATGCTAGTTAGGGAGGTAAATATTTAGGTTCGCCGTCAGCATTTTATAGCATCGGGGACCCCCATATACTACCTAATAAATGTTTTAACCCCTTGATTGCCCCCTAGTTAACCCTTTCACCAGTGATCACCGTATAACTGTTACAGGTGACGCTGGTTAGTTAGTTTATTTTTTATAGTCGCTGTTTATTACCGAATAAAGGTTTAGCCCCCTGATCGCCCGGCGGTGATATGCGTCGCCCCAAGCAGCGTCAGGTTAGCGCCAGTACCATTAACACCCACGTACGCAGCATACGCCTCCCTTAGTGGTATAGTATCTGAACGGATCAATATCCCCAGCAGTTTAGGGTTCCCAAAAACGCAGTGTTAGCGGGATCAGCCCAGATACCTGCTAGCACCTGCGTTTTGCCCCTCCGCCCGGCCCAGCCCACCCCACCCAAGTGCAGTATCGATCGATTACTGTCACTTACAAAACGCATAACTGCAGCGTTCGCAGAGTCAGGCCTGATCCCTGCGATCGTTAACAGTTTTTTTGTACTGGCAAGCACCAGCCCCAGGCAGCGTCAGGTTAGCGCCAGTACCGCTAACACCCATGCATGCACCGCACACCTCCCTTAGTGGTATAGTATCTGAACGGATCAATATCTGATCCGATCAGATCTATACTAGCGTCCCCAGCAGTTTAGGGTTCCCAAAAACGCAGTGTTGGCGGGATCAGCCCAGATACCTGCTAGCACCTGCGTTTTGCCCCTCTGCCCAGCCCACCCAAGTGCAGTATCGATCGATCACTGTCACTTACAAAACACTAAACGCATAACTGCAGCGTTCGCAGAGTCAGGCCTGATCCCTGCGATCGCTAACAGTTTTTTTGGTAGCGTTTTGGTGAACTGACAAGCACCAGCCCCAGGCAGCGTCAGGTTAGTGCCAGTAGCGCTAACACCCACGCACGCACCGTACACCTCCCTTAGTGGTATAGTATCTGAACGGATCAATATCTGATCCGATCAGATCTATACTAGCGTCCCCAGCAGTTTAGGGTTCCCAAAAACGCAGTGTTAGCGGGATCAGCCCAGATACCTGCTAGCACCTGCGTTTTGCCCCTCTGCCCAGCCCAGCCCACCCAAGTGCAGTATCGATCAATCACTGTCACTTACAAAACACTAAACGCATAACTGCAGCGTTCACAGAGTCAGGCCTGATCCTTGCGATCGCTAACAGTTTTTTGGTAGCGTTTTGGTGAACTGGCCAGCACCAGCGGCCTAGTACACCCCGATCGTAGTCAAACCAGCACTGCAGTAACACTTGGTGACGTGGCGAGTCCCGTAAGTGCAGTTCAAGCTGGTGAGGTTGAAAGAACAAGTAGTGTCCCGCTGCCACCAAGAAGAAGACAAATAGGCCCGTCGTGCCCATAATGCCCTTCCTGCTGCATTTGCCAATCCTAATAATTGGGAACCCACCACTTCTGCAACACCCGAACTTCCTCCATTCACATCCCCAACCAAATGCAGTCGGCTGCATGAGAGGCATTTTCTTTATGTCCTCCCGAGTACCCCTACCCAACGAACCCCCCCAAAAAGATGTCGTGTCTGCAGCAAGCGCGGATATAGGTATGACACCCGCTATTATTGTCCCTCCTGTCCTGACAATTCTGGTCTTTGCATTGGTGAATGTTTTGAACACTACCATACACTAGTTGAGTATTAGCGTAGGGTACAGCATTGCACAGACTAGGCACACTTTCACAGGGTCTCCCAAGATGCCTTTGCATTTTGAGAGACCCGAACCTGGAACCGGTTACAGTTATAAAAGTTACAGTTACAAAAAAAAGTGTAAAAAAAAAACCACAAAAAAATATATAAAATAAAAAAAAAAATAGTTGTCGTTGTTCTCTCTCTCTATTCTCTCTATATTGTTCTGCTCTTTTTTTACTGTATTCTATTCTGCAATGTTTTATTGTTATTGTTATTATGTTTTATCATGTTTGCTTTTCAGGTATGCAATTTTTTATACTTTACCGTTTACTGTGTTTTATTGTTAACCATTTTTTTGTCTTCAGGTACGCCATTGACGACTTTGAGTGGTTATACCAGAATGATGCCTGCAGGTTTAGGTATCATCTTGGTATCATTATTTTCAGCCAGCGGTCGGCTTTCATGTAAAAGCTATCCTAGTGGCTAATTAGCCTCTAGACTGCTTTTACAAGCAGTGGGAGGGAATGCCCCCCACCGTCTTCCGTGTTTTTCTCTGGCTCTCCTGTCTCAACAGGGAACCTGAGAATGCAGCCGGTGATTCAGCCAGCTGACCATAGAGCTGATCAGAGACCAATGTGGCTCCAAACATCTCTATGGCCTAAGAAACCGGAAGCTACGAGCATTTCATGACTTAGATTTCGCCAGATGTAAACAGTGCCATTGGGAAATTGGGAAAGCATTTTATCACACCGATCTTGGTATGGTCAGATGCTTTGAGGGCAGAGGAGAGATCTAGAGTCTAATAGACCCCAATTTTTTCAAAAAAGAGTACCTGTCACTACCTATTGCTATCATAGGGGATATTTACATTCCCTGAGATAACAATAAAAATGATTAAAAAAAAATGAAAGGAACAGTTTAAAAATAAGATAAAAAAGCAAAAAAATAATAAAGAAAAAAATTTAAAAAAAAAAGCACCCCTGTCCCCCCCTGCTCGCGCGCTAAGGCGAACGCAAGCGTTGGTCTGGCATCAAATGTAAACAGCAATTGCACTATGCATGTGAGGTATCACCGCGAAGGTCAGATCGAGGGCAGTAAATTTAGCTGTAGACCGATTTTAGCAGTAGACCTCCTCTGTAAATCTAAAGTGGTAACATGTAAAGGCTTTTAAAGGCTTTTAAAAATGTATTTAGTTTGTCGCCGCTGCACGTTTGTGCGCAATTTTAAAGCATGTCATGTTTGGTGTCCATGTACTCGGCCTAAGATCATATTTTTTATTTCATCAAACATTTGGGCAATATAGTGTGTTTTAGTGCATTAAAATTAAAAAAAGTGTGTTTTTTCCCAAAAAAATGCGTTTGAAAAATTGCTGCGCAAATAATGTGTGAAAAAAAATGAAACACCCATCATTTTATTCTGTAGGGCATTTGCTTTAAAAAAAAATATATAATGTTTGGGGGTTCAAAGTAATTTTCTTGCAAAAAAAATAATTTTTTCATGTAAACAAAAAGTGTCAGAAAGGGCTTTGTCTTCAAGTGGTTAGAAGAGTGGGTAATGTGTGACATAAGCTTCTAAATGTTGTGCATAAAATGCCAGGACAGTTCAAACCCCCCCCCAAATGACCCTATTTTGGAAAGTAGACACCCCAAGCTATTTGCTGAGAGGTATAGTGAGTATTTTGCAGACCTCACTTTTTGTCACAAAGTTTTGAAAATTGAAAAAAGAAAAAAAAATGTTTTTCTTGTCTTTCTTCATTTTCAAAAACAAATGAGAGCTGCAAAATACTCACCATGCCTCTCAGCAAATAGCTTGGGGTGTCTACTTTCCAAAATGGGGCCATTTGGGGGGGGGTTGTGCCACTTGGGCATTCCATGGCTTCCGAAACTGTGATAGGCAGTGAAGAGTGAAATCAAAAATTTACGCCCTTAGAAATTCTGAAGGCGGTGATTGGTTTTCGGGGCCCCGTACGCGGGTAGGCTCCAAAAAAGTCCCACACATGTGGTATCCCCATACTCAAGAGAAGCAGCTAAATGTATTTTGGGGTGCAATTCCACATATGCCCATAGCCTGTGTGAGCAATATATCATTTAGTGACAACTTTGTGCAAAAAAAAAAAATAAAAATTGTCACTTTCCCGCACCTTGTGTCAAAATATAAAATATTCCATGGACTCAACATGCCTCTCAGCAAATAGCTTGGGGTGTCTACTTTCCAAAATGGGGTCATTTGGGGGGGTTTGTGCCATCTGGGCATTTTATGGCCTTCAAAACTGTGATAGGTAGTGAGGAGTGAAATCAAAAATTTACGCCCTTAGAAATCCTGAAGGCAGTGATTGGTTTTCGGTGGCCCGTACGCGGCTAGGCTCACAAAAAGTCCAACACATGTGGTATCCTCGTACTCAGGAGAAGCAGCTGAATGTATTTTGGGGTGCAATTCCACATATGCCCATGGCCTGTGTGAGCAATATATCATTTAGTGACAACTTTTTGTAAAAAATTTTTTTTGTCATTATTCAATCACTTGGGACAAAAAAAATAATATTCAATGGGCTCAACATGCCTCTCAGCAATTTCCTTGGGGTGTCTACTTTCCAAAATGGGGTCATTTGGGGGGTTTGTACTGCCCTGCTATTTTAGCACCTCAAGAAATGACATAGGCAGTCATAAACTAAAAGCTGTGTAAATTCCAGAAAATGTACCCTAGTTTGTAGACGCTAAAACTTTTGCGAAACCAATAAATATACGCTTATTGACATTTTTTTTACCAAAGACATGTGGCCAAATACATTTTGGCCTAAATGTATGACTAAAATTGAGTTTATTGGATTTTTTTTACAACAAAAAGTAGAAAATATCATTTTTTTTCAAAATTTTTGGTCTTTTTCCATTTATAGCGCAAAAAATTAAAACCGCAGAGGTGATCAAATACCATCAAAAGAAAGCTCTATTTGTGGGAAGAAAAGGACGCAAATTTAGTTTGGGTACAGCATTGCATGACCGCGCAATTAGAAATTAAAGTGACACAGTGCCAAATTGTAAAAAGTGCTCTGGTCAGGAAGGGGGTAAATCCTTCCGGGGCTGAAGTGGTTAAACAAATTTGGGCAAGTCTCCTTTTACAAAGTCAACACAAATAAATGTTTTGCCTTGGCACTTAATGTACCTAGGGAATAAAAATCCAGGATCAAAAAAAATATACCCCTGTAATTGGCACTCTCCCTCAATTACGTACCTTGGTGTACAGTTAACCTCCTCTTCCTCCAAAATATATCCAAGCAACTATCCTCCATTACTAGCTAAAGTAGAAGAGGAATTAAACCAGATCAGTAAACTTCACCTAACATGGATAGGAAGAATAGCTGCATACCAAATGCAAGTGTTGCCTAAATTGCTATACTAGTTCAGAACATTACCCATTCCTATCCCTCAGAAATTGTTCTGCCAATTAATGGTTAGTTTGAAAAAATACATCTGGGCAGGAAAAAAACCCAGAATAGCTTTAGCACATTTGTACAAACCCAAACACCTTGGTGGCTTAGGCCTTCCCAATGCACAAATATACTATAAAGCTGCGGTACTTGACCAAATGCGTTACTGGTTTTCATGCCAAGCAGATAACCGGTGGTCTGACATAGAAAGCTAAGTTACCCCAGGACATAACCTCCCAGTGTTGGCATTAGCTGCATGTCTATACCACAGCCCAAAAACCCCACCTTACCCAACCATCCAAGCCACTACTGCAGCATGGTCCTCCTTGATTAGACAACACTTTGCTTACACACCAATCTGCAAACTAAAAATCCCACTAGCAACCTATGAATACTTCATCCCTGGATTATCAACCCAATCTTGGGGGAAACAAGGAGCACACTTCTCCACATCTGATCTAACTGAGCAGGACACGATGGACAGATATAAAATATTCCAAATAAAGCACTACTCAGCAACTAACAAAAATAGCTCAATAGAGCTACCTCAAATACTTTGGAACTATTTGATAAATAAATACCCAGCTAAACACAAGGACATATCCCTAGTTTATAAATTCTCTACCCCCCTGTATATATAAACTAAAATACCCAACATGGTAAAATGGGAAAAAAAATTACAAAAAGAATTCTCCTTACATAAATGGCATTTAGCTATAAAACACAATGGCAGATCCTCAGCATGTGTGGATCACTGGAAAAACACACAAAAGATACTGTATAGATGGTACCTCACACCTCTATGCCTAAATAAAATGAACCCAAGTATTTCATCACTATGCTGGCGAGATTGTCATTCTAATGGCAGCCTACTACACATACTTTGGAGCTGTAATGTAATACGTTCCTTCTGGAGGGACGTCTCGTTCCTTATACAAGAAACTACAGGAATCATTTATGCCTTAACTCCCGCATTCACTCTCCTAAGCCTTGGTATTGAACACTTCCCCCCCGCTGACAAGGAAAGTAGTTATCCATATCTTATTTGCAGCACACATTACCCTAGCAAAGGAATGGTGTTCCAAAGCACCTCCAAAAATTGAAGAGGTAATATCTTGAATGAATGCACAATATACCATGGAAAATAATTTTGATAAGCTGAGCTAACAAGAAAGTATACCCAGACAGGCTATTGTATGGCAGGCCTAAATAAACCTAAATGCTCTTAACTAACAACTGCATAGCACAGCTTTCTTAAACAAGAATGTATTTACATTTCATTGTTTTCATCACAAATCCAAAAAACAAGGTTTATTGGAGGGCTTTTATCTTCCTTTAAGCCAATCTAGCTATAATCTGCTTTGGGATTCTTTCTAATTGCAAGTCCTATTCGATAGAAGCTATGGGTTATACACTGCACTGATGCTGGTTAACAAGCCTAAAACGTGCTGTATGTATGCAGTCTGGAAAAAATGGTCCTATAGTATTAGCTCTATCTGTGCTATAATCTTGTGGTTCTAGATATATAATTGTTCCAGGGTAATAAAGAAATGATTTGTATTTTTTACTCACTATTCTTAAAGGAGGATATGGAATGGAAGTGATGACATATAATAACTTCCCATTTTAAGAAGAATCTTATGAACTGAACTAAGAAATTAAATTTACCAGAGCACTGAAAGCAAAATATAAATTATACCTTAAGATTTATAAGGGTTTCCTTCAATTGCATTTGTGTTACTCACTCACTAACAGAATGTACGGCTTGTAGTCCTTGGGACACAATCTGCTAGCTTTGATAATGGCTGTAAAACAAAGTGAGAAAAAAAATAATTCAAATAATCATCATGGGAAAGCAGATGACACAAATGTCATCCAAATAATGCCATCTATTACAGTTAGGAGAATACCATAGTTCTATTTAAGGTTATATTTTTCTTATCTATTTGTTGTTTTGTTGTTTTTTTTGGGGGGGAGGGGGGGGTTATTTGATATTTTTTTATCATTTCATGGTGATAATCAGTTATATTTTGTATAAGGTTTCCGTTATGCCTTCTCTCATTCTTGCCACTGTAGTTACACAGAGGCAAATTGTAAGTTAAAGTATTTTGTCAGACATGTATAGAAAATCATAGTTGACAGTCTTCTGGTGTCATTAACTGAAATTGTAATTCAGGTAGTCAGCAGTTATGAGAATTGTTTTTGATTTACAGCAACTACTACTAAGAGTACTTTTTTTTTCTTGCCTCGCTTGTTGGAAAATAATATAATGAACTCATAATGTGGTAAAGCTAAGCTTAATTATAAAGTAAATAAAATATTAAAGTATAAAAAAAAATGTTAAAATAGTATATTTAGTCTGATTGCTCCATTACTTTCAAACTTAAAGGAGTATAGGACTTCAGGAACAAGGCTTGCAAATGGTATTTAAAATATATTTCAATGGATCAATAAAATGATTGTAGTAATTTTAGTAGAGAGCAAAGCAAGAAAAAACAACAACAACAACATCAGAGTAATAGAATAATTTCAACCTTCAAAATACATTACACTGATGGAGAATAAAACACTTCAGAATGACTTCTACATTGCAGATTTTACCACGAATGTGGGACTGTTGTTTTCATTATTCGTTACATTTTTGCTTGTTTACCTAATTTCTCTGATTTGGAACATGATGATTTTTTTGGTAATATTTCTGGATCATCATTTACAAAAGCCAATGTATTTTTTCTTATGTAATCTGTCATTTGTAGATGGATTGTACATTTCTGTTGCACTTCCTAAACTGTTAGACATCATTAAAACAGGAAATAATAAAATTTATTTTGCAGAATGTTATACTCAAATGTATTTTTTTGCATCTTTGGCCTGTACAGAAATCTGTTTGTTGACTACAATGTCATATGATAGATACATCGCCATCTGCAGACCATTACATTATACCTTAATCATGCGCAAGAGAACATTCAATCTTCTGGTGGCAGGTTGTTGGACCTTTGGATTTTCAAATTCATTGTTTGTTACAATATTTGCATCCCAGTTATCTTTTTGTGGGTCTACAAAGCTCAATCAGTTGTTTTGTGAAATGAAAGTACTCACTAAATTGTCTTGTGGTAATAAAAGTAAATTTAAAACCGTGATATTAGTAGAAGCCTTATTGGTGGGATTTTTTCCTTTTGTGCTTATTTTGATGTCCTACACTAAAATCATATCAAACATTCTAAAAATGAAATCTGTGGGCCAAAGGAAAAAAGCTTTCTCCACTTGCACTTCGCATCTTACTGTCCTGTTGCTCTTCTATGGGACATTACTCTGCATGTACATGATACCACCATCAGAGAACTTGGAGCTGCTGGACCAATTCTTTTCAGTACTTTATCTAGCAGCGACTCCCACACTGAATCCTTTGATTTACAGTTTCAGAAATAAGGACATAAATATTGCTATATTAAATATATTGTTGATGACAAAGTCATGTATGAAATTGACACAATAAGCAAAGAAATATAATAAAGGAAAACCTGAAGAGATATACTTTCCTTAATAAAACAAAAATTAGTCTCAGTGAAAGTTAGTCTCAGTGATGGAAAGACTGCATTACTAAGGAGGGGAATTGTGCCCAGAAGAGGGTAATTAATGCAATTGCTTACTTTACAGCAGGGGCGTTGCTAGTTGTACAAAAGATCTGGGGCTAGAGCCCATAGCAGCGTAGTAAAGAAAGTAAAGAAAGTCATAGGCTTGGGCGAGCATACACATGTATATACAGTAATATACGTGTGTGTGTATATATATCCCCAGAGAGCCCCCCACTTACATCAGGGTCCCCAGAGAGTCCCCTTACATCAGGGTCCCCAGAGAGCCCCCCTTATATCAGGTTCCCCAGAGAGCCTCCTCCTTACATCAGAGTCCCCAGAGAGCCTCCCCCTTTCATCAGGGTATCCAGAGGGCCCCCCAATTACATCAGGGTTCCCAGAGAGCCCCCCTTACATTAGGGTCCCCAGAGAGCCTCTCCCTTGCATCAGGGTCCCCAGAGAGCCTCCCCTCCCCTTGGGGACCCCTGCAGAGACTCGGGGCTATTGGCCCCAGATTCGGGGCTATAGCCCCAAAAGCCACCCCCTAGCGACGCCCCTGCTTTACAGTAATTGAAAAACAAAAAACACAAGAGTCAGATGCTAACTGTCCTGCACAAAAGTCCCAATTTTTATAAAACCAATGTACAAGGACCACAGAAACAATCCCAGAACAACATCTCTTGCTGCTGTTAGATGACCCCTTGGATGGGGTAGATAAACAGCAAATTGTACAAAAACCAAAGTGCATAAGACGTTTCCGGGAGCAATAATCACAGTATGGCAGACTTGTTTCCTGGTAACTTAGTAGAATGTAGCAAAATGGTATGCAGCTTCAATACAAGGACAAGTCCATATTCTTTATAACTGAACTATAATAATCCCAAAAGGGCAGTTCCAGTGTAAAACAATATTTACGCTTTATTGAATATACAGTATAAAACTCATTAAAATTTCAATAAAAATAGGCTCACGAGATAAAGGACTGAGCTCTGTGGTGTAGGCATTGGTACTGGATGGTGTCCTTTGCTGCCCTTTTGGGTGTCTAGTACATAAAGGAGAATCACTAAGCTCAAAGGATGTAAGCTCAAAGGATGGTACAGGCACCCATGCCTGGACAATGGAAGGAAGAGACAGCAAACCACTTCTGTACAACCAACCTGCCCATAGATGGAATGAAATTCATCTGAGTTCTGTCTATGGCCGGTTTAAAGAGGAAGTAAACCCTGGGTTTTTTTGGTTTTTTTTAACAGTATCATTTTACTATATGTGTACATGCCTGGCACCTTTAAACATGATTAAAATCTGCTTTGCAAATACCTTATTTTACTTTCATAAAAGATCCCTTCTTCCGGGAATCAGCAGCTCCATCTTTACTGTTGATCTATGTCTCTTGTGTGGATGTTATTTCCGCCTTTCCTTTGTCCCCCTGCCCAAATCTTGCGCATGCGCGATCGCGAATGTGATCGCATCTAAAATTTTGCATTACTTTCATAGAAAAAACATTGCTTTACTCTTCCTAAGTAACTTTTACTAATGTGACTTGACTATGGCTCTTAGAATAGCTGCAGCTGCTTGCTCCATTTGCTCTGCAGCTGCCCTGGTTCACTCCCCCTATGTGACGTCTAGTACAGTCACAAGGGGAGAACCAGGAAGAGAAGGGCACATATCGCGATCCTTCAGTGCTGTGCCATTTACAGGGAAAAGAAATGGTGCGGCATGCTGAGGATACAGAAACGGCACACATAGCGTGCCGTGAAAGAACGGATGGACTGGGCAAGCGCGGCTGACGTCACTAAAGAATGCAGGACAGTTTCTACGGCAACATAAACAGTGAGTGAACTTTTACAGGCAGCGATAAGCTGCCTGTTCTATAGAGATAGATTGAGCTGAAGTCAAAGTGGAGGGTTTACAACCACTTTAAGGCTCCAGTTATTGTCTGTCCTTAAGGTCCAAAAACAAGAAGAGATGTTTGGATGTGATCCATGCTCATTATTTTAACTATTTACAGTGCCACCGGAAGTGAAGCACCTGAACTACGTCATGGGACTGCCGGCATCACTTGAAGTGATGCATCGCTGTGCTGATGGAGCTACAGGGAAGCCACAGGAAAGAGCCCTCAATGTCTTGGAGACCAGTGATGTCGAGTGCACTTTCCGTGATGGTACCACTTAAAATAATAATACATTTAGAAAATTGTATCCTAGGGAGGAACAGCTGAATGATTGTGAAGACTGTGACATCGGCCATACCTCAGACCTTCTCATTGGTCAGATCATTTCTGTTAACACCCTCCTCAGGGACCAGAAAAGGGAGACTGTAGGAGAAACCCAGGTAACAAGCACGCAGTGGTGCGCAGGCATGGACATTCCAAGAAGTGCACAAGAAAGGACATATACTGGCGTATGCGTGCATTGGCGCCAGTCCACCTATTTAAACCTGCCAGTGACATGCACACTTTGTTGAGTGGTCTTTTCAGCTAGTGCCTGTTTACCTGATCTGTACCAGTTTCCTGTATCCCGACCCGGCTTGCCTGAACCTTCCTTTGACCTGTCCCTGCCTACTTGTGAAACCGTCTTGTGCTTAACTCCGCTTCTGCCTGATGTTCCTGTACTTCATTGCCCGACATCAGTCCTCGTGCCACTCTGTGTCCTCCACTCCCTATCATCACTAAAAGTGTTGGACAGGAGGTGCAAGAGAAGTCCCATCTACAGCTCGATCTCCACCAAGTACGTGACAGAGACTGTATCAGTAGTCTGGAACTCTCTTTTACCATCAAACAAGGAACATCAGCCATTATCTATGAGAGTCACTGATCCATCTTATGCTCAATGACTGGGTTTTGCTGAACTTGCTGAACCACAACTTTGTTAAGTATTTTCACTTTTAAACCCTTTTTGTTTTCCTGTTGCATTGTTGACTATCCTTTTTCTGTAAATATTTTATGTGCACCATTTCACCTCTTCAATTATTAAGCAATAGTATGAAAAGTAAAAATTTTGTCTCTAATGCACTAACACAGAACTTAAAGAATCCTTGACTTTTTGAAGAGCACTACTATATGATAAATCTCTGGATATGCCTGACTGAGGTGACCGTGGATACTGCAGACATTTATTGTGAACATTGACATTTATGATAAATGAGTAATGAGTTACATAGTTACATAGTAGGAGAGGTTGAAAAAAGACACAAGTCCAACCTATGTGATTACATTGTATATCCCTACATGTTGTGGTCGTTCATAGTTAACTGCATAGTTTAAAAAAAACAGTGATGTTCACTCTTGAGCCGCGTACACACGATCAGACTTTCCGACGGGAAATGTTCAATTACAGGCTGTGTGCGGTAAATGTGTATGCTCCATCGGACAATTGTTGTCGGATTTCCTATGGACAAATGTTGGTTATCAGGTTTTAAAATTTTCTGCGGACAAAAGTGTGTTGTCGGATTTTCCGAGCATGTGTACACAGGTCCGTCGGACAAAAGTCCAAAGTACAAACACGCATGCTCAGAAGCAAGAATGAGCCAGAAGTGCTCAGTCTTGTAAACAATCGTTCATAATGGAGAATTAACATTCGTGACATGGCAAAATATAAAATCTCGAAAGATACAACCATGTTGGTGTCCCTTGTCATTTTTACATTGTATTTTTTTTAAATGTAACTGCCTACTCCCAAAATGCCACTTGAAGTAAAACACATAGCCGAGTATTATTCTCCACAATTTTTTTATTGTGCATTAAAAAATAAAACAAATAAAAGTAGACATGCTATCTACCAATAGAACTTAACCAAAAAGTGCATTGTATGCATCAAAATATAGAAAATATACCAAATCAAATCATTATTCAAACAAAAAAATAACGTCAAAGCAATAACTCCAAGGCCATGTTATCTCCTCCGATTCCGCGCGCAACAAGTCTGGCCGTTCAGAAACGAACTGAAAAGCACAAACTGAAAAGCGCAAACTGAAAAGCGTGAAATGAAAAGCGCAAAATGAAAAGCGCAAAATGAAAAGCGCAAAATGAAAAGCACGAAATGAAAAGTGTGAAATGAAAAGCGCGAAATGAAAAGCGCGAAATGAAAAGCACGAAATGAAAAGCGCAAAATGAAAACACTCACCAAATTTCTACTAACACGAATTTAGCAGAAGGAGCCCAAAGGGTGGCGCTAAAGAGCTGAAAAACCACGTAGTACGTCTAGTACGTCACTGCAACCATCAGTCCCTCCCCTCACGCCAGGGTACTAGGTGTAATCCTAGACTCTGACTTGTCATTTCAGCCTCAAATCCAATCGTTGTCAAAAGTTTGTAGAATTCACCTCCGTATTATCTCTAAAATTCGCCCCTTTTTAACAAATGAAACCACCAAGCTCCTCATTTACTCCCTTGTTATCTCTCGCCTTGACTATTGCAACTCCCTTCTCATTGGCCTACCTCTCCATAGGATATCCCCTCTTCAGTCTATCATGAATGCTGCTGCCAGATTTATCCATCTTGCCAACCGCTCAGTGTCTGCCAACCCTTTCCTCCAATCCCTACACTGGCTCCCAATCACGCAGCGAATTAAATTCAAAATACTAACCACAACATACAAAGCCATTCACAACTCTGCCCCGAGCTACATCACCAATCTTGTCTCCAAATATCACCCAAATCGACCTCTCCGCTCTTCTCAAGACCTCCTGCTCTCAAGCTCTCTCATCTCCTCCCATGCTCGTCTCCAGGATTTCTCCAGAGCCTCTCCCATCCTCTGGAACTCACTACCTCCATCTATCCGGCTATCACCTACTCTAGCTACCTTCAGGCGATCCCTGAAAACTCATCTCTTCAGGAAAGCCTATCACGTCTCCAACTAATCTGCTACCACTTCCAACAGCTAATTTCCGACAGTTACAACCTTTTGTACCACCTGCCCCACCCTATTAGATTGTAAGCTATTCTGAGCAGGGCCCTCTTAATCCTCTTGTATTTTATTGTATTATAACTGTATTGTCTCCCTTTTATATTGTAAAGCGCTGCGTAAACTGTTGGCGCTCTATAAATCCTGTATAATAATAATAATAATAATTGTTGGCCATCAATTGTGTTGCCGTTTGTATGCAGGACAAGTTTGGGCCAGCGCCCTTCGGACAAAATTCCACGGTTTTATTGGCCAACAATCCGATCGTGTGTACGAGGCTTAAGTCCACTGGCATTCATATTGTGGTACTGGTAGCTGGAAAATACTTGTGCAGGGTGAGGCTGAGAGCCTTTTGACCAGCCACTTGTCAAAAGTTGGTAAAGGTGGAGGGGGTCTGACACGCGGTCCATCACAGTAGTCATCACTGACATTTTCTTCTATGAATAATTTATCCACAGTTGGGAGTATATACAGACTCTGAACCTTCAGTTATGAAGTGAACAATAACATGAAGTACAGCATCTGTACTAAGGCAGCCCATGCATGATTCATTTTCTTGAACCAGCAGGTTGAACGAAAGAAAATGAATTGATTCCGATATCCACACATTTGAGGTGGATGGGGGAATCCCTCCTGCATAGTTATTGCATTCTGAGAGTGGGGAGACTTCCCCATCATCAGAATACACTCAGGGGACCGCTGGCCATAGCTGACAGCACTAATTAAGCCAACATTTTCCAACAGGCTGGTTGTACAGAAGTCCATCAAGAGATGGACTTCTGTACAACCAACCTGCCCTTAGATGGATTGAAATTCATCCGGTTCTGTCTATGGCCGGTTTAAGGCTCCAGTTATTGTCTGTCCTTAAGGCCCAGAAACAAGAAGAGATGTTTCGATTTGGTCCATCCACATTATTTTAATTATATTCAGCTTTGAGGTTTGAGAGGTTTATAGCTGATAAAGAGTTAAAAATAAGGTCATTTATGGAGTAGTCTTATTCAAGCAGTTACAGTCAGTCAGTCAGTGACAGCAGTCAGTCAGTTAGTTCCTCCCAGTGTTAGCCACACTATCGCAGTCCCATTATAAGTCACTGATCACAGCCATTAGTAGCCTAAAAAAAAATTACAGTATATAGTATATACCATAGTTTGTAAATGCTATAAGTTTCACGTAAACCAATCAATATACACTTATTGGGATTTTTGTTATCAAAGACATGTAGCAGACATTTTGGCTAAAATTAATGAAGAAATGTGATTTCTTTAAATTGTCTTCTTGGATAAGTTTTGTAGCAGAAAGTAAAAAATTTTGGGTTTTTTCAACATTTTCGGCCTTTCTCCAGTTAAAGTGGCACAGTGCTAAATGCCAAAAAATGGCCGGGTCATAAAGAGGGTAAAACCTTCCAGAGCTCAAGTGGTTCAATAAGTTTTACTACTATATAAAAAATGCTAAATAAGTTTTATGCAATTACAGTATGTTGGTAGCATATTTCATTTAAATACCTACAGAGACTGAATCATAATAGTGAACTGCATTTAGTAGTAAAAATACTAGCATATTTTAATTAAAGCAATAATACTTCAGACTCTATGCAGCCAATTGTGACCGCAATAGAGCTAGAAGTATAAAAGAGACTTCATGTGCAGGCTATTTTCAAGCTGTTCTCAAGCAGTTGCAGTCGATAATTGGTCCGATTTTTTGTAAATATAGAACTTATTACATGTACTACATAGCAGGGCCAGGCAGGAGATTCTGGGGACATTCCAGATCTGGGTCTGTGGCTATCCTCCAACTATGTCAATTTACCATATATTGGCACTATGGGAGGAATTTCTGAGCTGAGTAGAGCGTGCTACATTAACAAAGCAAATAGACCTGTTTCAGGTCCATCTACACCACCCACACCAGTTTCTTTTTCAGAGAGTGCTTCAGCACCTAATTAACAAAGGGATCACGACAGTTTCAGTATAGAGAACAGACACAGATCCCTGCCAGATTGGACCTGGCTTATAGTTTGTGAACTGCAGTCTACATGCAAGTGTCGTGTCTAGGAATGCCCACTCAAACTGACATCCACGCATCAAGGTTCTTTGATATTTAGATAACATCCCATCTCCCAACCCACTGCTTTTATCAGGGCTAAGGGCTCTTGAGAGGGGTACTGAAGCAAGGTGCTGTGATGTTTTAGGAAGATATGCACAGCACCCTGCTGGCCCCTCCCACCATACATGATTTCCTTGCATTGCCTAGGTAAGCACAGTGACCCAGTGATGTCAGCATTAGGTCTAAAATAGGGTATGTAAAATAAACAGTTTTTTAAAATAATTGTATTAGCATTTTGATATATGTAGGAAAGGAATTACCAGGAAAGACAAAATGGAAGCAGATTAAACTTCAGCTTTAACCACTTCAGCCCCGGGAAGATTTTCCCCCTTAATGACCAGGCCATTTTTTGCGATATGGCACTGTGTTGTTTTAACTGACAATTGCCCAGTTGTGCGATGCTGTAGCCAAACAAAGTGGATGTCCTTTTTTTCCCCACAAATAGAGCTTTCTTTTGGTGGTCTTTGATCACCTCTGCGTTTTGTATTTTTTGCGCTATAAACAAAAAAATAGCGACAACTTTGAAAAAAAAAAAATATTTTTTACTTTTTGCTATAATAAATATCCCAAATTTTAAAAAAATAATAATTTCTTCATCAGTTTAGGCCAATATGTTTTGTTCTACATATTTTTGGTATAAAAATTTGCAATAAGTGTATATTAGTTGGTTTGCGCAAAAGTTATAGCGTCACAAAATATGGGATAGATTTATGGCATTTTTGTGGCATTTTTAATATTTTTATTTTTTTACTAGTAATGGCAGAGATCGGGAGTTTTAGTGTGACTGTGACATTGCGGCGGACAGATGACATTTATACAGCGACCAGTACTATAAAAATGCACTGATTATGTCACTGGTAGGAAAAGGGTTAACACTAGGGGGAGACCAAGGGGTTAAATGTGTTCCATCATGTGTGTTTCTAACTGTGGGGGGATAGGACTGATTGTAGGAGGAGACATATCGCTGTTCGTAAATACTACGAACAGCAGATCTGTCTCTCCTCTCCTGTCAGAACAGGGATTTGTGGGCTCTCGTGCCCACGATCACGGGTGGCCAGCAGTCATCGCGTTCACCAGCTACGCTCATCGAGTCCCCTGCCCGATGCTATGGCTCTTAAAGGAGCCGCCATACCCACATGGCGATTCGCGGGAACGAGCCACTTTGCCAACGTATATGTATGTGAGCTGGTCGGCAAGAGGTTAAGATAAAAAAGTCCCAATATAAGTACTTCAACTATGTATTTAGCTGCATGCCTAGAACATATCATTAAAATATCCATAATTCTATACAGATAAATACAAATATAGATATAAAAATACATATACAGTATATACTGTATATCTCTATATATATCCATATATATAGATATATATACTGTATATATATCTATATAAATTTATTTATATGTATATGTTATATAGGCACATGTGCCGATTCCTTTTTAATTGCAATATATGATTGGGAATTACATCCAGTAATTATAAAACCACTCCCTGAAGAATAAGATGCTAGCGTTCAAAGAGGATATAAATTCAGTGCACGCTGCTACTTTTAACAGTTTCCTTTTATCGGGAAAGGAAAACTATGCTTTGGTAAACCAAGGTAAAGGTAAATGGTTTGTTTATTTTTGCTAGCTAGACCCTTGTAGACTAAATCCACTTTTAGAAACCCATTATAGTTAAAGATATATACTGTTTTAATTACAGAGTTACAGAGTTACAAAGATACAGAGTTTATTTAAATTGTACATAATGCAGAAAGTAGTTAGCATTCCACTCTGTGCTGTTTAAGAATATAATTCTATTTAAACTTTGAAAATTATGTGAAAATTTGTAAACAACAAAATCCTGTCTAAGGGAAAAAATATAGTGCTTTTCGCAAACAAACATATTTATTATCCAGAAAAAAGATGTACTTACATGTGGGAAAAACTAAGATCTATTTGAAACCCCCTCTTTAAAAACTCAGATTTACAAGGCTGCTAGATATTTTGGACTATGTGTCAGATCTCACTGCAAAGATCCACAGACGAGCTCCTCTCTCCCCTAAAGCAGGCCTCCCTTCAACAGCATTTCAACCAGGCTCTTCCCAAAGAATTACATCATTATGATGTCATCAGGGGCATGATTCCCCTCTGCAGTGGATCTCTACAGTGAAAGCTGATGAACAGTCCCACCTACCTATGAGCCTTGTCAATCTGAGCTTTGAAAGAGGAAGGTTTAAAGCAATCTTAGTTTTACCCATATGTAAGTGCATCTTTTTTTTTTTTCTTCCATAAATTTTATTGAATATCAAATATAAGGGAATGTTTACAAATTGAACATTGTATATCACATACAAGAAAACAAAGATATTGTTGATAACAAAGTTATTCAGGTGATCGCCTGTACCAGAGAGGGAGACAGGATGCACAACAAACAGGGAGTTATAGGAGCCTAAACTCCTTTTGGCACATTGATGATGCGTTTAGTCATTGTTCTATAGGTATATTCAGTTACTCTGCTTTGTCTGTTACATAAATGATATCAGGGGCCCGAGTTCGAAAACGAACACGGGAAAACGTTAGCAAAAAAATATGCATAATAACTGAAAAGAGGGTGAAAGAGAGTGGGAGAGAAGGGGAAAGAGAGAGACAGAGAGAGAGAGAGAGAAAGAGATAGAGACAGAGAGAGAGAAAAAGTAAATAAATAAATGAGTAAATAAGAAACGAAAAAAAATAAGGGGAGAGCAGGGCAGAGAAGAGGGGAAGAGGGGAAGAAGGGAGAGAGATGGACACTGTAGAGAGGAGTCCGCAAATTATATATTAACAGATGAAAGTATTGAGTCCCTTCGCCTCTGCACCCCCCCCCCGCCACCCCGGCCAAAGTCTCCTTGATTACGTTTTCATAAAATATATAAATAGTGCTCAAGTTAGCACTTTGTTTAGGGGTTGACACTTTGGAAGTAATCCAATGTTTTAAAATGATCCCAGCATGCCCATGTAGTCGTGAATTTTTGTATCCGTTCTTGGGAAATGTGTATCAGTTCTTCCATCTCTTCTATTTTGGAAAGTTTGGCAAACCATTCTCTAATTGTTGGTGGGGTAATGGATCTCCAGTGAGTCGGAACACACAGTCTCGCTGCATTCACCATGTGCATGGCCAAAGATTTGTAATAGGCACTTTTAGACAGTGTGGTATGGTGCAACAGATATTGTGCTGGAGCATAATCGAATGTATACGTGGTGACCTGTGAGATGATGTCATGCACCTTCTTCCAAAACGGCTGAATCAAATCACTGTCCCACCAGACATGGAGCATAGTGCCTTCTGCTTTACCACATCTCCAGCATGTGTTGGGTATAGATGGTGAAAATTTGTGGAGTAAGGAGGGAGTTCTGTACCACCGCAATTCGATTTTATAACAGTTTTCTTGGATGGCTACGTTCATGGAACCTTTGTGTGCGTATTTGTGTATAGTTTCCCACTCTTCCTCGGATAAAGAAATCTGAAGTTCCCTACCCCATGCAATGCATGCGGGATCTCTGTTAATGTTAGTCTCATCAGATAACATTGTGTATATGAGGGATATTAAATGCCTTTGTGGCGAATTTCTTGTACAGAGGGATTCAAATGATGTGAGCTGTCTTGTCCATGTGGAGTGTGATGCTTGTGTAGTCAGGAAGTTGCGTATTTGTCTATATGACCAAAAGGGAAAAGATTTGGTTAAAGAAACATCCACCAGGTTGTCATAGGAGCAGGGGTCGCCTTTCAAAAAAAAGCGTTGCGCCCTCATATCTTTGTAGGGCCATTCATGGCTCAGAAATGTGCCTGCATTACCTGGTGGGAAATCTGGGTTTCCTTTTAACGTGGTTAAGGGCCCTGGAACCGAGGATAGAGGTGTTAATTTACCTGCCCGTGTAAACGCTATCAAAGATAGGTAAACAAGTGGATGTGTCAATAGTACTGTTGGCCAGTGTTTAGGCGAGAGCCAGGGCAGATCTTGTACTGGGAATTGTGTGAAGGAGTTTTCTATATAAACCCATAACTTTTTGTCTTGGTGGATATTCCAGTCTACAATCCTGGTGAGATGGCAGGCCAAGTAGTATTTGTAAAGATCGGGTAAGCCTATTCCTCCCTTTGTCTTAATACGGGTCAGTCGAGTATATTTGATGCGTGGTGGAGAGTTCTTCCAAATGAACAGTGAACAAGCCTGTCTGTATGTCGTGAAAAATGTTGTCGGAAGATGTATGGGGATGGTTTGCATCAAGTATAGAAAGCGTGGGAGAATAGTCATTTTAAGTAAGGCTGAGCGGCCAAACCAAGAGACATTTAGTCCTGCCCAGTCTTTTAGATCTGATTTAGTTTTATTCAGAAGTACATGGAAGTTGAATTTGTACAAGTCTGCCAGTTTAGTGGTAATCCGGATGCCCAGGTATGTGATAGCCTCTCTCTCCCATCGGAATGGGAAAGAGCTCTTGCAGCAATCTGTGTCCTGTGTGGAGAGTGATATATTCAATGCATGCGATTTCGCATAGTTAACTTTAAAATTTGACAGAGCCCCAAAGTGTTCTATGTCTTTCAATAGGTTTGGAAGGGTAATGAGAGGTGACCTGAGTGATAGCAGGATGTCGTCTGCATAAGCGGCTACCTTGAATTCCCTGTCCCCTATTTGAATTCCTTTAATATCAGCGTTTGATCTTAGTTTGTTTAAAAAGGGTTCCAAGGTAAGGACATATATCAGGGGGGACAAGGGACAGCCCTGGCGGGTGCCGTTGCTTATGGTGAAGGCGTCCGACAGGTGGCCATTCACCCGTACACGCGCGGTAGGGTTAGAGTATAATGCCAGAATCTGAGACAACATGCGCGATCGAAGACCTATCGTTTTCAGAGCCTCGCGCATGTAGTCCCAGGCCACTCTGTCGAACGCCTTCTCCGCGTCCAACGACAGAAAAAATCCTGGTGTTTTAGATGATGTCATCCAGTGGTGAACATTCAATGCACGTATAGTGTTGTCCCTAGCCTCT
The DNA here is from genome assembly GCA_037952835.1 of Lithobates septentrionalis. Classification (NCBI taxonomy): domain Eukaryota; kingdom Metazoa; phylum Chordata; class Amphibia; order Anura; family Ranidae; genus Lithobates; species Lithobates septentrionalis. The sequence continues at coordinate 628,442 of JBBDGP010000826.1, forward strand.
CTGCCTGGGACAAAACCCACCTGGTCTAAGGAGATGAGGCCAGGGAGGAGGGGTAGTAATCTATTGGCCAGGATCTTTGCGTATAGCTTTATATCCACATTAAGCAAAGCGATTGGTCTGTAATTTGATACTTCCGTGACATCTTTACCTTCCTTAGGGATGGCTGTTATATGTGCGTCTAACATGTGTCCTGTGGGTACGTTGGGTGCTGAGAGGACATTAAAGGTAGAGAGCATCCTGGAAGACAGAACGTCCATGAAACATTTATAATACTGTAGTGAGAACCCGTCAGGGCCTGGGCTCTTGCCCGGTTTCATCTGTTTCATGGCGATCTGTAGTTCCTGTTCGGAAAGAGGACTCTCCATCTCCTCCGCCTGTTGTTCAGTAATTGTACTTGGGCTAAATTGGGTTAAAAAATCCTGAATTTCTGCCCTCCTTGTTTCCTGGGATATTGGGTTTGTGGCTTCTGACCTTAGGTTATACAGCCCAGAATAGTAATGTTCAAAACTTTTAGCTATGTTCTCATTGGTTGCATGCAACAAACCATGTCGGTCGCGTATGTGGTGGATTGTGAGAGAATTTCTAGAGGCTTGCACCGCCCTTGCTAGAAGTCTTCCTCTTTTATTACCGTGCTCATAAAATACTTTCTGACGGAGTGCGTATTGACGCTTTGTACGTTTCCCCAGTTCCTCTAGCAAGAGAGAGCGAGTGTGTAAGAGATCCTGCAACGCTGTTTGAGAACGCGAGTGTTTGTGAAGCGTTTCTAGTCTGTGTATTTTATCTGTCAATGTCTGGATCGTTTCCTGATGTTTCCGTTTAGCATCCGCTGCTAGAGCCAATAGTTCTCCCCGGACCACACACTTATGAGCCTCCCATAATGAGGTTGGTGAGATATCAGGTGTGTCATTTTCGGTGAAGTACTGCTGAATTCGTGTTTTGAGTCTAGAAAGATTCTGAGGATCTTTCAGTAGGGAGGGATTTAATCTCCAGGTTTTAGTTCTGCACTCTGTTTCGGGGAAGGTCAAAGTGCATGAGATCGGATAGTGATCCGACAGGAACATTGGCTCTATCGATGCCTGTGTAAGGTAGGTTAAATCTCTTTGGGAGAGAAAAAAGTAATCTATCCTAGAGTACTTCTGAAAAGGGGTAGAATAGAACGTATAATCCCTTTCTGTAGGAAATAATGTGCGCCATGTATCATGTAAATTTAGGGATTGTAGTTGCAGTTTGATCTGACGTAGGGCCCTGTAAGTCAGTGTTAGGGATGAGCCGAACACCCCCCTGTTCGGTTCGCACCAGAACATGCGAACAGGAAAAAAGTTCGCTCGAACACGCGAACACCGTTAAAGTCTATGGGACACGAACATGAATAATCAAAAGTGCTAATTTTAAAGGCTAATATGCAAGTTATTGTCATAAAAAGTGTTTGGGGACCTGGGTCCTGCCCCAGGGGACATGGATCAATGCAAAAAAAAGTTTTAAAAACGGCCGTTTTTTCAGGAGCAGTAATTTTAATAATGCTTAAAGTCAAACAATAAAAATGTAATATCCCTTTAAATTTCGTACCTGGGGGGTGTCTATAGTATGCCTGTAAAGGGGCGCATGTTTCCTGTGTTTAGAACAGTCTGACAGCAAAATGACATTTTGAAGGAAAAAACTCATTTAAAACTACCCGCGGCTATTGCATTGCCGACAATACACATAGAAGTTCATTGATAAAAACGGCATGGGAATTCCCCAAAGGGGAACCCCGAACCAAAAAAAATGACGTGGGAGTCCTCCTAAATTCCATACCAGGCCCTTCAGGTCTGGTATGGATATTAAGGGGAACCCCGGCCAAAATTTTTAAAAAAAAATGACGTGGGGTTCCCCCTAAATTCCATACCAGACCCTTCAGGTCTGGTATGGATTTTAAGGGGAACCCCACGCCAAAAAAAAAAAACGGCGTGGGGTCCCCCCAAAAATTCATACCAGACCCTTATCCGAGCACGCAACCTGGCAGGCCGCAGGAAAAGAGGGGGGGACGAGAGTGCGCCCCCCCCCTCCTGAACCGTACCAGGCCACATGCCCTCAACATTGGGAGGGTGCTTTGGGGTAGCCCCCCAAAACACCTTGTCCCCATGTTGATGAGGACAAGGGCCTCATCCCCACAACCCTGGCCGGTGGTTGTGGGGGTCTGCGGGCGGGGGGCTTATCGGAATCTGGAAGCCCCCTTTAACAAGGGGACCCCCAGATCCCGCCCCCCCCTGTGTGAAATGGTAAGGGGGTACTTACCCCTACCATTTCACTAAAAAACTGTCAAAAATGTTAAAAATGACAAGAGACAGTTTTTGACAATTCCTTTATTTAAATGCTTCTTCTTTCTTCTATCTTCCTTCATCTTCTGGTTCTTCTGGTTCTTCTGGCTCTTCTGGTTCTTCCTCCGGCGTTCTCGTCCAGCCTCTTCTATCTTCTTCTCCTCGGGCCGCTCCGCTCCCATGGCATGGGGGGGAGGCTCCGCTCTTCTCTTCTTCTCTTCTTCATTTTCTTCTCCGGGCCGCTCCGCAACCCATGCTGGCATGGAGGGAGGCTCTCGCTGTGTGACGGCCCTCCTCGTCTGACAGTTCTTAAATAACGGGGGCGGGGCCACCTGGTGACCCCACCCCCCTCTGACGCACGGTGACTTGACGGGACTTCCCTGTGACGTCACGGGGAATGCCACAGGGAAGTCCTGTCATGTCCCGTGCGTCAGAGGGGGGCAGAGGGTGACCCCGCCCCCCGTTATTTAAGAACTGTCAGACGAGGAGCGCCGTCACACAGCGGGAGCCTCCCTTCATGCCAGCATGGGTTGCGGAGCGGCCCGGAGAAGAAAATGAAGAAGAGAAGAAGAGAAGAAGAGAAGAAGAGAAGAGCGGGAGCCTCCCCCCCATGCCATGGGTGCGGAGCGGCCCGAGGAGAAGAAGATAGAAGATGCCGAGGAGGAGATGCTGGACGAGAACGCCGGAGGAAGCACCAGAAGAACCAGAAGAACCAGAAGATGAAGGAAGATAGAAGAAAGAAGAAGCATTTAAATAAAGGAATTGTCAAAAACTGTCTCTTGTCATTTTTAACATTTTTGACAGTTTTTTAGTGAAATGGTAGGGGTAAGTACCCCCTTACCATTTTACACAGGGGGGGGGCCGGGATCTGGGGCCAGGGTTGTGGGGATGAGGCCCTTGTCCTCATCAACATGGGGACAAGGTGTTTTGGGGGGCTACCCCAAAGCACCCTCCCAATGTTGAGGGCATGTGGCCTGGTACGGTTCAGGAGGGGGGGCGCACTCTCATCCCCCCCTCTTTTCCTGCGGCCTGCCAGGTTGCGTGCTCGGATAAGGGTCTGGTATGGATTTTTGGGGGGACCCCACGCCGTTTTTCTATTTTTTTTTTTTGGCGCGGGGTTCCCCTTAAAATCCATACCAGACCTGAAGGGTCTGGTATGGAATTTAGGGGGAACCCCACGTCATTTTTAAAAAAAAATTTTGGCTGGGGTTCCCCTTAATATCCATACCAGACCTGAAGGGCCTGGTATGGAATTTAGGAGGACTCCCACGTCATTTTTTTTTTCTAATTTTGGTTCGGAGTTCCCCTTTGGGGAATTCCCATGCCGTTTTTATCAATGAACTTCTATGTGTATTGTCGGCAATTCAATAGCCGCGGGTAGTTTTAAATGAGTTTTTTCCTTCAAAATGTCATTTTGCTGTCAGACTGTTCTAAACACAGGAAACATGCGCCCCTTTACAGGCATACTATAGACACCCCCCAGGTACGAAATTTAAAGGGATATTACACTTTTATTGTTTGACTTTAAGCATTATTAAAATCACTGCTCCTGAAAAAACGACCGTTTTTAAAACTTTTTTTTGCATTGATCCATGTCCCCTGGGGCAGGACCCAGGTCCCCAAACACTTTTTATGACAATAACTTGCATATTAGCCTTTAAAATTAGCACTTTTGATTTCTCCCATAGACTTTTAAAGGGTGTTCCACGGCATTCGAATTTGCCGCGAACACCCCAAATTGTTCGCTGTTCGGCGAACTTGCGAACAGCCAATGTTCGAGTCGAACATGAGTTCGACTCGAACTCGAAGATCATCCCTAGTCAGTGTGGATGTGCCTGATGAGGTGTCTATGTCAGGGTTCAGCGGTACATTGAAGTCCCCTCCTAGGACGATCACCCCCTCTTTAAAAGTGGACAGTAGGTTGCATACTTTTCTCATAAATGAGACTTGATGTTCATTTGGGCAATATATATTGGCTAGTGTTACCGGTTTGGAGGCGAGTTGACTTTTGATAAAAAGGTATCTACCCTCTGGGTCTATGAGGGAGTCTGTCATAATAAAGTGGGCATATTTGGAAATCAAAATGGATACTCCCTTAGTTTTCGCGGAAACATTAGTCGAATGAATTGCTGTCTGATACAGGTGATTGGTAAGTTTGGGTATAGAGTCGGATCTAAAGTGGGTCTCTTGAAGGAAGATGAACTGAGCCTTATGCTTGGAGAGTGCGGACAAGACCTGTGACCTTTTCTCTGGGATATTTAACCCTTTCACATTGAGCGAAACGCATTTTAGTGTCAGGGGAGATTCTTTTTTTGGAATCTTCTGCATGATTTATTGTAGCAAAGTCCTAAAAGGGTTTGGTATGTCAAGGAGTAGAAGAGGCTCAAAGTCTCCACCGAGGGCTTATCGAGGGGGGAGCAGAGGCGGGTCGGGAGTCTCAAACACAAGGGAAGGAAGGTTAGAACGAGGAAAAAAAAAGAAGAGGAAGAAAAAGAAAAAAGACAAAAACAAAAAAAAAAAAGGGGGGGGGGAAAGAGAGAGAACGGGGTTAGTTAGGAGAAATGAAGAGGAAAAAGTAAAGTTGTGAAAGAGTAGATACCGGAGGTGAAAATAGCAAATCTATATCACCTAGATAAATGAGGGGAATAGAGCCGGTAGGGTAGCTAAAGCAGTATAAATACTGCCGCTCAGGGAACAATAGTATGGGCGAGACCGACATGATCCCGCAACACCGAGGACTCAAAAGTGTATATGATCTAAAGGTGAGTCCTGGAAGCCTGAACCATTGTATAACAAGGCCAATAACAAATAATAAACCAGCAACATAAGATTGACTGAAAATTTACTGTAAACAGTAGAAACATTATTTCGCAGATTTCTTGCCACATAAACCCGAATTATCCACCCCCAACTCATGTTGGTGTTATGTAATATTTCTAAACTAATAACCAAAGACCAAACCAACATTTTCCTTTTATATTTCACCCTAAAGATATCTGACTGTTCTGTGTGCACTGTTCTTCGGGAGAAAGGGGTTAGACATTAGCAAGAGGTTAATTTCCGTCTAGTCTTGCTGTCAAAAAAAACAAAACAAAAAAAAAACAAAACAAAGAAAACCCCACAACTGAAAGCTTTGACACTCTAATATTGCTAAGACAAATTGTATCACGGTTTATGTTAGCATCTATTCCCATCGAGGGTGGAGGGAAAGGGCGCGGCCTAAAGCCCCGTCCGGAAATGGCATGGTCCTGCATGCTATATGGCATAAGCGCTGCAGTTGGAGGCGCTAAAAGATTGGGATTTGATTAATCCGCAGATTGGGGTTACCGATCCCATAGGCGGCCCAATGCCTGCTAATTTAGATTTGCTAGTATAGATTTATATTATGGGAGGTTGTATTGCCATGATGTGCCAAACTGTCCGGAATAGGGTCAGTGCCACACCCCCGCCCCCCCGCCCCCCACCATATACCAGCATATTATCTTAGTAAAATAAAAAAATACTAATAAAGAAAATAAATAAATAAATAAATAAAAAAATAAAAATAAAAAAAAATGTTTCACTTGTTTGGAGGTAGTCATCTTATTAGGATCAAGTCCTTCAATTTGGGACCTTATTTAGGCTGAAAAATAAGGTGTTGAGAATGAGTAGGTCAAAAACTGTCAATTTTCTCCATTGCGCGTTTCTGGGTAGGCTCAACAAGTAGAACAAGTGCCCATTGTACCTCTATGTATCTTACAAAGGCACGGGGGAGATTCAGGTTGATTAAGTAATGTTAGTTGTGTACAAGAAGTGCGAGAAAAAAAACAAAAAAAACAAACAAAAACCCCAAAACAGGAAGGGGAGAAACATTTCGGATAACAGTAGTGGTGGTACCCCTAGAGCGGTACTTGCATGTCACTGCGTTGTTTTAAGAATCCTACCGGTCTCTGCGTGGGGTTCCTGGACTTCGGTAATTCAGGTCTCTGTGCATGGCGCGAGGTTCAGGTGAAGTAGGATCCAGTCTGCGGCGCCTCGAGCGGTGTCTTTGGGCTTTCGGTGATGGGATAGCGGAAACTTGGCACCAGGGTTCACTTGGAAAATAGAAGGCATACCATTCTGGAAATTCAATTTGAGGTAGGCCAAGCTGGTCGCAAAATGAATGTAGATCTTCTGGTGTGCGTAGCAGTGCAGAGCGGCCCCTGGCGGAAGCAGACAGAGCAAATGGGAACTTCCACCTGTACTGGATATTACGTGTGCGGAGAGCTTCCAGAAGTGGGCGCAATGCTCGCCTGTTTTGCAATGTAATTTGGGACAAATCTTGAAAAAGTTTGATTTCAGCGCCGTTGTACAGAATACGCCCTCTTTCTCTTGCTTTTCTGAGAATTTCCTCTTTAAGTGGAAAGTTCACAATACAACATATGACGTCCCTCGGGGGTTCAGAGTCTCTGGGTGGGGGTCGCAGTGCACGGTGGGCTCTCTCCATTTCAATGGGGGAGTCTGCTGGGCGTCCCAGGAGATCATTGAAAATGGAGCAAATAGCCTGCGGTATGGCTGCTGGTTCGATCACCTCTGGGACCCCTCTCACCCGTACATTATGCCTGCGACCGCGGTTATCAAGATCCTCTACGTGGCGATGGAGTTCTAGAAGATGTGGCAGTTGAGCATCATATGTGTGCTGCACTTGTTTAATGGCTGCTGTGTGTAACTGTGATGTTTGTTCCACAGTATCCAGGCGGTGAGCTATTGCTTGCATATCAGCTTTTAGGTCTGATATAGCTGCTGCTAGGGAGCTTTTAATATCCAGTGCTACAGCTTGTAGGTCAGGGAGGCTCACAGGGATGAAAGATCTCTCGGTGCCTGTGTCCTCCTTGTCTGCCTGCATGTCAGAGCCGCTACTCGGTGAGTGTGGTGCAGAGGCCTGTGAGGCCTGTGAGGCCTGTGAAGCCGCGGACTTGCCTGAGCCCCGAGTCCGGAAGATGTCCGGGATGTTGTGGCTGAGCTGCGTGTCCGTTTGGGTCCCCGCGCGGGGGGTGGAGGCACTCCTGTTGGGCTTCCCCATCTCAGTCTTACTGGCTCCGGGTCCCGGGAAAAAGCAGATTAATCCTCGGTCTGCGGGAGAGCTCCGTTTATGCGGCCATCTCGGGTCTCGTCCAGGCCACGCCCCCCGTAAGTGCATCTTTTATCTGGCAAATAATTATGTTTGTTTGCAGAGAGCACTATGTTGTTTCCCTTGGCTTTTTGAGTTACAGTTTTTCTCCATTGTTTTGGCTCATTTCTTGAAACAGAAATGACATTCTCAAAACAACATGGACAAATCTCCAAACCACTTGGCAATTGTTCACAACTGAATTGAATTTCTCATTCATTTCATCAAAATTGCAAATGTCTCAGTACATGTCTCAATGTCTCAGTACATCTTTCAAATGATTAAGTACAAGTAGCCTACATTTAGCACAATTTCCAAGTAATTAGATCTTGTTGATTATTATTATTATTATTATTATACAGTATTTATATAGCGCCAACAGTTTACGTAGCGCTACGTTGATCTAAACTGATTGTCAATTCTCAGTCTAATGGTTGTTCTCTCCAAAACGTGTCAGCGTCATTTCATTGTTTAAGTCATCACATGCACAATAGTCTGTTCAATTGTCAAAATTATTCAGGAACATAATACCATGAATACCATATATGAATCTCTTGGAACATTTGATAAAATGATTACAGCAATTGACAGTCAGGTGCAACTAGAACTTGACTAACAAAGGAGGAGTTGGAGTTGGTCTCAGATGACCAATCAAACAGTATGTTTAGTTACCTGACAGGTGCTGTCCATGATTGTAAATGCTGCCAAACATGTATATATAGAGCTTGACCATGCAATACCAGTACAATTTCTGAACATGGAGGCACCTGGCCAAGTAAATGAACAAGGGAAACTGCCTGCTCCAGGAAGAGGAAGAAGAAGTGGAAGAGGAGTAAGGGTGAGTGGTGGTGGAATAGGGGGAAGAGGCCGAAGAGCACGAAGACACTATGCTGTCCCTGATGAAATTCGGGCCACAATTATAGATCATGTCATCGACCATGGCCTCACAATGGCGGAGGAAGGTCGCCGAGTGCAGCCTAATGTGCCTCGCTCTACAGTCTTCTCTATCACCCAAACCTTTCACAGGGAAAACAGGTATGTAGTCAGTCAATGATGGAATTATATAATGTATAGGACAGGACACTGTGCATTACGATTACATTGGTAACTCATTCTGTACGGAATGCATAAGGTATAAATTACGAATGGAGTGTTGTCCTTTGAATTCTATGTCTAGGATTGGACGACAACCTGGCACGGGTGGCCGAGGAAAACTTCTCAATGAACAACAAGAACAAGAGATCTGTAACATGGTGTTTGCAAATAATGCCATCACATTGAGACAGATCCACACTGCAAGACAATGCCATATTCCAAAATGTCAACTCTATAAGCATCTCCACAATAGCCCGCATATTGAAAAAGCATCAGATGACAATGAAGCAAATTTACAGGGTACCATTTGAGAGGAAGTCTGACAGAGTGAAAGAGCTGCGGTATCAGTATGTACATGTAAGTCAGTCACTGGTTGTCCATCAAGATAACCTTTTCACAATTACCATAAGCAGTGGTTCCCGAAAATGTATTGGTTTCAGTACCCACTTTACCTGATTTCTGAATCTAGGTAATCCAGGTATGAAAGTATTTGATTTACGTATCTGATTTATAAACATTTTGTCTAAAAACTGCAGCTTACTGTATAATGCAATTATCATTATAATCCTTATTTTCCTATTTTGAAGAATATAACATAATACAGTAAGAAAAAGGGTCAAAGAGCTGCAATTACAGTAGTGCCTCCCATGTAAATCTATCTAATACTGTGGGTTTTACTGTAACATTTCAGTAAGTCTACTCATTGATAATTTTTCCCCTCCCCTTTCTGTCAAATACCCCCTGTAGTACCTCTGCATAGGGTACATGTACCCCAGGTTTGGAACCACTGGAATACTGGCACGTAATATATTGAACTTGTGTAGAACATTCCTATGTAACTGTCTGTAACTGTAGTGTATGACTCTTCTGTATGACTGATTTGATGTTTTCTTTTTTTACTCTATTGTTGAGAATAATGGCATTGCAAGGAAACGAGACCTCTCACATACTCGTGCATGTGGATGAAGCTGGCTTCAACCTGGCCAAGGGCCGAAGACGTGGCCGTAATTTTATTGGCCACCGGGCCACGGTGGATGTCCCAGGCCAGCGAGGGGGCAATATAACTATGTGTGCTGCCATTTCTGAGAATGGTGTGGCCACTCACATCCCCAGTCTTGGCCCATATAATACACAGAAGCTCCTCATCTTTTTGGACTGCCTTTATTTGGATTTGATCCCTGAAAACAAGAGAGGTCTCATAGGGCCTCACCTACCACAGTATATAATTGTATGGGACTATGTAAATTTCCACAGTGGCCTGCTTATCAGGGCCTGGTTCACTGCTCATCCAAGGATGGATATGGTGTTCCTACCACCTTACTCTCCTTTCCTCAACCCTATTGAGGAGTTTTTCTCCCCTTGGAGGTGGAGAGTGTATGAGCATCGGGCTCAAGATCAGAGGTCCCTGCTCCATGCAATGGATGCTGCCTGTGAGGATATTACAGGAGATCAGTGTAGGGGATGGTTGCGACATGCACACCGTTTCTTCCCTCGTTGCATCACAAGGGAGGATATACAGTACCTGACCGCGAGATTGTGTTTCCAGCGCGATAGCATCGCGCTGGTTCTCGGCGACAGGGTGCTGTGCATGTCGCGCTGGCTCACTCATCGGGAAAGGAAAACTTTGTTTTCCTTCCGCGATGAGTGACAGGCAGTGCTGACAGCTGTCTGGTATGAATCCTAAGGCGGGAACACCGCGCCAAATTTTAAATGAAAAAACCGGCGTGGGTTCCCCCCCAGGGGCATACCAGGCCCTTAGGTCTGGCATGGATTGTAAGGGGAACCCCCTACGCCGAAAAATCGGCGTGGGGGTCCCCCCCAAATCCATACCAGACCCTTATCCGAGCATGCAGCCCGGCCGGCCAGGAGAGGGGGTGGGGATGAGCGAGCGCCCCCCCCCCTCCTGAGCCGTACCAGGCCGCATGCCCTCAACATGGGGGGGTGGGTGCTTTGGGGGAGGGGGGCACCCTGCGGGGGCCCCCCACCCCAAAGCACCTTGTCCCCATGTTGATGAGGACAAGGGCCTCTTCCCGACAACCCTGGCCGTTGGTTGTCGGGGTCTGCGGGCGGGGGGCTTATCGGAATCCGGGAGCCCCCTTTAATAAGGGGGCCCCCAGATCCCGACCCCCCACCCTGTGTGAATGAGTTTGGGGTACATGGTACCATTCACCCGTTCTGCCTCTTCTCCCGGGCCCCGCCGCTATCTTCTTCCAGCTCTATTGCCAGCGAGGGGCCCGGTCTGCTGTCTTGCCGCCGCTGTCTCGCCACCGCCGCTGTCTTGTCGCCGCTGTCTCGCCGCTTCTTCTCTTCTTCCCCGATGTTGACACGACGCTCTCTCCGGCTCGAATGCTGTGTGCGAGCTGCGGAGCCATTTATATAGGCGGTGACCCCGCCCCCTTACGACGTCATTGTCCCAGCATGCGCAGGGACTCTGGGGTCATGCCCCCTTATGACGCCAGAGTCCCTGCGCATGCTGGGACAATGACGTCGTAAGGGGGCGGGGTCACCGCCTATATAAATGGCTCCGCAGCTCGCACACAGCATTCGAGCCGGAGAGAGCGTCGTGTCAACATCGGGGAAGAAGAGAAGAAGAGAAGAAGCGGCGAGACAGCGGCGACAAGACAGCGGTGGCGGCGAGACAGCGGCGGCGGCGAGACAGCGGCGGCAAGACAGCGGCAGCAGACCGGGCCCCTCGCTGGCAATAGAGCTGGAAGAAGATAGCGGCGGGGCCCCGGAGAAGAGGCCGAACACCGGGAGAAGTCGGAAGGAGACCCCCCGAAGTCGGAAGAAGATCCCGGAGCTGACTAATACATGACTCTTAAAACCTGTGTACTGTGTTTTTTTTTATATTGACACTTTTCCCCAGGTGAATGGGTAGGGGTACCATGTACCCCAAACTCATTCACACAGGGTGGGGGGCCGGGATCTGGGGGCCCCCTTATTAAAGGGGGCTCCCGGATTCCGATAAGCCCCCCGCCCGCAGACCCCGACAACCAACGGCCAGGGTTGTCGGGAAGAGGCCCTTGTCCTCATCAACATGGGGACAAGGTGCTTTGGGGTGGGGGGCCCCCGCAGGGCGCCCCCCTCCCCCAAGGCACCCACCCCCCCATGTTGAGGGCATGCGGCCTGGTACGGCTCAGGAGGGGGGGGCGCTCGCTCATCCCCACCCCCGCTCCTGGCCGGCCGGGCTGCATGCTCGGATAAGGGTCTGGTATGGATTTGGGGGGACCCCCACGCCAATTTTTCGGCGTAGGGGGTTCCCCTTACAATCCATGCCAGACCTAAGGGCCTGGTATGCCCCTGGGGGGAACCCACGCCGTTTTTTTCATTTAAAATTTGGCGCGGTGTTCCCGCCTCAGGATTCATACCAGACAGCTGTCAGCACTGCCTGTCACTCATCGCGGAAGGAAAACAAAGTTTTCCTTTCCCGATGAGTGAGCCATCTCGGCGCTGGCTCCTGCGACGGGGCTCGCAGGTGTCAAATCTCGCCGAGAAATGCGGCGAGATTGACACAATATCGCGGTCACCTACTGTACGCTGCGATGTTGATGAGAATCTGTGGCCAGACAGACAGCAGCGTGTGGATGGGCAGGAGGATGAGGACGGTGGCCAGTGAAGAGATGTTACAGTAGTTGTGAAACTCCAGCTTTATTTACAGCATTGTAGGCTAAATGTAATTTTCCTTGTTCTATGTTTGTGTGTTTATATTTCCGTATATTATGCTGTATACATTTTCTTTTTACTCTGATGTATGGAAGTTACTTTGTGTGTGAATGATAATCTTTACAATACTGTAAAGTAATTTTTCCTTGGCAGTATGAGTGCAATGTGTGATGTCAAACCTTGGAGGCTACTCCTACCCTAAAATCTTTTCTTTTTTTTCAGTTTTATACACAATTGTACTCAGTTAGCTAGACAAAAACTGTACAGTAACCATTGTCAATGAAGGACTGGGCTAAGACTGAAAGGTGGGCATGAGGGATATTTCAATGGTCCTCTGCCTTAGAGACAAAACATCTAAACATTTTGACTTGCAGTGCTTACACAATGCCAAAGGGACAAAGCATTTTGGGGGCACTGACTATTTGAATGAGAAAGAAATGTATTTTTGACACATGAGTGAACTGTTTTGGGAAAGATATGAGCTTTTGAAGGTGAACCATGGTGTTGTGCTGAACCATCCAGGTTATTTTGGCAAAAGCACCAAGAGAGTTGAGAACGTCTGGTCTGTTTCAAGAAATGAGCCAAAGCAATTGAGAAGAATCTTTGCCATTTTTGTAGCACTGACTCTTTATATGGGAAAGGAATATGGTTTTGAAGCATGAGTGAACAGTTTTGGGAGAGATGTGAGCTTTTGCACGTGAGTTATAGTGTTGTGCTGAACTGTAAGACTGTTTTGCCAAATGAACTTAGAGTTTTGAGAATGTCATTTCTGTTTCAAGAAATGAGCCAAAACATTGGAGAAAAACTGTAACATCTGCTGAGCTTTCCTAAGGGTTCCTAACTGTGTTTTCAAGCACTGCAATGACTTTGCCTTACCCTGTTTTTAAATGGACAAGTGTATGATACCTTACTACATTTATAGTCATCTTTAGAAGGTGAGAATATGCCCTTAGGAGGGAGGTGGATTTAATCTGAGCACAAAATTTGTTCACTATAGGATCTAAAAGAGCATGAACCCTATATATGGAAAACATCAATTTGGTGGTTCCCAAACTTTATGAGTGCTAATTACATAGAAGGATTAGGATATAAATGCACATGCATCACTGTGTTTAGGACATTATAATTTGCTTTCCACAGACTTTATGAACACTGTTAATAAGTTTGAAACAGTTGTGCACTAATTCACTATTTTATGCATGTACAAGATTTTGTTGTTTACTAATTTTCACATGATTTTATGATTCATATGTATGTTTGGGGCAGCGTGTTGTTATTTTGATTTTAGTTGTTATATATATTTAAATTTGCACTTAAGGCTTACAGCTTGATTTTATTTTATTTTCATATCGTACCTTGGGTGCAAGATTCAAACTTGTGATTACCCCCTTTAAATTATTAAGTTTAGTTCTTTCTAGCTAAGGGTATTGTTAATGTTACAACAAACAAAGACATTTTAGACAATTGTTTGCTTCCAAACCTGTGTTCCAGCATGCTTATGATCATGTGCATAATGAAAACCACATAAAGCAGGGTTTAAAAAGTGTGGGATTTTAAAATAATAAACATACAAACTCACCTAAGCATATGCAACATCGGTCCAATGCTTCATCTGTCCCCCACCACCTCTAAGACCAAGAACTGAGCAATCAAACACAGCTAATCACTCCCTCTGAACACAGAGTGGTTACGGTCAGTCAACGTTCTGTGCTCTGCTCCTCTAGCGCTCACTGGAGCTCTGGAATGTGAAGGAGGTAGGAGTGGCTGGCTCAGGGCTGAGCCAGCTGCCAGGCATCTGGGTGGATTCTGACATTAAAGTTGGGAGTCCTCCAGACTCTTGATCATATGAGTGATGTAAGCAAATAGTGGACTTTAGCCCGTTGTTAGATGAAATTTGGCCACAGGATTGCAGAACTACGTGCACATCTGTGATACACTGGAAAAGTAGGGCCAAAATTGCTTTGGCTTACTTTTCCTTTAACTAGTTTGGTGTGGCCTGCACGAACCATAAATCTTCCATGCCAAACTGAGGAATTTGGATTAGTGTGTACCCAGCTTAAATATATTGCTGGATGTATTACAGGGAGAGAATGAACCCTGTTGAAACCCCATACCCATGGCCAGCAGTGTGGCCAGAGCCTGCCTAAAGCAACATTTCTTTATGGATGCAATGATTTTTAATGAATGTGTAACTTGATTCAATTATTTAGTGAGATACCTGCCTAGTGATCAGTTATAAGAGGGCAGTTTAGATTATTCCTATATGTAAGGTCCAAACATTATTATTATATCACCTTAAAGGTACTACATAGGGTTAAATGTAAAACATACCCTATTATTATATATTACAATCTTATGTACGTTATTGATTTTCCCCAGACAGAACATTTGCAAGTAGACTTTACACAGTTTTCAGCTGGTAGCCATTGGGGTTAGATCCCGCTAACTCTGCAAGCCAAACCACCAATGCATATCAATAGTATTAGCTGGGTAAGAACATTAATTTTTGAAAACTTAACCTTAGGTGGACATCATATGACGTTCTTAGGTTGAAGTGGAGATATCTGAATGATGCCTGCAGCTGCAGGCATCATTCACATATAGTTTTTTACAGCCGGCGATTCCCTGCAAAGTAAAAGCAATCATAGCAGCTCATGCGATCGGGGAGCCGGAGAATAAATCAGCGGTTTACCTTAAAGCTGACATCCTTAGAGGCTGTAAGCGACGTCATGACATTTAAACACTGCAGTTTTTTTCTGGGAAGCTTGGGATCGTTTTTGTTTCTCTGATCTCAGGCTTTCCAGCATAGAGGAGAGATCTGGGGACTTAACCCCTAATCCCAGATCTCTCCATAAAGAGGGCCTATTGTGCCCTATTCTTATTTCAAGGGATATGTACATTCCTTGTAATAGGAATAAAAGTGATCACAAAAAAAAAATAAAATAAGGGAAAGTATAAAAATAAAAAATAAAAATAAGATAAACAATAAAAAAAATATTTTTAAAAGTGTCCCCACTCCCTCATGCTCGCACGCAGAAGCAAACGCATACATAGGTCATGCTTGCATATGTAAACAGCATTCAAACCACACATGTGAGGTATTGTCGTAAACATTGCAGTAAGAGCAATAATTCTAGCACAAGACCTCCTCTGTAACTTTAAACTGGTAATTTTTTTTAGCACATAGCTTATGGAGATTTTAAAGTACCGAAGTTTGGCGCCATTCCACAAGTGTGCGTGATGTGTTAGGTATCTATTTACTTGGCATAACATCATCTTTCATATTATACAAACAAATTGGGCTAACTTTAGTGTTTTTTTTTTTAATTCATGAAAATGTTTTTTTTTTTCCCCAAAAAAATCGGATTTAAGAAATTGCTGCGCAAATACTGCGTTACATAAAAAATTGCAACAACCGCCATTTTATTGCCTAGGGTCTCTGCTATATTGCTATATATATATATATATATATATATATGAGAAAATTATGATTTTTAAATGTAGGAGAGGAGTGCCAGAATAGGCCTGGGCTTGAAGTGTTAATATTTTCCTGTCCAATTTCATAAAAGCTCAACTCATAAATGTCTGTTATATATATTTTTTCTCTCTGTAGAGGCTTCTAAAGGCTTTCTTTACTCTCCTGACTGGCAATTGTTAAAGTACTTTCCCTGATTTTACCTCTTTGGGGAATTATCATTCCTATTTAAATAAGATATAACTGTTTGGAAGATATTGTGAACCTATTTGCCAGTAAGATATGGAAAGCATGATTTATATACATCAGCAGCTACTAAGAGTAAGCAAAGTACTTTAAGCTAGATTTATTTATACAATGAGTAATTGTTAAAATAATAACTTAATGGAGAATAAGACACATCAGATTGATTTCTACATTATTGCTTTTTCCAAAAATGGTGGACCTTTGTTTTTGTTATTTGTTACATTTTTACTCCTCTATCTCATTTCTCTGATTTGGAATATGATAATTTTTGTGGTCATATTTCTGGACAGTCACCTTCAAAAGCCAATGTACTTTTTCTTATGTAGTTTGTCAACTGTAGATGTATTATACATTTCTGTTGCAGTTCCTAAACTGTTAGACATAATTATAACAGGAAATAATAAGGTTTCATTCATAGCTTGTTATACCCAGATGTATTGCTTCACATCCCTGGCTTGCACAGAAATCTGTTTGTTGACAACAATGTCTTATGATAGATACATCGCCATCTGCAGACCATTGCATTATACTCTGATCATGCACAAAAGAATGTGTAATCTGCTGGTGGCAGGTTGTTGGACCTCTGGATTTTCAAATTCCCTCTTTGTTACAATATTTGCATCTCATTTATCCTTTTGTGGAGCTACAAACCTCAATCAGTTTTTTTGCGACATTAAAACTCTCACAAAGATCTCTTGTGGTGATAAAAAGGAATTTCAAACTATGATATTTATCGAGGCTTTGCTCGTGGGATTTTGTCCTTTTGTGCTTATTTTGATGTCCTACACTAAAATAATTTCAAATGTTCTAAAAATTAAGTCTGTAGGCCAAAGAAAGAAAGCTTTCTCCAAGTGTACCTCACACCTTACTGTCCTGTTGCTCTTCTATGGAACATTACTCTGCATGTACATGATACCACCTTCAGAAAACTCGGAGCAGCTGGACCAGGTCTTTTCAGTGTTTTATTTGGCAGTGACTCCAACACTAAATCCTTTGATTTATAGTTTGAGAAATAAAGATATAAATAGTGCTATAATTCATACATTGTTGAGGTCAACGTCATGTATGCAATAAAAAAGGTAAAAAATCTGGAAACATCTCACATACTCATCTTGCCAAAACAAATGTTATAATAAGTGGCAACAAAATCAGCAATAATTGCACATGCTACCAAGTTAAAATGTACACTCAATTTCATCCCTAATATTACACCCTGTATAATCCACCCCAACATAAACCAGCCCAAGCTACTGGAACAAAGATGCAAATTCCCCAAGTTTATGTGGGAAACAGCAACCTGCCTGCACTGGCCCTGGAAGAGGCTGCACTTTTAGAACGACCTCTGAGGCGGTGCTACTTGACTGGTGCGCCTGAGATAAGAAACAATGGGTACACTTGGAACAGGCTACTGTGGGTATACCATTTGCAGAACTCCCCTGGATTTCAGTGGATGTCACCCCGACAGAGGCCACACAACATCCTCTGGCTGGAGCTACCCTTAAGGCTGTCAGATTGGTTTTTAAACATATGGATTTCTCCCCTTCTCCTAGTCCTTTAACCCCAACTTTGGGTAATCCATCCTTTCAATCTGGAGCTAACAAGCCTCAATTTGATGAACTCATTCATCAGGGTTTCTTCCATCTGATGCACTTTTTTCAAGGAAATCGGCTTATGACAAGCCTTGAATTCGCAAGTAACTTTTCCCACACACTGGGCTTCCTCCTCTGCGCTCAGCTTGGTGCATAACTCCGCACCCTGCAAGATGGAGGTTTTAAGATAAGATACCTTTCCAGGTTCGAGCAGACCTGCCTTGCAGGGAAATCAATGAGACACCCTTTGTCCCATCTGTACTCTTTTTGACAATGGCCAATGCTCCACAGAATCTCTTTCCTTTCTCTTTCAATGGGTAAGAGATCTACAAAGTACCTTCTCGCAAACTCAAAAAGATAGATTTTTATTATTTGCTCATAAGTCTTCAGTGGGGAGTAGATATCAAGAAGGAGGATATAACCTCCTCACCAGGAGGTACCAAACTCCATCAGTGTTACATCATATGTTTCCTCAAACCTCCAATGTCTGTTGGCGTTGTCAGGAATTAAAGCAGGGGTCTCAAACTGGCGGCCCTCCAGCTGTTGTGAAACTACAAGTCCCATGAGGCATTGCAAGGCTGACAGTTATAAGCATGACTCCCACAGGCAGAGGCATGATGGGACTTGTAGTTCTGAAACATCTGGAGGGCCACCAGTTTGAGACCCCTGAATTAAAGGGTATCCTCTGATATATGGTTGAACAAATGGTTAAAGCGTTAACTGGTGTGTCTCTTAAAAGGAAGCCTGTAGCACACTTACTCCATGATACATCCTTATCTAATAAAAGTTATAAAAGCTCATTGTTAAAACACCTCTTAACAGCTGCAAAAGAATGTATACCAGCACATTGGAAGAGCCCAGTCATTCCAACACCATCTCATTGGTTTGCTAGAATTACGGAGATTCAAAGTGAGAAATATATGTATATAAAGACCCATATCCTCTAGTGTCAGAAGATTAATTTCATAGATTCTATGTGCCTACATTTATTATTAAGGACATATGTATAAAGTATGATGGACATGATTCCTAACCATTTACAAAATTAGGAAACAGGCCAGAGAGTTGACAAACCTCAGCACTTTTAGGGTGTTTGGGTATAAGGGATCACGAATCAACAGGTTACATAAAATTAAAATAATTTTCTTTAATAGAAGAATAAAATCATGAGATGGAAAGTTACATCCATATCAAAAAGTAACATTGATTTGATAAAGCATATGCAAAGTACTACCACTCTCGACATGTTTCGCTCGATAGAGTTTCTTCAGGAGATTGATGGTGTGACTTTATTATACTGAGAATGAAAAATATATAGATAAATGTCTCATAAACGTATTGAGAAATAATACATCAACATAGCTTGAGAATCCAAAGGTGGATATCAAAAAACATAGGGACATAGAAACACATGGACACACAGAGGAACCAAACCTTACCAACACTGCTTCAAATCAATAAGTGATGTAAATCTAGCGATAAAATCAATAAGTATAACATCCCATCCATCCAGCATAAACACCCTGGCTGCTTGCAGAGAAGAGCTAACAGGTTGATATTTCTAAAAAGAAATATATAGAAAAAACATATATATACTGAATGATAAGAAAAGTGGAGGTGGCCAGTACAGTGGGTATATTTGAGATACCCACTACTCAGCCAAAGAATAGAGAAAAATGAATTACCTTGGTATTGATAAAAATGTAGAATCAATAGGGGATTAAACTGGTCTTGAAGATAGTCAATGACTGAGTGTTATCGCCTTAGTACTGGACATCATAAAAACCAACAGGTTTTAAGAAAGACTGGACAACCAAAGCCAAATGGATCTACAAAAAATAGCATGTAGTGAATATATTAGCTTCTGAGGAAATGATGGAGCAATGATATCATTAAGTCTAAAGGTAGAGGGGAGAGCATCTTATCAGACAAATTCAAAGATCAATCATGGATATCCAAGAGGGATACAGGCTCGTCCCTGGATTGAGATCTCGAGCAGATTGTGGAGGCAAGTGACTGCCATTTAAATAGTCCCTCTCCGACTCAGTGGCATCTGACATCACCGTCGGGTCGCGTGCATGCTCAGTAATGCTATTGCGCATGCGTGCGGCGCACACCCCATAGACGTGAAGCGTCATAAGAATGGAGCCGCTATCTTGGAAAGTCCTGTGCCCTCTCCAAGATGGAGGTGGAGAAGAGGGCAGAGCCTGCGCGTAGGGGGTGGGAGAATTTCCCATCCAAAGGGCACAGGGCGGAGCTTACCACCCCAGGCTGAGCACACAAAGCAAATCCAGAAAAAAGGCAGCAGAATGGCCAAATGATTGATTAGCGTATCGACCAGAGAGTGCCACGGGCGCCCATACAAGCAGTGTCTAGGGTGACAAGCTGGGGATGGGAAGCATGATAAGTGCAAATAATGAAAAAAGAATACTTAAATCAAAACCAATAAAAATACATACCGGATTGCTACATAAAGAGTTTGACAGTGAATGGTTCCATTTGGTTCATACAAAGTAACCATGTGTTTGTACAATAATAAATTATAATTTCTAATGAAGATATCAAATTAATACAAAATTATGAATCAACTAAAGGGCAGCAAAGAAAAAAGAAAAACAGGCAAGGAGTAAAGGAATAAAGGAATAGGAAGGGAAAAGAGGGGGAAGAAGAAAGGAAGAGGGTAAAAAAAAAGGGGGAAGGGAGAAGAGGGAAGCAAAAAATTGACGATAGGGAAACTGAGGCGGCAAAAATTAAATGAAATTAAAGAAAAGACTTGAAACACAGGGCATCATTAAGGTCTGTGGCTTTCAGAGCACAGAGGTCAGAGATCCAGCGTGCCTCATGTTGTAGTAAAATCTTGTCATTGTCACCCCCTCTATCACTCGGGGGGACATGTTCCAGGGCAAAGAAATGCATTTTGTGTCATCAAAATTGTGATAGAGGCCCATATGACGACTAATGGGCGTCTCCATTTTCTTCCCTCGCACCAGGGATACATGGTTCCTGATGCGATGGAAGAAAGGGCGTTTTGTCTTGCCGATATAAAATGCATCACAGTCGCAAACCATGATATAAACTATCCCAACAGACTGACAGGTGACCAGAAAGTTGGGCCTGTAAATGCAACCATTGGGCAGGTTGATGTGCTTGGATGCGTATAGATGGCGGCAAAAGTTGAATTTGTGGCAGGGCCTGGTACCCCGGGAGTTGACCTTGGTGAATGGAATAGGAGCATAATGACTATGCACCAGCGTGTCCCTTAGTGATCTGGATCTCCTAAACGTTATTTCTGGAAAGTCTTTAAGATGTTTTAATACCTTGGCATCTCCTTTGAGGAGGTACCAATATTTTCCAAGAATGTCCCGTACTTGCCGATGCTGACCAGAAAAACATGTAATTAGTCTAACCCCTGAGTTGAATGTCGGGGTTTTACCCCAATGGATTAAGGCCAACCTGTCCTTATTCCTTGCCTTGAGGTATGCCTTTTTAAATCATCTGTTACTATAGCCTCAGAGTCGCAGACGCGACTGCAGTGCCCTGGCCTCAGACTCAAACTGGGCATCTTCACTACAGTTGCGTTTGAGTCTAAGGTATTGCCCATAGGGTATACTGGCTATCAGAGGGCCCGGTGGGAGCTGGTTGCATGAAGCAGAGTATTTCCAGCCAAGGGTTTGCGATAAAGTGTAGATCCAATGGCCCTATCTTGGTTTACAAAGATCTGAATATCTTGAAATGTAAGTTGTGATTGACTCATTTCCACTGTGAATTTAAGGTTGAATTTGTTTACCTTGACGCTTTCAAAGAAGGCCAGCAGGTCCTCCCTATTGCCAGTCCAGATGAAAAAGACATCATCAATATAACTTTTCCAGATGGGAATCTGGTCGATGAAAGATTGCATATCTATGAAATAGATGTCGCTCCCACCCCCCCAGATACAGGTTGGCATAGGAGGGGCCACATTTGGTCCCCATAGCCACCCCCTGCATCTGGAGGTAGTGGGAGCCTCCAAAAAGAAAGATATTGTGGGTCAAAATGAATCGAAGTAGATTTAGGATAAACTCATTATAACCCTTGGGTGCTTCATTGCTCTCGGAAATGAAGCCCTCCACAACTCGAACCCCCAAATCATGGGAGATGGAGTTATAGAGGGCCTCAACATCGAGAGCAACTAGCCAGGATCCTTCCGGGACTGAAATGCCATCGAGTGCTATCAGAAGGTCTCTGGTGTCCTGCAAATAGGACAACAGGCCCTCAACATGGGGTCTCAAAAAATCATCAATGAGGGTATTAGCATTTTCGGTAAGGCAGCCATTTCCCAAAACTATGGGATGCCCTGGTGGATTGGTGGCGTGTTTGTGAATTTTAGGGAGAGCATACAGGGTCGTCGTCTTAGGAGCTGGAATATTCAGAAATTCCCAAGTTTTTTTGGTTATCAGCCCTTGATGGTATGCAGAGTCAAGAAGTTGTCTATATTTGGTTATGATATAGTTAACATGACTTTCTGGTATTTTCCTATACCATTCAGAGTTCTGTAGAAGCCTCATAACCATTGACTCATAGCGGGAATTGTCCATTACAACCAGATTTCCCCCTTTATCAGAGGGTTTTATAATTACCCGTGTTTCTTGTTGTAGAGAGCGTAGTGCCTTTTTTTTGAGCTGATGTTAAATTGGATTGGGTTAATCCCCATCGTTTGGTCTTACGTGTTTCGTTGGTCACTTGTTAGGTGAATGCCCACACATTAGGGTTCCCCTGCAAGGCAGGAAAAGTGGTTGATTTGGGTTTATAATCTTTGGGTGTGGAGAGTATGGGAGGAGGGTTTGAAAGGGGCGGCACTGGTGCTGATTGACCTGATAGCAGGATGTCGGCCTCTGCCAGGTCCGCTTCATCAATGTGTCCCTCATCCCATCACATCAATTTACAATTTACGCGAAAATAAGTTGAGATCTTTAATTAATTTGAAGGGATCAACCTTTCGTGTGGGACAGAAAGTTAGGCCAAGTTGTAGAACTGAGATTTGGGCCTCTGTAAGAGCAATTGACGACAGATTACTTTGAATTGATTTTGGATTGTTTGGGATGTAGTAAATCCACAATCCCCATCTTTTATGGGTTGTGTACTGGTTGGGTGAAGATGGGTGCTGTGCGAAAAACCAATTCAGTGGTTGTCTCAACGGTCCCACCTGCCCCATTTGGCGAAGCCTAAGACAACACTGAATGGGTTGTGCCCGTGTGTAAAGTGACTTTGGACTGACCTGATGCATTAGCAATAGCAGAAGTTTTGGCAGCTGCTGCTCTAGTGTTTATAGGTGTGCAATTAGTGCTGGGAAAGTGTTTCGATTTTTCCAGTTGTGCATTTACATTACCATTGGTGCGTTTGTGCAGTTGTTGCTTCTTGGGAACTTTGGGGTGAACTGGTGCCTGTAAGGAAAAAACAGAGGACAGTGATGAAGTATCAGAATCATTTTGTTCAGAAGTCTATTCGGTTTGGACTCGCATTTTAGTATTGCGTCTCCTGCTCTTAAAGGGTGCCCAATTATAGGCCTCACCATTATCATAGGAGAGCTTATCCCTCATGAACTTCTTTTCTTTAGTTTTCAGTATTTCAGTCACATAGGATGCAAGACCTGCCTTGAGCACGCTCTCCCGGGAAGGGAAGAGCGCATCCAAGGTAATAGATTGGTTGTCCTCATATAATTTCTTTATCCAAAAGTGTTAATTCATTAGTATAATGACAATATAACAGCTCCATCATTTTGACAGAGCAAAGGTGCAGATTTTGTTCCCATTGTGACTTAACCACTTCAATACAGTGCACTTACACCCCCTTCCTGCCCAGACCAATTTTCAGCTTTCAGCGCTCTCACACTTTGAATGACAATTACTCAGTCATGCAACACTGTACCCATATGAAATTTGCGTCCTTTTTTCACACAAATAGAGCTTTTTTTTGGTGGTATTTAATCACTAGTGGGTTTTTTATTTTTTGTGCTATAAATAAAAAAGACCGTAAATTTTGTGAAAAAAAATGCCTTTTTCTTTGTTTCTGTCATAAAATTTTGTAAATTAGTAATTTTTCTTCATAAATTTTGTCCAAAATTTATACTGCTACATATCTTTGGTAAAAATAACCCAAATTAGTGTAAATTATTTGGTCTTTGTGAAAGTTATAGAGTCTACAAACTATGGTGTCAATCACTAAAAATTGATCACATCTGATCACACCTGATGTACTGACGGTCTATCTAATTTCTTGGGACACTAACTATTCAGGAAAGTACAAATACCCCCTAACTGACCCCTTTTTAGAAAGTAGACATTCCAAGGTATTAAGTAAGTAGCATGGTGAATTTTTTTAAGTTGTAATTTTTCCACACAATTCTTTGCAAAATGAAGATTTTTTTTTTATTTTTTTTTTACAAAATTGTCATATTAACAGATTATTTCTCTCTCAGAGCATATGCATACAACAAATTACACCCCAAAATACATTCTGCTACTCCTCCTGAGTATGGCGATACCACATGTGTGAGACTTTTACACAGCCTGGCCACATACAAAGACCCAACATTGAAGTAGCATCTTCATGCGTTCTACGAGCATAAATGACACATCTCATTTCTCAACCACCTATTACATTTTTGAAGGCCCTGGAGCACCAGGACAATGGAATTGCCCCCAAAATGACCCCATTTTGGAAAGCAAACACCCAAACGTATAATCTATGAGGCATAATGAGTCTTTTGAAGGGTTCATTTTTTTTCCAGAAGTTTTTGGAAAATGTGGAAAAAAATGAAAACGCATTTTTTTTTACACAAAGTTGTCCATTTATCAGATATTTCCAACACATAGCATGTACGTAGCAAAGATAACACCCTAAAATACATTCTGCTACTCCTCCTGAGTATAACGATGCCACATGTTTGAGACTTTTACACAGCCTGGCCACATAGAAAGGCCCAACATTGAAGTAGCATCTTCATGCGTTTTACGAGCATAAATGACACATCTCATTTCTCAACCACCATTTACACTTTTGAAGGCCCTGGAGCACCAGGACAATGGAATTGCCCCCAAAATGACCCAATTTTGGAAAGCAAACTCCCCAACGTATAATCTATGAGGCATAATGAGTCTTTTGAACGGTTCATTTTTTTCCAGAAGTTTTTGGAAAATGTGGAAAAAAATGAAAACGCATTTTTTTTTACACAAAGTTGTCCATTTATCAGATATTTCCAACACATAGCATGTACGTAGCAAAGATGACACCCCAAAATACATTCTGCTACTCCTCCTGAGTATAGCGATACCACATGTGTGAGACTTTTACACAGCGTGGCCACATACAAAGGCCCAACATTGAAGTAGCACCATCAGGCGATCTACGAGCATAAATGACACATCTCATTTCTCAACCACCTATTGCATTTTTGAAGGCCCTGGAGCACCAGGACAATGGAATTGCCCCCAAAATGACCCCATTTTGGAAAGCAAACACCCCAACGTATAATTTATTAGGCATATTGAGTCTTTTGAACGGTTCATTTTTTTCCAGAAGTTTTTGGAAAATGTGGAAAAAAAAGGAAAACGCATTTTTTTTTTTACACAAAGTTGTTCATTTATCAGATATTTCCAACACATAGCATGTACATAGCAAAGATGACACCCCAAAATACATTCTGCTACTCCTCCTGAGTATGGCGATACCACATGTGTGAGACTTTTACACAGCCTGGCCACATACAGAGGCCCAACATCCAAGTAGCACCATTAGGCGTTCTAGGAGCATAAATGACATATAATTTCCTGGCAACCTATCATTTTTGAAAACCCTTCATATTTCTAACACATAGCATGCACATACCAAGAATTACAATTCAAAATTAAATTCTATTGTGGAAAGGGTAAAAAAAAAGCATTACCTGTGCATTTAGTAGTATCCACAGAGGAGTGCACTGGTCCAGGCAGCAGGCAGGGATGTTCTTAGCAACAGCAATAGAAATTATCCAGGCAGCAGGCAGGAATATTGTCTATAGTCAGCACAGCACAGTCCATAGAAATTGTCCAGGCAGAGACAGCCAGCACAGCCATAATATTGGTCCTGGTACACTGTTACCTGCAGACACTCATTATTGTACTGCTCTCCAGCCAGAGGCGGCTCTCTAATTAGGCAAATTAGGCGGCCGCCTAAGGCCTCGCACTCACAGGGGCCTCGCGGCCGCCTCTGCTCGATCACTGGACTGACCAACAGGCTCCAGGTGCCATCTGTAAAAGCCGTGCGGGCTGCCATAGGGCACACTGGGTAGGCCACAAATCCATGTCCAAGTTCAGCGCGGCTGCTCCTTCAGCCCACGCCGCTCATCTGGCCTCTCTGCGTCTGGCCGGCTGCCTATTTGGGTCAGGAGTCTGGCCAGGCGGCGGAAACTATCCCTGCCCTATGACTGTCTGTGAAGGGGAAGGAGGAGCTCCGGTGGATGGATCCCATCCCAGCGCCTGCTGCAGCCTGGCTGACCGCCCAGAGAGAACATGAGTGCCCGGCCGTGCCGCCCTGAGTGCCCTCCTGTGTGCCTGGATAGGAAGAGCGGCGGGGACAGCTGCATATGGAGGAATTGATCTTTTCATGTTCCTCCTGCAGCCGCTGAATGACCGCTTCTTCTGCGGGCATTCATTGGCTGCAGAAAGAATATGGAAAGATATTATCATGGGCGGTCAGCCAGGCTGCAGCAGGCGCTGGGATGGGATCCATCCACTGGAGCTCCTCCTATCCAACTCTTTTACTGCCCCGTGCTCCCTGGCTCCTCCCAGTTCTCCCTGCATATCCCCTCTGCTCCCTGGCTCCTCCCCCCAGTGCTCTCTGGTCCCCTGTGCTGCCTGGCTCCCCCACTGTGCTGTCCAGTCCCCCCCCACTGCTCCTCAGCTCCCCCCATGCTCTCCCCCTCACTGTGCTGTCCAGTCCCCCATTCCTGTGCTCCCTGGCTCCCCCACAGTGCTGTCTAGTTCCCCCCCCACTGCTCCCCAGCTGCCCCCCAGTGCTCTCTGGTCCTCTTTGTGCTCCCTGGCTCCCCCACAGTGCTCTCTGGTCCCCTCTGTGCTCCCTGGATCCCCCCATGCTCCACCCCCCCACTGTGCTGCCCAGTTGCCCCACTGCTCTCCACCTCCCCCCAGTGCTCTGTGCTCTCTGGCTCCCCCCACACTGATATCCCCCCACAGTGCTCTCTGGTCCTCACTGTCTCCCCCCATACTCTCCCCCCAGTGCTTTCCGACCCCCCGTGCTCCCTGGCTCCCCCCAACAGTGCTCTCTGCTCCCCCCAGAGCTCTCTGCTCCCCCGTGCTCCCTAACCCCTCCCAGTTCTACCTGCACCCCCAGTGCTCTCTGCGCCCTGCACTCCCTGGCTCCCGCTGTGCTTTAAACTTCCCCCCGTGCTCTCCAGCTCCCCCTTGTGCTTTCCAAACCCCACTTTTCTCCCTGGCTCCCCCCATGCTCTCCACCCCACTATGCTATCCAGCTCCCCCCCAGTGCTTTCCAACTCCCCCCCCTGTGCTCCCTGGCTTCCCCCATGCTCTCCACCACACTGTCCTATCCAGCTCCCCCAGTGCTCTCCACCCCCCACCCTCCCTATGCTCTTCTGCCCCTCCCCCAGTACTCTCTGGCCCCTATGCTCTCCATCACCCCCCCATGCTCTCTGCCCCTGCCAGGCTCTTCACTCCCGCCAGTGCACCCCCCTAGTGCTCTCCAGCTCCCCCAGTGCTCTCCGCCCCCTGCTCTCCACTCCCCCAGTGCTCTTGCCCCCCACACTCTCAGCCCCCCCTCCCTCTGCTGCTTTCAGCCTCACTCCCGTGCTCCCTGCCACCCCTGTTCTCTTTTCTGGCCCCCTCACCCCAGGGCAGCTCTGCTAGGTTCCCCCCTCTTTTCACTCTGGCTGCTGCGGGGGTCTCTCAGGCTGGGGAGCGGGGAAGGGACCGCTATCATGGGCTGCTCAGTCTATTTTTTGTGCTAGTCCGGGCCTGGCGGGCAAGTTGAGCAGCGAGGCTTGCAAGGATCGATAGTCCTGGAGGGAGAAGAGCTTTAAAGACCTCCCAGGACTGGAGGACAGGCTGACTGGAGTCGGAAAACGAGGACGGGTGGAAGGTAAAGGTGACCAGGGACCACTCCATCTCACAGCAAACAGATCCTCTGGAAGGAGCATGACACTATCTCCACCCAGAATGAGAATGGACCCTGCCTGCTGCTAGCCGTCATGAACATCCTGCTGGCATGGAAGGTACCGTATTAAGCATCACACACAGCTTCCCACAGACAGGCACTGCAGACTGGGACATGGTACACAGGAGGGGCTGCAGACAGGAATGGGGCTAGAGATCTCTCTCTCCCCCTTCCTCTCTCTCTACCTCTCTCTCCCCCTCCCTCTCTCTTCCCCTCCCCCTCTCTCTCTCCCTCCCTCTCCCTTCCTCTCTCCCTCCCCCTCCCTCCCTCCCTCTCTCCCCCCCTCTCTCCCCCTCTCTCCCCCTCCCTCTCTTCCTCTCACTCTCTTCCCCTCCCTCCCTCTCCCTCCCCCTCTCTCCCTCCCCCTCCCTCCCTCTTTCCCTCCCCCTCTCTCTTTCCCTCCCTCTCTCTCTCCCTCCCTCTCTCCCTGCCTCTCCCTCACTCTCTTCTTCTCCCTCTCGCTCCTCTCGCTTGCTCGCTCGCTCTCTCTCCCTCCCTCTCTCCCCCTCCTTCTCTCTCCCCCTCCCTCACTCTCTCTTCCTCTCTCTCTTCCTCTCTCTCTCCCTCCTCACTGTCTCTTCCTCTCTCTCTCCCTCCCTCTCACCCTCCCTCTCTCGCTCTCCCTCTCTCCCTCACTCTCCCTCACTCTCTTCCTCCCTCCCTCCCTCCCTCCCTCCCTCCCTCTCTCTCGCTCCCTCTCCCTCCCTTTCCTCCTCCCTATCTATTTCTCCCCCTCCCTCTCTCTCTCCCTCACTCCCTCTCTCCTTCTCCCTCTCTCTCCTCCTCCCTCTCTCTCTCCCTCACTCCCTCTCTCCCCCTCCCTCTCTCTCCCCCTCACTCCCTCTCTCCCCCTCCCTCTCCCTCTTTCCCCCTCCCTCTCTCTCCCCCTCCCTCTCTCTCCCTCTCCCCCCTCTCTCTCCCTCTCTCTCTCCCCCTCACTCTCTCTCCCCCTCACTCTCTCTCTCCCCCTCCCTCTCTCTCTCTCCCCATCTCCCCTCTCTCTCCCTCCCCATCTCCCCCCTCTCTCTCTCCCTCCCTCCCCATCTCCCTCTCTCTCCCCATCTCCCTCTCTCTCCTTCTCTCTCTCCCCCTCCCCATCTCCCCTCCCTCTCTCTCTCTTTCTCTCTCTCTCTCTCCCCCTCTCTCACTCTCTCTCTCTCTTTCTCTCTCTCTCTCTCTCTCTCTCCCCATCTCCCCTCTCTCTCCCTCCCCGTCTCCCTCTCTCTCCCTCTCTCTCTCTTTCACCCTCCCTCTCCATCTCTCTCCCCCTCCCTCTCTCTCCCCCACCCTCCTTCTCTCTCTCTCACCCTACCCTCTCCCCCTCTCTCTCCCTCTCTCTCCCTCCCTCTCTCTCCCTCCCTCTCTCTCTCCCTCCCTCTCTCTCCCCCCTCCCCTCCCCCTCTCTTCCTCTCTCTCTCCCTCTCACCCTCCCTCACCCCCTCTCTCTCTCTCTTTATCTGCGTTGGGATACCCCCACTCTCCTTCCTCTGTGGATGTGGAATGATTCAGTGACACCCCCTTCCCATTCTCCCAAGGCACAGGGGAAAATCCTAGAGGGGTTGTCACCTTGCTGGGTCCCAGATGTTGTATTGGCTGCATATGTCTGATGGGTGAGGAGGGTGAGGAGGGCACAGGGGTAGAGGCTTCGACCCACCCAAATCTCTATGAAGCCTCCGGACTCCAGACCCTAATCCAGAAATTCCGAAACCCGGAGAAAACCAAAAAAATTGTTTTCTCCATCCGGAAAAACAATTCTGGAGCCCCTCACATATGTGAGACCCCTGTGTACTACAGTAGCAGGGCAACAGATCAGTCCAAGCGGTAGGCAAAAGAATAGTCCATAAAACAGGCCAGGGTCAGTTCATGTGCAAGCAGTCCAAGCGGTAGGCAGTAGCATAGTTAATAAAACAGGCCAGGGTCAGTTCACGTGGAAGCAGTCCAAACGGTAGGCAGAAGCATAGTCAAAAAACAGGCCAGGGTCAGTTCACGTGGAAGGCAGTGGCATGGTTATTTGGGGAAGAATGGAAAATGGTCAGCACAGATGATGAAAATGGGGAAATGGTTAAAAATAAGGGCTAATATTTTAGGGATGTATGATAAAGTTGGAAGCATTCACCAATGCAAAGGCCAGGTTGGGAGGGACACTGGGGACAATGGTAGCTGATATCTTTTCTAAATCCTCTTTTGGTGCACACATTTTTTTTGCCGACTTCGGCCTGCTTCAGATGGTGGAATGCTGAAGGGGAAGTGGTGCTCATGAAGTCTGCAAACAGCCTCAGAGCGAAGGTCTTCTGGGGGGGTCTTTGGTGATAGATGAGGGACGTGACAACTTCTTCTATGAATTTAAGGAAGGGGCGGGGCTTTTAATGGATTTGGTGTACACTACGTAGGAATTGTAAATGGCCAACTGGATGAGATAAATTGCTACCTTCTTATACCAGAATCAGGACCTCCTTATTAACAAATAGGGCTGAATCATTTGATCATTAACCACTTCAATACAGGGCTTTTATACACCCTTCCTTCCCAGACCAAATTTTAGCTTTCAGCGCTCTCACACTTTGAATGACAATTACTCAGTCATGCTACACTGTACCCAAACCAAATTTTTATCATTTTTTTTTCACAAACATAGCTTTCTTTTAGTGGTATTTAATCACTGCTGTTTTTTTTATTTTTTGCAATATAAGCGAAAAAAGAGAGAAATTTTTGAAAAAAAAACACTTTTTTTTAGTTTTTATTGTAAAATTTTGCAAATAAGTAATTTTTCTTCATAAATTTGGGCCAAAATGTATACTGCTACATATCTTTAGTAAAAATAACCCAAATTAGTGTATATTATTTGGTCTCTGTGAAAGTTATAGAGTCTACAAGCTATGGTGCAAATCATTGAAAAATGATCACATCTGATCACACCTGATGTACTGAAGGCCTATCTCATTTCTTGAGGCCCTAACAAGCCAGGAAAGTACAAATACCCCCCAAATTACCCCTTTTTGGAAAGCAGACATTCCAAGTTATTTAGCAAGAGGCATGGTGAGCTTTTTGAAGTTGTAATTTTTTCCCACAATTCTTGGAAATTTTTTTTTTTTTTTTTTTTTTTTTGCACAAAATTGTCATAATAACAAGTTATTTCTCTCACACAGCACATGCATACTTGCAATGACACCCCAAAATACATTCTGCTACTCCTCCTGAGTATAGTGATACCACATGTGTGAGACTTTTACACAGCCTGGCCACATACAGAGGTCTAAAATCCAACTAGCACCGTCAGGCATTTTACGAGCATAAATTGCACATCTCATATGATGACAACCTATCACACTTTTGAAGGCCCTGGAGCACCAGGACAACGGAAACGCCCACAAAATGACCCCATTTTGGAAAGCTAACACCCCAACGTATAATCTATGAGGCATAATTAGTCTTTTGAATGGTTCATTTTTTTCCCGAAGTTTTTGGAAACTGTGGAAAAAAAATGAAAACGCATTTTTTTTACACAAAGTTGTCCATTCATAAGATATTTACAACACATAGCATGTACATAGCAAAAATGACACCCCAAAATACATTCTGCTACTCCTCCTGAGTATGGCGATACCAAATGTGTGAGACTTTTACACAGCCTGGCCACATACAGAGGCCCAACATTGAAGTAGCAGCTTCAGGCATTCTAGGAGCATAAATTACACATCTCATTTCTCAACCACCTATTACAATTTTGAAGGCCCTGGAGCACCAGGACAATAGAAACACCCACAAAATGACTCCATTTTGGAAAGCTAACACCCCAACGTATAATCTATGAGGCATAATTAGTCTTTTGAATGGTTCATATTTTTCCCGAAGTTTTTGGAAACTGTGGGAAAAAAATGAAAACGCATTTTTTTTTACACAAAGTTGTCCATTCATAAGATATTTCCAACACATAGCATGTACATAGCAAAAATGACACCCCAAAATACATTCTGCTACTCCTCCTGAGTGTAGCGATACCAAATGTGTGAGACTTTTACACAGCCTGGCCACATACAGAGGCCCAACATTGAAGTAGCAGCTCCAGGCATTCTAGGAGCATAAATTACACATCTCATTTCTCAACCACCTATTACATGTTTGAAGGCCCTAGAGCACCAGGACAACGGAAACGCCCACAAAATGACCCCATTTTGGAAAGCTAACACCCCAACGTATAATCTATGAGGCATAATTAGTCTTTTGAATGGTTCATTTTTTTCCTGAAGTTTTTGGAAACTGTGGAAAAAAAATTAAAACGCATTTTTTTTACACAAAGTTGTCCATTCATAAGATATTTCCAATACATAGCATGTACATAGCAAAAATGACACCCCAAAATACATTCTGCTACTCCTCCTGAGTGTGGCAATACCAAATGTGTGAGACTTTTACACAGCCTGGTCACATACAGAGGCCCAACATTGAAGTAGCAGCTCCAGGCATTCTAGGAGCATAAATTACACATCTCATTTCTCAATCACCTATTACAATTTTGAAGGCCCTGGAGCACCGGGACAATGGAAACACCCACAAAATGACCCCATTTTGGAAAGCTAACACCCCAACGTATAATCTATGAGGCATAATTAGTCTTTTGAATGGTTCATATTTTTCCCGAAGTTTTTGGAAACTGTGGGAAAAAAATGAAAACGCATTTTTTTTTACACAAAGTTGTCCATTCATAAGATATTTACAACACATAGCATGTACATAGCAAAAATGACACCCCAAAATACATTCTGCTACTCCTCCTGAGTGTAGCGATACCAAATGTGTGAGACTTTTACACAGCCTGGCCACATACAGAGGCCCAACATTGAAGTAGCAGCTCCAGGCATTCTAGGAGCATAAATTACACATCTCATTTCTCAACCACCTATTACATGTTTGAAGGCCCTAGAGCACCAGGACAACGGAAACGCCCACAAAATGACCCCATTTTGGAAAGCTAACACCCCAACGTATAATCTATGAGGCATAATTAGTCTTTTGAATGGTTCATTTTTTTCCTGAAGTTTTTGGAAACTGTGGAAAAAAAATGAAAACGCATTTTTTTTACACAAAGTTGTCCATTCATAAGATATTTCCAACACATAGCATGTACATAGCAAAAATGACACCCCAAAATACATTCTGCTACTCCTCCTGAGTGTGGCGATACCAAATGTGTGAGACTTTTACATAGTCTGGCCACATACTGAGGCCCAACATCCAAGTAGCACTGTCAGTTGTTCTAGGAGCATACATTACACATAAATTCCTGCCAACCTATCACATTGTTGAAGGCCCTTCATATTTCTAACACATAGCATGTACTGTAGAAACCAATTACAAACCAAAATACATTCTGCTGAGTAAAGGGTAAAGAAAAGATTACCTGCAGTTTTAGTAGTGCAGTGGTCCACAGAGAAGAGCATCGGTCCAGGCAGCAGGCAGGAACGTGGACAGCGACAGCAAAACAGGCAGCAGGCAAGAATAGTCAGTACAGGTAGAGATGTCAGCACAGCCAAAGCATTAGTCCAGATAGCAGGCAGGGATGTGGTCAGCAGCAGCAAAAGGATCAAAGGATCATCCATGCAGCAGGCAGGAATACTGTCCATAGTTAGTACATGCAGCAGGCAGAGGTATGGTCAGCACAGCCAGAGTATTTGTCCAGGGAGCAGGCAGTACCATCAAGCTTAGGGCATTGGTCAGGAAAGAATGGGGACAGGGGTAGAGGCTTCTCCCACCCAAATCGCTTTGAAGCCTCCGGGCAACCAGACCCTGTTATGGGAACACAGAAAACCAAAAACTGGTTTTCTGAACTCCGAACACTATTCTGGAGCCCCTCACATATGTGAGACCCCTGTGTAGGAGGGTGAAAGATCAATCCAAGGGGCAGGCAAAAACATGGTCAACAGGCCGAGGTCAGTGCAGGTAAAAGGCAGAAATAGACGGTAGACAGAGGCATAGTCGATACAGTCCAGGGTCAGTTCACGTGAAAGGCAAAAACATGGCGGAAAAACAATGCAGACGGTAGGCAGAGGCATAGTCGAGAAACAGGCCAGGGTCGGTTCACATGGAAGGCAATAATATGGTTGGTTGAGGAAGGTAAATATTCAGGACAGAAATTAAAAACGGGGAAATGGCAGTATTAGAAATATGGACTAATAATTTTCCAGAGTGTGATATCGCCTGAAGCATTCTCCGATGCAAAGGCCAGGTTGGGAGGGACAGTCGGTACAATGGAAGCTCGTATCTTTCCTAATTCCTCTTTTGGTGCACACCCGACATTTTTTTTGGCGTCGTCTTCCGGATCCTGTTGGTGGAATATGGTCTGGGAAATGGCGCTCATGTAGTCTGCTGACAGAATCGGAGCGAATGCTTTCTGGGGGGGATACTTGCTGATAAATCAGGGCAGTGACAATGTCTTCAATAAACTTTATTAAGGTGGTGGGTGTTTCTGTGGATTTTTGGTATATTATGAAAGAATTTAAAAGGGCCAAATGAAAAAAGTAAATTGCGACTTTTTTGTACCAGAATAATGATTTTCTTGTTGAAAGATAGGGCTGCAACAACTGATCGTTTAAATCCACCCCCCCCATGTATTTATTGTACTCAGTGATACAGGTAGGCTTGCGAACGGTACCGCGTCTTCTGTGAAGTTCCACCGAGGTGTCATCGTGGATGGTGGACATGATGTACACGTCTTTTCTATCCCTCCACTTCACAGCCAACACTTCTTCGTTCCTCAAGCTTCTCGATTCCCCCCTTGGAATGTTTGTGGTGACAAGACACTGTGGGAAGCCCTTTCGGTTTTTTCTAGTTGTACCACAGGCCAAAGTTTGTTTGAGATGTAGGTGGCGGAGAAGGGGCAAACTCGTATAATAATTATCCATATAAATATGGTACCCCTTTTGGAGGAGTGGGAATGCCAACTCCCAAACAATTTTCCCACTTATTCCCATATACGAGGGACACTCAGGGGGCTGGAGCTGGGAATCTTTCCCTTCGTACACGCGGAATGCGTACACATAACCGGTGGCACTTTCACAAAGCTTGTTAAGCTTCAAGCCATACCTCGCCCTCTTACTGGGTATATATTGTTTGATTCCCAGCCGGCCTGTGAAATGCACCAGGGATTCGTCCACAGATATATTTTTTTCAGGGACATAAACTTCGGCAAACTTCTGGGAAAAAAAATTAATTAGGGGGCGAACTTTATATAATTTGTCAAAGTTTGGGTGATTTCGGGGGGGGCACTGTGAGTTGTCATTGAAATGCAAGAAGCGCATTATGATTTCGTATCGGGACCTGGACATGGCTGCTGAAAAAATTGGCATATGGTGGATGGGTCTGGTCGACCAATACTTATGAATTTCATTTTTTTTTGTAAGCCCCATGTTCAGGGTTAGGCCTAAAAACAATTTTAGCTCCACTACTGTTAGCGGTCTCCACTCAAAAGGGCGGGCATAGCTGGAGCTGGGGTTGGCTGCAATAAATTGTTGGGCAAACAGATTAGTTTGGTCCACGATGCCTTGAATCCAATCGTTTGGGAAAAATAAATTAAAAAAATCCATTTGTGTAAATCCTGCAGTGTTGACCTGCACACCCGACTGTGCTGTAAAAGGGGGGATCGTGGCTGACCCTGTGGTAGAAGGCAGCCACAATGGGTTTGCCAAGGAATCTGGAAGATGGGTTTGGGCCCTACTTCTTTGGCGTCCACTTGTGCTGGGTCTTTCCTCCTGGGGTCTACCGCCGCTGGCACTGCTGGTAGCTGCCTGGTTTTCAGATCGTCGTCTTTTTGGACGGACTACTTCCTCCTCTAAATCTGATCCAGATGTGCTGCCTTCGGGGGGCTCATATTCCGAATCAGAACCAGAATCTGAACTGAGCGGTGAGAGCTCCCCGTTGCTCTCATCGGTCAGACTCAGGATCTGGTATGCCTCTTCTGGGGTGTACATCTTTCTGGACATAGTGGCTGACTGGCTGTATGTACTCTGGTGGCAAGTGATGAGGTGGCGGGTACTCTGGTGGCAGATGATGAGGTGGCGGGTACTCTGGTGGCAGGTGATGAGGTGGCGGGTACTCTGGTGGCAGGTGATGAGGTGGCGGGTACTCTGGTGGCAGGTGATGAGGTGGCAGGTACTCTGGTGGCAGGTGATGAGGTGGCGGGTACTCTGGTGGCAGGTGATGAGGTGGCAGGTACTCTGGTGGCAGGTGATGAGGTGGCAGGTACTCTGGTGGCAGGTGATGAGGTGGCAGGTACTCTGGTGGCAGGTGATGAGGTGGCGGGTACTCTGGTGGCAGGTACTCTGGTGGTGAGGTGGCGGGTACTCTGGTGGCAAGTACTCTGGTGGCAGGTGATGAGGTGGCAAGTACTCTGGTGGCAGGTGATGAGGTGGCGGGTACTCTGGTGGCAGGTGATGAGGTGGCGGGTACTCTGGTGGCAGGTGATGAGGTGGCGGGTACTCTGGTGGCAGGTGATGAGGTGGCGGGTACTCTGGTGGCAGGTGATGGACAGGTACTCTGAGATGACAGGTACTTTGAGGTGACAGGTACTCTGAGGTGACAGGTACTGAGGTGACAGGTACTGCGGTGACAGGTACTGAGGTGACAGGTACTCTTTATTTAGGAGGGGCGATCTGGGCACAGTAGTACATGTAATTAGTAACTCACTGTTAGCTGATCTCTTCTCCTCACACTGGATCGGTGTGTGAGGAGAAGAGCCCAGCAACAGCAGTTACTGTGTGACTGTGTGTTTATTTACATTAGTGACCGGCTGTGATTGGACACAGCCGGTCATGTGATGCAGAGCCATGTCATTGGCTACAGTGATCGGGGCTGAGCTGTATCCAGGGGAAAAGCCTCAGCCCCGATCACCGCTCTGATCACTCCTCTTCCGCCGGAACCCGCCTCATACACGCTTCCCAATGCCGCTCTGCATCCGCCGTTACCGACGCTCCGCCGCCCGCCGCCGCCGCCGCTTCAATACCCCCATCGGGGTACGGCTGTGTCCTGAGGGACACAACGGTACCCCGATCGCCGCTCTGCGGGCCCCCAGGGGCCCGCAGTAGCGGTGGAAAGCCGAGGCCGTCATATGACGCCCACCCAGGATGGGAGATCCCATCTGTGGACGTCATTTGACTATGGCCGGGTATTGAAGCGGTTAAAATCCACCCCACCCATGTAGAGATTATAATCTTGGACACATGTTGGCTTTTCAATGGGACCTCGTCTTCTTTGTACCTCAATTGTAGTGTCATCATGGATGGTGGGCATCATGTGCACGTCCCTCTTATCCTTCCACCTCAAGACCAGCACTTCGTCACATCTCAATGATGCTCTTTCCCCCCTTTGCAGCTTTTTGTTCACTAGAGATTGTTGGAAGCCCTTCCTATTTTTTCTGGAGGTTCCACAGGCGTGTGTTTTTGCAATGTATAAGTGTTTGAAAAGGGGCAGGCTTGTGTAAAAGTTGTCAACGTATATGTGATATCCTTTGTTCAGAAGTGGGTATGCCAGGTCCCATACAATCTTTCCAGTTGTGCCCATGTAGGCCGGGCATTTAGGTTGCTGGAGCTGGGAATCTCTTCCTTCATATATGCGGAATGCATACAGATATCCCGTGGCTCTCTCACATAGCTTGTATAACTTTACACCGTATCTGGCCCTTTTGCTAGGAATACATTGCTTTATTCCTAGCCGGCCTGAAAAGGGTACCAGGGACTCATTGACACATATATTCTGATCAGGGACATAGAGTTCTGCAAATTGTTGGGAAAAGAAATTTATCAGTGGGCGAATCTTGTATAACTTGTCGTGATTTGGATGATTGTGGGGAGGGCACTGGGTGCTGTCGCTGAAGTGAAGAAAGCACATTATCATCTTGTATCGGGATATGGACATTACGGCAGAATAAATGGGCATGTTGTGGATAGGGTTGGTGGACCAATAGGCATGTCCTTCATTTTTTTTGTAATCCCCATGTTTAGGGTGAGGCCCATAAACACTTTGAACTCCTCCAAATTCAGATCTCTCCACTCAAAAGGATGGGCATATGAAGATTGGGGGTTGTTGGCAATATATTGCTGGGCATATAAATTTGTCTGGTCCACAATAAATTGCAGCATAGTGTCGGGCAAAAACATATGAAAGAAATCAATCTCTGAGAAATTTTGGGTGTTGGTCTGCACACCTGGCAGTGCTGTGAAAGGGGGAATAATTGGTGATGCCGAGTTGGAAGGCAGCCATGTTGGGTTGGCAAGACCATCTGGCATGTACAGTAGGTGACCACGATATTGTTTCAATCTCGCCGCATTTCTCGGCGAGATTTGACACCTTTGAGCCCCGTCGCGGGAGCCAGCGCCGAGATGGCTCACTCATCGGGAAAGGAAAACTTTTTTTTCCTTTCGCAATGAGCGACAGGCAGTACTGACAGCTGTCTGGTATGAATCCTGAGGGGGGAACGCCGTGCCAAATTTTAAATAAAAAACCGGCGTGGGTTCCCCCCCAGGGGCATACCAGGCTCTTAGGTCTGGTATGGATTGTAAGGGGGACCCCCTTCGCCGAAAAATCGGCATGGAGGTCCCCCCAAAATCCATATTAGACCCTTATCCGAGCACACAGCCCGGCCGGCCAGGAAAGGGGGTGGGGACGAGCGAGCGCCCCCCCTCCTGAGCCGTACCAGGCCGCATGCCCTCAACATGGGGGGTGAGTGCCTTGGGGGAGGGGGGCCCCCACCCCAAAGCACCTTGTCCCCATGTTGATGAGGACAAGGGCCTCTTCCCGACAACCGTGGCTACATGGGGAACATGGTCCCCTTACCCATTCACCTAGGGAGAAAAAAGTGTCAATAAAAAAAACACAGTACACAGATTTTAAGAGTAATTTATTAGGCAGCTCCGGGGTCTTCTTCCGAATTCGGGGGGTCTCCTTCCGACTTCTCCCTGTGTTCGGCCTCTTCTCCTGGTGTTCCGCCTCTTCTCCCCGGCCCCTCCACTATCTTCTTCCAGCTCTTTTGCCAGTGAGGGGCCCGGTCTGCTGCCGCTGTCTTGTCGCCGCTATCTTGTCGCCGCTGTCTCATCGCTTCTTCTCCCGGGCCCCTCCGCTATCTTCTTCCAGCTCTTTTGCCAGCGAGGGGCCCGGTCTGCTGCCGCTGTCTTGTCGCCGCTGTCTTGTCACCGCTGTCTCGTCGCTTCTTCTCCCGGCCCCTCCGCTATCTTCTTCCAGCTCTTTTGCCAGCGAGGGGCCCGGTCTGCTGCCGCTGTCCGACGTGCACGCGCAGCACGCTCGCGATCCCGCGCATGCGCCGTGAACAATGGGGTGGACCTATCTGTGATCGGCCGTGACTTCATCACGGCCGATCACGTGGTAAACAGCCACGTCCAATGGCTGTTCACCCCCCTCTGTGGCGAGCGGTGTCTCCGTGACATGCCACCACCGAAGGAACGGTGATGCGCGCATTCCCTGTTCAAATGGGAGGCCATCATATGACGCCCTCCCGCAATGAGAGTTGCGCCGCCTGGCCGTCAATTGACAGCCGGCGGTCGGCAAGCAGTTAAACTCAGGTTCCAGTTTGTTGATGGTAGGGAAAAATCTGTATTCTGAGGCCCCAGGGGGACATTTGATCATCTATGTACTTAGTAAAATACCATTTGTTCCAGTAGATTCTGGACTTTCTTTCTAACATCCTTTGCAGTTTTAGAAGAAAACAGTCCATAGAAAGGCCGCCCTCAGTGGCATTTTGGGACCGATGGATAGTGTCCATAAGGCCCTCAAAAGCATTGCCACAGTAGTTAGCCATGACACAAGAAGAAAGAGACAAGTGAGGGAGGGAAGGAAAAAGGGGAGCTGCACAAATAGAGAAAACAATAAGTACAACAATAAAATCAAAGATGAAATATAGTTTGATTAGTACTCCATCTAAAAAAGTGATGGGTGGGTAACACCCTAGGTAAATAATGACAAGGGGGCAAGATGGAGG
Source organism: Lithobates septentrionalis (assembly GCA_037952835.1). NCBI lineage: Eukaryota > Metazoa > Chordata > Amphibia > Anura > Ranidae > Lithobates > Lithobates septentrionalis. Next base: position 668,121 of record JBBDGP010000826.1, read on the forward strand.
GGTCAAACCGAAAAACACCACATCCCAAATGAAAGAAATTTCAAAATTAGGAAACGAGGCAGAGAGGTGACAAACCCCGGGACTTTTAATGTATTTGGGTATAGGGTATCAAGAATCAACAGGTTCTCGTGGCATTTCAGTCCCGGAGGGATCCTGGCTAGTTGCTCTCAATGTTGAGGCCCTCTATAACTCCATCCCCATGATTTTGGGGTTCGAGTTGTGGAGGGCTTCATTTCCAAGAGCAATGAAGCACCCAAGGGTTATAACGAGTTTATCCTAAATCTACTTCGATTAATTTTGACCCACAATTTCTTTCTTTTTTTAGGCTCTCACTACCTCCAGATGCAGGGGGTGGCTATGGGGACCAAATGTGGTCCCCATGGTCCCCATGCCAACCTGTATCTGGGGGGGTGGGAGCGACATGTCTCTTTCATAGAGATGATATGCAATCTTTCATCGACCAGATTCCCATCTGGAGACGTTATATTGATGACGTCTTTTTCATCTGGACTGGCAATAGGGAGGCCCTGCTGGCCTTCTTTGAAAGCTTTAAGGTAAACAAATTCAACCTCAAATTCACCATGGAAATGAGTCAATCACAACTTAAATTTCTAGATATTCAGATCTTTGTAAACCAAGATGGGGCCATTGGATTTACACTTTATCGCAAACCCTTGGCTGGAAATACTCTGCTTCATGCAACCAGCTCACTGATAGCCAGTGTACCTTATGGGCAATAACTTAGACTCAAACGCAACTGTAGTGAAGATGCCCAGTTTGAGTCTGAGGCCAGGGCACTGCAGTTGCGTCTGCGACTCCGAGGCTATAGTAACAGATGTCTTAAAAAGGCATACCTCAAGGCTAAGAATAAGGACAGGTTGGCCTTGATCCATGGCAGGAAAACCCCGACATTCAACTCAGGGGTTAGACTAATTACACGTTTTTCTGGTCAACATCAGCAAGTACGGGACATTCTTGGAAAATATTGGTACCTCCTGAAATGAGATACCAAGGTATCAAAACATCTTAAAGACTTTCCAGAAATAACATTTAGGAGATCCAGATCACTAAGGGACACGCTGGTGCATAGTCATTATGCTCCTATTCCATTCACCAAGGTCAAATCCCGGGGTACCAGGCCCTGCCACAAATACAACTTTTGCCGCCATCTATACGCATCCAAGCACATCAACCTGCCCAATGGTCGCATTTACAGGCCCAACTTTCTGGTCACCTGTCAGTCTGTTGGGATAGTTTATATCATGGTTTGCGACTGTGATGCATTTTATATCGGCAAGACAAAACGCCCTTTCTTCCATCGCATCAGGGACCATGTCTCCCTGGTGTGAGGGAAGAAAATGGAGGCGCCCATTAGTCATCATATGGGCCTCTATCACAATTTTGATGACACAAATGACAAAATGCACTTCTTTGCCCTGGAACATGTCCCCCGAGTGATAGAGGGGTTGACAATGACAAGATTTTACTACAGCGTGAGGCACGCTGGATCTCTGACCTCTGTGCTCTGAAACCCCCAGGCCTTAACGATGCCCTGAGTTTCAAGTCTTTTCTTTAATTTCATTTAATTTTTGCCGCCTCAGTTTCCCTATCGTCAATTTTTTTCTTCCCTCTTCTCCCTCCCTCCCTTCCCCTTTTTTTCCCCCTCTTCCTTTCTTCTTCCCCCTCTTTTCCCTTCCTATTTCTTTATTCCTTTACTCCTTGCCTGTTTTTCTTTTTTCTTTGCTGCCCTTTAGTTGATTCATAATTTTGTATTAATTTGATATCTTCATTAGAAATTATAATTTATTATTGTACAAACACATGGTTACTTTGTATGAACCAAATGGAACCATTCACTGTCAAACTCTTTATGTAGCAATCTTGTATGTATTTTTATTGGTTTTGATTTAAGTATTCCTTTTTCATTATCTGCACTTATCATACTTCCCATTCCCAGCTTGTCACCCTAGACACTGCTTGTGGGCGCCCGGGGCACTCTCTGGTCGATATGCTAATCAATCATTTGGCCATTCTGCTGCCCTTTTTCTGGTTTTGCTTTGTGTGCTTAGCCTGGGGCGGTAAGCAAGATGCTCTCCCCTCTACCTTTAGACTTAATGATTTCATTGCTCCATCATTTCCCCAGAGGCTAATATATTCACTTCATTTTTTGTAGATCCATCTGGCTTTGGTTGTCCGGTCTTTCTTAAAACCTGTTGGTTTTTATGATGTCCGGTGAAGGTGATAATACTCAGTTGTTGACTATCTTCAAGACCAGTTTAATCCCCTATTGATTCTACATTTTTATCAATACCAAGCTAATTCAATTTTCTCTATTCTTTGGCTGACTAGTGGGTATCTCATATATACCCACTGTACTGGCCACCTCCACTTTTCTTATCATTCAGTATATATATGTTTTTTCTATATTTTTTTTTTTTAGAAATATCAACCTGTTAGCTCTTCTCTGCAAGCAGCCAGGGTGTTTAAGCTGGGTGGATGGGACATTATACTTATTGATTTTATCGCTAGATTTACATAACTTATTGATTTGAAGCAGTGTTGGTAAGATTTGGTTCCTCTGTGTGTCCATGTGTTTCTATGTCCCTATGTTTTTTGATATGTTGATTTCTTTCTAGTAATTTATGCATAGTTCTCTCTATGTCGAAGCCACCTTTGGATTTTCAAGCTATGTTGATTGATATTATTTCTCAATACGTTCATGAGACATTTATCTATATATTTTTCATTCTCAGTATAGGAAAAGTCACACCATCAATCTCCTGAAGAAACTCTATTGAGTGAAACATGTCGAGAGTGGTAGTACTTTGTGTGTATATGCTTTATCAAATCAATGTTACTTTTTGATATGGATGTAAATTTCCTTCTCATGATTTTATTCTTCTATTAAATAAAATTATTTGAATTTTATGTAACCTGTTGATTCGTGATCCCCTATTCCCAAACACCTTAAAAGTCCCGAGGTTTGTCACCTCTCTGCCCCATTTCCTAATTTTGAAATTTCGGTTTTACGCCTCCATCTTGCCCCCTTGTCATTCCTAACCATTTACAGTTTTCTGAAGCAAATAGATTTTAGTGAATCTGTTGCAAAGTATTTTACCTGGAGATCCTGACAGTGAAAGCATTTCCTGTTGCAGGCGGACAATGCTAAGATGTTGCCTCGTGATTCAGTGATGTCAGTGTAGATTTCTTCAAAATTAATGATTTACATGACTGTGCCCACTATCCTAAAATGTGTAATAAACCTCTTGTTTTTTTGATTTGTGATGGAAGTGATACAATTTAACATTTTTAGGTCAGCAGCTACAAAAACTGTAGCAGCCCACTTTTAATAAATAGACACTCACCTGTCCAGGGATCCAGTGCTGTCCTCACCTGGGCTGGTTGTTCGCCAGTCTTCGGGTCCTTGTCGTCAGCATGTTAACTGGGGGAAGCCACTTTGACTCCTTGCGGCTGCACAGCCGACTCCCCTCTGCACTTGTGTGAGCCACACTGCACCTTGTGAATTGACTTGCAGCCTTCTGGGACCTGTGACTTGTTCCAGAAGGTTGTGAGCGAGAGGTGGGGCCTAATGTCTGCTGCTTTAATCAGCTAAGCGGTTGAAGCGGAAGTGGAAGTGGAAATGGGGACTTGCTCCCCAATATATAAATACATATATATATATATATATATATATATATATATATATATATATATATATATATATATATATACATATATTCCAAATATGGCAGAGGGGGGCGAAGAAAAGTGGAACTTCCACTTTTAGGTGAAGTTCCACTTTAAGCATTTAAGTAGAAACCCTGTCACCTGTGTATATTGATTTATTTATTGATCTTACTCTCTTAATCCATCTCACTAGATGACTTGCAATGACATTTGTCCCCGGTTACATACTTGCTGTTCTCCAGATCTCCTTGCTGTATATGTCTTAGTGCCACTTCTTCCGGTGGCAGAGCATGCACTGTTCATGCACATTCTTATAGAGAATGATAGAGATGAGTTAGGCTGTCAATCAAACAATCATGGATGAAGCAGGAGTGTGGCATACAAAAGATTCCTTCACTGCTGCTTTTGTTGTGAGCTCACAGAGTGTCCTTGCATTAGAATGTTTCAAAACACGAGCAGGCACATAAGAGTTACTTCATGAAAACCCTGCAAGGGAGTGTAGCCGGTACTACTAAATTCATGAATAAGAACAATGCTTAATGGTTTATTAAAACTTTAATGGATTTCCTTTGTTAAAAACATATTTACTTATAGGCTCTTTATTTACTTGGAATACAGCAACTGTTGTTTAGTAAAGATACTAAGAAAAAAACCCATGACCCCTCACAGATCTGATTTGTAGAGAGTCAAGCAATATATACAATAAGTTGTGAATAGTTTATTTCTCAATAGATCGTTCAAATCTCCATGCTTGTAATCAGACATGTCGAAAATTATTGCATCGATTTGCATTGGCTTTGGTTCTCATTAAAGTTAATGTTAATAAGAGTCACTTGTCCTGCTGCCTGAACACAAAACTGGACCTGAGGCCCATTTTAACCCAACTTCAGCCAAAATGTTTTATTTTAACTTGGATAGGGTGGGGAAGGATAAAGCTTTTGTCAGGTATTGATGCCTTCTGCATGGAGAGATTTACCATTACTTCCTGTAAGGACAGGAAGTAATGAGAAGGCTCTCCAATGGGGAAACAGACAAAAGCACAAATAACTCCCACCCAAGAAAATGTGAGGTGCGTTTAGATCATATTATCTATGCAGGTGTAGTCAACATATCTGGACATATCTGAGCTTTAAATCTACCTTACAAAAAACAAAAAATAATCACACAATATGGTCAATGTTTCTCCCTTAGCACTCATAGAAAAATTGTTATTTAAAATAACATAAGCAGCTACTGTAATAAAAAAACACTATACCAGAAATATGTCAACACAAAGAAATACTAAAACATTAGTAGCGCTAAATAATCCGAATAATTTAAGATTATTAAGAAGTCCACTTTAGTAGTGTAGATAAATAGAAAGTCCACTTTAGAAATAAGAATAAGCAGATGTGAATGTCAGATGGTCCGTCACAATATATCGATATAGATCTTAATTCAAGACGATCGCCTTCACCACACTGCATGTGTAACAATCCCCCTAGAAATCCACTTACCAGATAATACTGGGTTAAACGCTTATCTTTCAATAGATGATGCCAGCACACTGCATACACTGCATCTAAATGTTGCTCGTCACAAGCAAAGAACAAAGATGCACATAGCGTAATCCAGTACTAAAAAAGGTGTTTATTTAAATAATCCTTAAGATTGCACACTTACAATATAAAAATAATAAGAAGGCATGTAAGTACAATGTATCACAAATCGCTCGCTCCTGTGTACCTCTCACCGCTCCAGCGGTATTCTGGGTAAGGTAAGCAGGAGAAAACCAGCGATGTTGGTTGCTGCGTGGTCACGCTACCTTAGCCTGAGATTTTTCATGAATAGAAGAGTGATGTTGTGGGGCTGCAGATCACCATCATTTTTTTGTCAAATTGTAGTTATTGTACATGTTTATACTGATGTTTTATATATTTTATTATATACTGTATACACAATCACTGTTTTACAAACACTCACTGCATGACAAAGAATTCCCAGAGCACTGTGATTTATCTAAATATTTTAGGACATGTATCTATTAAGGCATGCTGTCTCTCAGTGAAATGGAGCTGTCTATAAAAAATAATAAAATTATGTTATTGAGGGAATAAGAGAATAAAAATAAAATAAAATAAAAGCATCGTCCGCAAATACTGAGATTGAGCTGTTTATCCCATCCTCCAGGTCGCTTATGAATAAATGGAAGGATTGGTCCCAGGACAGAACTCTGGGAGACCCCCCCTCTTCACAACGGACCATTCCGAGTACTCCCTATTTATCACTACCCTCTGAACTCGCCCCTATAGCCAGTTTTCAATCCATGCTTTTACCCTATGGTCCATGCCGACAGACCTTAGTTTGTACAGTGAACGTTTATAGGGAACTGTATCAAATGCCTTTCCAAAATCCAGATACACCACATCTATGGGCCTTCCTTTAACTAGATGGCAGCTCACCTCCACATAGAAGGTTAATAGGTTGGTTTGGCAAGAACAATTCTTCATAAATCCATGCTGATTACTGCTAATGATACTGTTTTCATTACTAAAATCTTGTATATAGTCCCTTATCATCCCCTCCAGGAGCTTGCATACTATTGATGTTAGGCTAACTGGTCTGTAATTCCCAGGGATGTATCTTGGCCCTTTTTAAATATTGGAGCTACATTGGCTTTTCTCCAATCTGCTGGTATCATTGCAGTCAGTAGACTGTTCATAAAAATTAGGAACAATGGTCTGGCATTTACTTGACTGAGTTGCTTAAGGACCCTCGGGTGCTAGCCATCTGGTCCCGGTGACTTATTAATGTTACATTTTTCAAGTCTATTTCTAATTCTATCCTTTGTTAGCCATGAGGGTGCTTCCTGTGACGTGTCATAAGGATAAACATTGCAGTTTTGGTTACTGAAGCCCCCCATTTCTCTCATGAAGAATAAATTCAATACCTTCGCCATCTCTCCATCCTTAGTAACCAGATTCCCTTCATCATTCTTTATGGGACCAATATGATCTGACCTCAGTTTCTTACTATTTATATACTTAAAGAATTTTTTGGGATTTTTCTTACTCTTCTCTGCTATGTGCCTTTCATGTTCTATCTTAGCCACCCTGATTGCACCCTTACAATTCTTGTTGCATTCTTTGTAAAGTCGGAATGCTGATGATGATTCCTCAGCCTTGTATTTTTTGAAGGCCTTCTCCCTTGCTTTTATATGCATTTTTATGTTGGCTTTACGCCACCCAGGACTTTTATTAGCTCTTTTAAATTTATTCCCATTGGGATGCACTGGCTAATACACTTATTTAATATGCTCTTAAAGCATTTACATTTTTCTTTTGTGTTATTTGTTCGTAAGATTTTATTCCATTTAGTAACGTCTAGCAAGGATCCTAGTTTAGGGAAGTTGGCCCTTTTGAAATTCAGTGTCTTTGTATTCCCCTTATGTTTCCTATTTGTGTGATTTATACTGAAACAAATTGACCTGTGATCGCTGTTTCCTAAATTGCCCTATTTTTGCACATCCGTGATCAGGTCTGTATTGTTGGTAATCAGTAGGTCTAGTAACGCTTTGTTTCTAGTTGGTGCATTTACCATCTGACCCATGAAGTTGTCCTGCAAGACATTTAGGAAATGGTAAGCCTAGATGAATTTGTGGTACCTTCCGCCCAGTCTATGTCTGGATAATTAAAATCCCTCATTATAATGACAATTCACATCCTTGCCGCTAATCCAAATTGTGATAGGAGGTCCACTTCCCCCTCCTCCCTCTGGTAAGGGCCTATAGCATAAGTCCAGTATTACTTTCCCCTTAGTTTCCTCCCTTTGCTCTACCCATAATGACTCCACCTCCTCTCTTGCTCCATTAGTGATGTTGTCTCTTACATTCACTTATACATCATTTTTTATATACAGGCATACCCCTGCCCCTTTTTTACCCTCTCTATCCTTGCAATATAGGGAATACCCTTGAATGGTTGCCAGCCAATCATGAGAGCTGTTAAACCAAGTCTCTGAAATTCCTACAAAATCGAAATCCTCCTCGTACAACAGTAGCTCCAGTTCTCCCATCTTGTCCACCAGACTCCTGGCATTGGTGAACATGCCACGTAGTTTAGACCGGTCGCATATTATCACCTTATTGGGTGTTCTGAGGTTGCAAATAGTACTTGTTACTGTATTTACCTTGGGTTTAGGTGATTTAGTCAACCTACCACCAATGCCCCCAATACTACCCTCTGGAATTTGTTCCACGCTGACTATCCCTACCTCTAGACCCCCCTTTGCCTAGTTTAAAAGCCCCTCTAACTTGTCAGCCATCTTCACTCCCAGCCGATCTGCACCTTCCACATTTAGGTGCAGTCTGTCCCTGCTAAAGAACTGGTTAACGAATGAGAAGTTAGCCCAGTTCTCCAGGAACCCAAACCCCTTCTTTCTACACCAGCTTCTCAGCCACTTGTTTACTTCCCTAATATCCCTCTGCCTTTCTGGTGTGGCTCAAGGTACTGGTAGTGTTTCTGAGAAAACTATCTTGGAGGTCCTTTTCCTCAATTTAATTGATGGTGTCCTGTGTGATACCAATAAAGCACCTTTGTTTTGTAAATGAATATGTATTAATTATTGCTGTGTTGATAAAGCATGTTCCCTCATTTAATTTATTTTATTATGACTCACATGAAAATATAATTCTCCAAATAACTGACTCCTTGGAGACTAGATTCTAAAACACTGTACTGTGCAACTGAGTGCTAAAAACTATAAATATATTTCTTCATACTGGTAAGCATGCTATGTTTTACTGATACATCTCTTCAGGTATTATATTGCAAGGCAAATATTTATTTAGTCATCTAAAATGTCCTTGCTATATGCTTAAATACAGTACGCTTTTAAGGATTGCAAATATCTATAAACCACATTTTCTGAACTAAACTCAAAAAGTTAAATTACACAGAATAAGAACTGAAACTGAAGTGATTGAAATGTTTCTAAAAGTGTGATGTTGCCTATATGGAATTACAAACAACTTAAAACAGTTTTTCAAAAAAGAAAATATCTTTAATACAAAAGAAAGTTTAAAAATATACAGATAGCAAAATAATTCATATTTTTCATGGTTTAAGTGTTATATATTAAGACCAAACGTCATCCAGTCAATCTAAATTATCAACACAGTTGAGTAGTGTACATGTGATCCTATTTTGACAGGTTGCGATGGAGAATCAAACATTTTTCACACAGTTTTACTTGACCTCATTCACTGTTTATCCTGAAGCTATGCCATATATCTTTTGTTTTTTTTTAATTCTCTATTTATTTGGTGTACTAGCAAACTTTGTAATCATTAAAGTGACAGTGCAGGAAAATAATTTACACACCCCAATGTATTTCTTTCTATCTAATCTATCTACAGTCGACATTTGTTATATCACAGTCACTCTTCCTAAACTGATGGACATTCTGCTGACAAGGAAACATACAATATCCTTTATACAATGCTACTCTCAGTTGTACTTTTTCTTATTTTTGGGTAGCACTGAAATTACTTTACTATCCTCTATGGCCTTTGACCGCTATGTTGCAATTTGCAGACCCCTGCATTACCAAACTATTATGAGCAAGAAAAATTGCTTATGTATGTTAGGTGGCACATGGATGTCTGGCCTTGGAAACTCAACATGTGTTACACTGTATGTTTCAGAATTACCTTTTTGCCTTTCCAACACAATTGAACAGTTCTACTGTGAAATGAAAGCCATTGCTAAAATTGCATGCACAGACAGAGGTCTCAACATTCTAATATTTGTAGATACTGTCTTATTTGGGGTTTGCCCATTTTTACTCAGTCTCATATCTTATGCTAAAATAATTGCCATTATTCTAAAAATTAAATCAAATGAAGGAAGAAGAAAAGCCTTTTCCACATGCACGTCTCATCTCATAATCCTCCTTATTTTTTATGGAACCATTATTTGCATGTATATGGGCTCACCCTCAGATCTGGAAAATAAACAAGATTTGATATTTTCTGTATTCTTTGCTGCTGTCACACCCATGTTGAATCCTTTAATATACAGTCTGAGAAATACAGAAATGAGAACCGCTATTGTGACAAATGTGAAAATAAAAATATTTAGATGAAACAATATTTTGTTAAAAAAAAGAATGTCTGTATTACTGTATTTTAGAATTATAAAGTTGGGTATACACTAGTAGAATTTTGAATAAAATTTTGTACATAATTTATTAGAAAATCCATACGAAAATTCTGAGTACATTCAAATGTTGTTCAAAAGTAGTTTAAGATTTTATTTGCTTTTAACATTAGATTTTGGAATGAATGGACTTTACCAAGCAAAAACACACAGATCCTGTTAGAGTGGTACAATAGGGCAACATTTTACCATCCTCCTTTGATTTTCCTTGGCACTGCGGTTAAAAAAATAAATGTTGGAAATTAATATTTGACCTCACTAATAATTAGAAAAATAAGCAGACGTTCTTACAATATTCTTTCAACGAAAAATGTTGAACAAAATTCTACTAATGTATACCTGACTTAAAGAATATGTTAACCCAACATTTCAAATTTCTGATATGTGTCTACTGTACCATGTACTTGTATGAAAACATATTATGTTCTCTTTGTATTTCTTCCTTTGTGTAAGATACCTTGGTGAACCCTCCCAGTCCCTCTGCTTTCCTAATAAAAATTGACCACACTAAACAGGAGGGCACAGCATAGACAGTTTTTTGACTATGCTGAGATCTCAGCCTCCTCTCCGCCATTGATCAGACTGCCACTGACACCCCTTCTCCTGCACTGGGAAGACCAGTGTACTGCTGTTTTGTCCTCTCCTAACTCTATGAGCTCCTTATGCAGATGAAAATTGAGAGGATGTGATTACGTATAAAAAAGGGGGGGGTATTTATAATGTTTTTATATGTATACACAAATAGTTTAGATCAATCACAAAAAATCCAGATCAATTTATCCTGAGACTGTGATTTCTATAAAATCACATATCGTGAATGATTATTGCACAAAACCACATTGAGTGAATATTGGATGAAAATATGTACAAAACTGTGCTCAGGCACACTGCCACCACTAGGTCACTAGAGGTGAATACAGAAACATGAATAAGAAATGGTCTGGATCAGTCACAAAAAATCCAGATCAATTTATCCTGAGACTGAAAGATACCATAAATTCGTGAATCATAAAGTAAATCTATATAAAAAATTAAACAAAAGCAAAAACAACAACATAGGATCTATTAAATAGTTTGCCTCTCATTTCTATTTTAAAGTGAATGAGTTGTTTTACAAGGTGAGGGTTCACATATACTTTAAGACACTGTTGAACTGATCAACATGTTTTTATATCCCTGTAGTACTGTTTCAAAATATATATGTTTGTGTACAACACTGTTCATGATATGCTATGCTCCTCCAGTCCCTATGTGTGGAGTCAACGTCTCTATTTGATATTTTTGTTTTTGGTTTTGTTCTTGAAAGGTTATGCTAAGCATCCATCTTGTTCTGTCAGCCATCCTAATATTCACAAGTTTCCATTTTACAATTTGTACAGTTTGAGTATCTCTTTAGCTTTCCAGCAGTCTGTATCAGCATGAATCAGCATGAATTCTTGTAAATGAACTGTTGTACATGCTCCTTATCTAAATTCCTTATTCCCTTGTATTCAGCAGCCTGAGAAAGAACAAAGGCTACTTGTTTTAACCAGCTGTAACTGCATATGAAATTAATATCTACTGCGCATGTTTCTTCTGAATATTCTGTGTGATTTGTAACTTGCTATAAAAGATGCCAAGATGTGCACCAATACAGACAATTCCCAAAACATAATTATCGAGTGCGTGTCATTCTTGGGACTTGGCTCCAGATATATCTGAAATTGCATAATATATCGATCCGAGGTCTGAGAGGTTAAGGGACTACCCTAGACACAGGATTAACCCTTACAGCACTGGGGGCTCGTCCGCAGATGGAAGACTACCCTTAACGGACTTGGTAAGTGAATCTTATTCTTATTGAGTGAAATTGACTTGCCGGGGCCCATATGGCTTCCACCCCATACAGATTGCTGTTGGGCTATAGAACCTCTCATAAGTAGAGATAAAAGTTGACCGGTCATATAAATAGTGTTTTGGGAACACTTGAAAAGGTTTTGGTATCCTTAGGAGAATTTTACAGAGTACTCTAGAGTTTTTGTTCTGTTTGGGACAGAACAAGAGACTGATGATCGATGTATTGTGTAAACTGTGTATGATTGTATAACTGCTTTAAAAGTATCACACTGGATGAATTGCGCTGAGTGTATATGTGAACTGCTGTTTTGTTTCAAGAACCAAAGGGCACACTTGGGTAAAGGTCCATATTTTAGGAAAGGTAAACCATATATAGAAGTGTTGAGAATTAATGTACATTGTAAAGTTAATTTCATAGAAGGTTTAAGTTTGTCTGAAACAAGACAGCAGGTCCGTGAACAAGGTTGTGAATTTATTGTATGTCCAAAAACTCTTGAGCTTGTTCCAAATCTATCTCCTAAAATAAATTGAGGTATTGTCCGCTTGCACTGCTAGGTGGCAGTCAAGCACTGTGAATTGTTCTGTTTTCCTAGGATAATGGGAAAAACGCAGGGTAAAATACTGTTACCGAAAGTAAGTGAATGTTGTAAGGATTTTGTAGCCAGAGTATGTGGGACAGATTACTACCTTGTTAACCCTTGGATGGATCATATGGCAGGATGGACAGAAGGTCTAGGCAGTTGTAGTCCCTTTCCCCAGGATGGCGCAAATAGCCCCTTTCATATGGACATGATAAAAGGTCTCTGTCTAAATGACAGAGGCGCATGGCCATATTATGGTCCAGACCCCCAATGGGACAAGGACTATATGCAAAAGGGAGGAGAAAATTGGTTGACATACGCTCCCTATTGGTATGATAGGACAAATAAGAAAGTTAAACCTCCCAAAATACAGGATAAAGATCCAGCTTCAGAGAAGAAACATGAGTTAGAGAAATCTCTAAACCATGGAAGCTTCGCCTTTGCCCTGCCCGCGCCCTATAATACTACTCCCACTGCCCTGAAAGGTTTGTACCCAAATTTGAGTCCTGAGGACTAGATTTGCTAGCAGGATACCAGGTAACACAAACCAACAACCCTAACCCTAATCCTCCAAATCCTGTTCCCAAAGACCACAGGCACCACCTCCACAACAACCACAGCAACAGGCAGACAGAACAGCCGTAGTTTCATCCACAGTAAGAGATACAGAGGAAGAGTTGGATGTTGAGGAAGGTAAGGATAATGAAGCAGTGGGAGGATCCCTAATTACTAGTGTTACTGACAGATGTGGTATAACTAACATAATAAGCCCATCAGGAAAACAAAACAAGACTAGAGCTCAAAGGATACAGTGGAAAGAGAAAGAAGCGGCTGCTGCAACTCAGCAGCTGCCTTTCATGACCGTAGGTGACAGTCTATTAAAGAAAGTTATAGAGATTGAAGACATAAATCGCATAGTTAAAAACTGTCCTAAACCCACTGTCTCTGCACCCGCCACTCTCGCCTACCTGAAAAGAGCTTGTAAAGGCAGAAACTACACACAGGAGGATATGACCTTAATTATTGAGGGTGTTGTAGGGGCAGGTACAGGTTGGGACTGGACCAAGGTCGGAACTATATCTACTGTAGAACCGGCAGGTACAGCTGCAACCGATTACAGGCTTAACACAGAACAAGGGAGTAACAACTCACATGTTAGAGATTTTTAAACTAATATCTTCATTGCCCACCGCCATAGCATGCAAACAAAAGACAGGAGAATCAGTTCTTGAATTTTGGAAAAGATTCAATGATGTGTGGACACAGGAAGCCGGTTTAAGTATTCTGCCAGCTATGGATCCATTATTGATCTTATATGTTTGTTTGTCCTATTTTTACTTTATTGATTTGGTGCACTATTTGGTACTCCCAACGAAGCTCATTTAGTGAGCGAAACATGTAGAGTTAAGTTATTTTTACACCTTTTATTTCATGCACACCATACAAGGCCACTCTGAAAGAAGGTGCATTTCCTATCTATCACAAACAATAGCCACTCTCTAAGGAAAAGATGGATGACATAGTGCCAATGGTGAAAAGGTTTCTGCAGGATGGGATCCTGGAAGAAATGATTTCTCCCTACCTGTTAACCCTGTAAAGAAGCCGAATGGCTCCTTCAGGTTTGTACAGGACTTGAGGGCCATAAATGACCTCATAGTCCCAATAGCACCCATTGTACCAGATGTCCCATCACTCCTGTCCTCCATTCCAGCAACAGCCAAATGTTTTACTGTGATTGATTTAAAGAATGCCTTTTTCTTTATCCCTGTAGATGAGGAGACAAGGCCACTCTTTGCTTTTACTGTGTCGATTGACCAACACAATCGCCAGTTTACCTGGTGTAGAATGCCCCAGGGTTACATAGACTCACCTGTGGTCTATTCTATAGTACTCCAAGCAACCCTCAGGTCTTGGACTGCCCCTCATGGTTCTGTACTGTTGCAATATGTTGATGATCTTTTGATTTGTAATTCTTTGTAGTTCTTCCGAGGACTGCCGAGCTGATAGCCTATCCTTATTGAAATGGTTATATGTATGTGGTCACAAAGTGTCTAAGAAAAAGTTACAATGGTGTAAACAGGAGGTTGAGTATCTAGGGTTTGTGCTGTCTCCGGGAGTTAGGAAAGTCAGTCACAAAAGAGCTGCGGCTCTAGTGGGTCTGCCCCGCCCACTTACAAAAAAAGACATGCTCACTTTTCTTGATATGATTGGTTACTGCTGCCAATGGATACCTGACTGTTCTTTCTATGACAATATACTGAGACAAGCAACCCTCCCTGAAATGTCTGATATTGTAAAATGGTCTGATGAAATGTTAAACGCTTTTGCCATGTTGAAATGTGCAATGGTTACCAGCCCGAGCCTTGGCCTCCCTGAATATGGCAAAATGTTTCACTTGTTTGCCAGAGAAAATTACAGAACCATGGCGGGAGTACTGGCCCAGGAACATGATGGGAGACTGCGCTCTGTAGCTTTTTTTCAAAGGTGGTTCCAGTACAGGTGCAAGGCATGCATGCATGTCTCAGAGAGTTGGCTTCTTGTGCAATGGTTGTGGAGATGGCAACACCTTTTACCTTGGGTCACGACACTACCTTACATACTACACACAATGTCACCACACTCCTCAAAACTTTACATACTCAGCATATGTCAGCACAAAGATTGAGTGGGTATGAAGTCATCCTCCTGTCTACTTCAAACCTGAAAATAAAAAGTTCAAACATAAACTCTGGCCCAGCTCCAATTTTGAGTTCCTTATTAGGTCTTAAAGGAGAACAGGATGACTTACCACCACCTCATGACTGTACACAATCAATACATCAGGACACTTCACCTAGAGCAGATATGCTTTCAGTACCAATCCCTACTGCACAAACAGTTTTTGTTGATGGCTCTTGCAGCAGGCAAAGTGATAATGTATATCACGCGAGATATGCTGTGATCCAACTGCCGGATACTGTCCTCGAGGCCAATCCAATACCCTATCAGTCTGCACAGGCTGCTGAATTGATAGCACTAACCCGCACATGCCAGCTGTTTGCAGGAAAAGAGGTAAACATTTACACTGATTCCAGATATGCTCATGGTGTGGTCTGGGACCATGGTGTAATATGGCTTCGCAGAGGATATGTGGCAGCAGATGGAAAGAGCATCTCACACTCTGACCTTGTCACAGTATTACTAGATGCAATTCAGTTGCCTTCAAAACTAGCCATCATGCACTATAAGGCACATACAGGCCAAATGACTGATATAGCCAAAGGGACTGCACTAGCTGACAGAATCGCCAAAGAAGCTGCATCTACACAAAAGGCAGACATTCGAATGCCCATGCTAACACCTCGGCCATGTTCCCTGAAAGAGACACATTGGCTCATGGAACTGCAGGCTTTTGCCACCCCTGAAGATATTGCACAGTGGAACTGTAATGGAATGGTGCAGAGGGATCCTAAAACAGGATTAATCTGCAAAGAGGCGAGACCATGTATTCCTGTTGCTGGCGCCCCCCGTTCATTGCTCAGTACCATGGACTGGGTCACAGAGGCTGGCAGGCCACACGTGAACTCTAAGATGCAGATTTTTTCATTGCAGGACTACCTAGTCAAAGCTTTTGTACGGAGATGTGTCACTTGCATTAGGAACAATCCAACAAACCCAAAGAAAGCAAAGCATGAACATCTTGAGCAATGATGAGCTTGGAGTTCGAGTCAAACTCATGTTCGACTCGAACATCGGCTGTTCGCCGAACAGCGAACAATTTGGGGTGTTTGCGGCAAATTGGAAAGCCGCGAAACACCATTTAAAAGTCTATGGGAGAAATCAAAAGTGCTAATTTTAAAGGCTTATATGCATGGTATTGCCATAAAAAGTGTTTGGGGACCTGGGTCCTGCCCCAGGGGACATTTATCAATGCAAAAAGAAGTTTTAAAAACGACCATTTTTTCGGGAGCAGTGATTTTAATAATGCTTAAAGTGAAACAATAAAAGTGTAATATTCCTTAAAATTTTGTACCTGGGGGGTGTCTATAGTATGCCTGTAAAGGGGCGCATGTTTCCCGTGTTTAGAACAGTCTGACAGCAAAATGACATTTCAAAGGAAAAAAAGTCATTTAAAACTACTCGCTATTAATGAATTGTCGGTCCGACAATACACATAAAAGTTCATTGATAAAAACGGCATGGGATTTCCCCACAGGGGAACCCCGAGCCAAAATTTTTAAAAAATGGCGTGGGGGTCCCCCTAAATTCCATACCAGGCCCTTCAGGTCTGGTATGGATATTAAGGGGAACTCCATGCCAAAATAAAAAAAATAGCATGGGGTGCCCCTCAAAATCCATACCAGACCCTTTCACGCCCTGGCAGGCCACAGGAAAAGAGGGGGAAGAGAGAGCGCCCCCCTGAACTGTACCAGGCCCCATGCCCTCAACATTGGCAGGGTGCTTTGAGGTAGCCCCCCAAAGCACCTTGTCCCCATGTTGATGAGGACAAGGGCCTCATCACCACAACCCTTGGCCGGTGGTTGTGGGGGTCTGTGGGCGGGGGGTTTATCGGAATCTGGAAGCCCCCTTTAACAAGGGGACCCCAGATCCCACACCCCCCGGTGTGAAATGGTAATGGGGTACAAAAGTACCCCTACCATTTCACAAAAAAAGTGGCAAAAATGTTAAAAATGACAAGAGACAGTTTTTGACAATTCCTTTATTTAAAGTCTTCTTCTTTCCATCTTCTTCGGGTCTTCTTCCTTCTTCCTTACTTCTTCCTTCGGTTTCTTCCTCCATCTTCTTCTTCCTCTGCTTCTTCCTCCGATCCTCTGCTTCTTGCTCCGGTGTTCTCGTCCGGCATCTTCCTCCGTGGCGTCTTCTTCCCCGCTTTGTTCTTGGGCCACTCCGCATCCATGGGAGCCTCCCGCTGTGTGATGCTTCGTGACGTCAGAGGGGGCGGGGTCACCCAGTTACGTAACGGGTGACCCTGTCCCCCTCTAACATCACAGGGTAAGCCATAGGGAAGTCCCCATCAAGGCCCCGTGCGTCAGAGGGGGTGGGGTCACCGGGTGGCCCTGCCCTCCATTATATAAGTAGTGTCAGAAGAAGAGAAGCGTCACACAGCGGGAGCCTCCCATGGATGCGGAGTGGCCCAAGAACGAAGCGGGGAAGAAGATGCCGGGAAGGAAGATGCCGGACGAGAACACCGGAGCAAGAAGCAGAGGATCGGAGGAAGCTGCAGTATAATCAGTATATATATACATCCCAGCTTTGTGCAGCTACATCACACTGCAGGCCACTCCTTGTGTACCTATTCCAATACATCAAAGACAGTATGTCTGGACGGCCAACAAGGAGAGGCAGACAGTCACAGGCCAATAAAAGAGGGAAAGCAGGCTCTGTATCTAAAGGCAACAGTGCTGGTTGTGGACACGGTGCATCCTCATCAGCACGTGGCCGTAGGACACACTTGTCCTTTTTCTCGGCAGCTGGCCGTGTTGAGCCACGACATGCCAAAGAATTGGTAGAGTGGATGACCAAGCTGTCCTCATCCTCCTCATCCTCTGTCACCCAGGCTACCTTGGCTGCCAATGCAGGTGCCAAAGCGGCCTATTCTTTGGACTCAAGGTCATCATCAGTTACTCCTTCCCTAGCCCCACCGGAGGAGTCCCCCGAACTGTTCGACCACAGTGTCCGGTACATGCTGCAGGAGGACCCGCAGTGTTTTGAAGGCTCCGATGACCCAGATTGAGGAAGGCAGTAACGTGAGCCCAGAGAGAGGGGTTGTCCAAGAAGGACAACAAACTGGCAGTAATGTTCCCCCAGCTGCAGCATACTGCCAGGTTTGCTCCAGTGACGAGGAGGGAGGGGATGATGAGCTCACTGAGTCTATTTGGGTGCCTGATAGGAGGGAGGAGGAGGAGGCGGAAGGAGGAAGAGGAGGCACATCTCCAACGAGGCAGGATGCCCTCCAGGGGCCAGCTTAAGGGCAGCCAACTGACTGCATCACACCACAGAGCTCCGCAAGTGCAGGGCACTGGTGACTCCGCGTGTAGTTCCAAAAGTGCTTTGGTGTGGGCCTTTTTTGAGATGTGTGCAGCAGATCGCACCATTGCTATTTGCAACATATGTTTGAAGCGTATCAAGCGTGGACTAGACAGCAAGCGCTTGGGCACCGCATGCTTAATGAGACATATGTCGAGCTCCCATGCAGCCCATTGGCAACACTACCTAAAAGACTCACACCAAAGAACAAGGTGGACCTCTCATTGCTCCTCCTCATCAGCTGGGATCTCCAACCCCACTATAACTTCAGTCCTCTCAGAAGGTGTAGAAGGTGTAGAATTAGGTGTACCACTGCCAAGTACTTGCGGGTAATCTGCTATTGGTACACCAACGTCCGATTCTAGCAGACAGATTTCCCTACCCCCGTTGCTCCACCAGCGAAAGAAGTTTGCTCCTAGCCATCCACATGCCCAGCGGTTGAATGCTAGCATGGCTAAATTGCTAGCACTTCAACTGCCTTTTCAGTTGGTAGACTCTGCCCCCCTCCGTGAGTTTGTGGAATGTGTGGTACCTCAGTGGCAGGTTCCCCCAACGCCACTTTTTTCATGGTTTCCCTTAATATCCATACAAGACCCAAAGGGGCTGGTAATGGGCTGGGGGGGTTTCTCAATGATTTTCATCCATATTGCCGGGACCAGACATGACATTAAATCCGCACGCAGTTTTAAATGACTTTCTTTCCTTTAGAAATGTCATTTTGAGCAGGGACTGTTCTAAACATGGGAAACATGCGTCACTTTACAGGCATACTATAGACACCCCCCAGGCACGATATTTAAAGGAATATTTCACTTTTTTTTCACTTTAAGCATCATTAAAATCACTGCTCCTGAAAAAAATGGACGTTTTTAAAACTTTTTTTGCATTGATACATGTACCCTGGGGCAGGACCCGAGTCCCCAAACCCTATTAAGGACAATAACTTGCATATTAGCCTTTAAAATTCGCACTTTTGATTTCTCACGTTCGAGTCCCTTAGGCTTTAAAGGGGTTCGAAAGTTTGCGCAAACTTTCGGTCTGTTCGAATGTTCTGATGCAAACCAAACCGGGGGGTGTTCGGCTCATCCCTAGTGAAGATCCTCACACAGGAAATTATTCCTAGGTGGGGATGTCCATTACAAATAAATTCAGACAATGGCCCAGCCTTCACAGCTAAAATCTGCCAAGATCTTGTAAAAGTATTAAAAATAGACTGGAAGTTTCACCTCCCCTACCATCCACAGAGTTCAGGGATTGTAGAAAGAATGAATAGAACAATTAAAGACAGGATAAGGAAAGCTACGGGTGGGAAATTTGGCAAATGGAGAAAAGTTCTCCCAGCTGTATTAGCTGAAATCAGAATGACCCCTCACAGTGTGACGGGTTATTCTCCCTTTGAGGTACTCATGGGTAGGCCATTCCCCACACCGTGGGCTAATCATCCTTTGATGGTGGAGGAAGGTGATTTGGAACAGATACAGGAGGAATATGTAAAAAAACTGATTGAAACTCTTGATATTGTTGAAAGAAGAGTAGCTCACACCTCTCCTACTTCTTCACAGGTACCAACCCACCCATTCCAGGTCGGTGATCAAGTTGTGGTCCAGAGGCTTCAGAAAGGTCGAAAGCCACAAGAAGTTCCATTCGGACCATTGACCAAAGTGGTAGCCGTCACCAGGACCGCCATCCTTACCGAGGAAAGTCCTACCTGGATCCATGCCAGCAGGGTAAAGAAGGTTGATCTAAGCCCAGGAATTGAAGAAAGGCTGAAAAGAGGCGAAGGAGGTGTTTTAAGTCCTCAGAAGACAAGCATAGAAATAAAGGACAGTGATGTCGCTCATTTCACCACAGACTTCTGGGAAGGCCTTGTGCCTTCTGGTGATGTTTCTACTTCTGATCTTTGTCCCAGTATGGATAATAACTAACTGTATCTATCATCCTGATGACTTAGGAACCTTGAAACTCATATGTGGTAAAAGCAAAGTACACACCAAAGATACTGACTTTCACCCCAGAAATCACAGTAAAAGAGATGTTTCTAATGAATCGATCAAAGAAACGGGAAAATGTTACTGTTAAAATTTAAATATGCTTATGTTAGAAAGTCTATGAAAGTCTATGAAAGGATATGAAAAATGCTGGATTTGTAGTAAGTTATACCCAGAAACTGCTAAGATCCCACTTTTAGCTGTCCCTCTAAACCTCAAGTCATTATTGAAAAATACTCTAGTCTTAAGTATTAAGAATGTCTCAGAATGATACCGCAATCAGAGTATTATGTTTTACACTTTAGGAAGGACACGTGAACCCGAGTGGTGTGTTCAGTTAGGCAACACATCTAAAGGAGTAGGTATGTGCTCCAAGTCAGTATTTGACATTTCAAAGGGTATTCCCATCCTCAGCTGTAATTTTACGTATACAGGCCAGTTGTGTAGTTACAAAAATCAATCCCTTAACAAAACCATTAGTAAACTTACTACATACAGGAATACAACCTCTGGGATACCCGTGGGTAAACTTGTTGGTGCTGCGCTTGAGGCTGGAGCTGAGCCCCAACGTAGTTCTCTAAGAAGTTTTTCATTGGGAAATAATACATACATATTCTGTGGTAAAATTTATTACCCATGGATCTCCGCAGGAGTGAAAGGATGGTGTTATTTAGCACAGTTGGTACCAGTCATGTCAGCCCTAGGCCAGACTCAGGAACATCACATACAAGTTACTTCAAGTCCAGTACATAGGTTAACTTATAAATACAAGACAGAAAACCCACCTATGTTTTCTGCCTCGGATAAGATATGATGGACAAATTAAATAACTACACTAGTCTAATGAATGATGTTATGGAAAAAAACTCCCAAGATATACATGTTATATGTTGAGCTCAAAGCAATTAGCAGACAACTAGAGTTACACAAATTAGGTATTAAAAGCATAAGTGCAGCCCTAATAAGTTTATGGGAAATTACCCAGGATTATGAATGTTGTACATGGATTCACAATACCAACCTGGAAATCCCAGACTACTATGACGTTATTAATCAACACCGAACACAGGTAAATGAATTAATGAAACAAGCAAGGAACATAGGTAATTATGGATGGAACCCCTTTTCTAGTTTAGGTTTAGGTGGAATATTTTAATGGTTAAAGGACATAGTGATTATGATTATCATAGTACTATTGTTAGGATTGATAGGCTACCTGATTTTCAAGCTTTATTTTGCTTTGTATTAGCAAATGTACTACACCAGACCAACCTTCTCACACATATACACAATATCTCCAGCTTTATGTAAATGAATACAACAAACGTAGAAAGAACCGTAGATTTCAGGAGGCTACAGATCTGTAGAAAGTCATATTTATGATTTTAAGAGGGGGTTGAAAGGTTATGCTGAGCATCCATCTTGTTCTGTCAGCCATCTTAATATTCACAAGTTTCCATTTTACAATATGTACAGTATGAGTATCTCTTTAGCTTTCCAGCAGTCTGTATCAGCATGAATTCTTGTAAATAAACTGTTTCACACGCTCCTTATCTAAATTCCCTACTCCCTTGTATTCAGCAGCCTGAGAACAAAGAACAAAGGCTACTTGTTTTAACCAGCTGTAACTGCATATGAAATTAATATCTATTAATATCTATTTCTTCTGAATATTCTGTGTGATTTGTAACTTGCTATAAAAGATGCCAAGACGAGCACCAATACAGACAATTCCCAAAACATAATTATCGAGTGCGTGTCGTTCTTGGGACTTGGCTCCAGATATATCTGAAATTGCATAATACATCGATCCGAGGTCTTAGAGGTTAAGGGACTACCCTAGACACAGGATTAACCCTTATGCCCCGTACACACGGTCGGACTTTGTTCGGACATTCCGACAACAAAATCCTAGGATTTTTTCCGACGGATGTTGGCTCAAACTTGTCTTGCATACACATGGTCACACAAAGTTGTCGGAAAATCCGATCGTTCTAAACGCGGTGACGTAAAACACGTACGTTGGGACTATAAACGGGGCAGTGGCCAATAGCTTTCATCTCTTTATTTATTCTGAGCATGCGTAGCACTTTGTCCGTCGGATTTGTGTACACACGATCGGAATTTCCGACAACGGATTTCGTTGTCGGAAAATTTTATAGCCTGCTCTCAAACTTTGTGTGTCGGAAAATCCGATGGAAAATGTGTGATGGAGCCTACACACGGTCAGAATTTCCGACAACAAGGTCCTATCACACATTTTCTGTCGGAAAATCCGACCGTGTGTACGGGGCATTACAGTTCTCACTTGACTTTTCTTATATTTCAATTGCCTCAGCTCTGCTTTTAAAAAAAAATTAAAAAATGCACTTCTATTTGTTTTTACCTGTTGAATATACCATTAAAGTGTTTTGTTATATCTGTCCAATAGGTGCATTAAAAAACTACATGTTGATCCTGCCAGAAATACAGTAGTAGAAAACCCATAATGCTCTAAGAATTCTGTAGATCTAGGAGTTGGTATTTATTTGAGAAATAAAGATTTTATAAAAATGGTTAAAAATAAATACCACTGAAATGTTATAAACAAAAAGTAAAAATAAAATAAACCAAAATAGTATCTATATATTATTTTGGCTTCAGTATATAAATATATTCTTTATAGTTTCCTTCTCAGATAACATTTTCCTTTAAAAAATATTAACGTTCTGAGGAGTATTTTCAGTCACTCTTATGAGACTTAACTCACCAGGTGCTTAGGGAAATTTTCTCACATAGTATATATAAATGCGCTCTTCCTAATGATAATTACTATTTTGAACATGAGAAGAGGAGTTATTGCAGGTACAGTACATTTCACATAAGGGTAACTCTTAATGAGCATTATATGTAGGCAGGTAATTCAAATTTTGTGAAATCTTTGAATACACACAATAGCTTTTAGATTTTTTTTGTTAACAATTCTACAAGCACATACATTTCATACATATTTACTCCAGTCTTACAGTAACACACTGTGCAACTTGGAACTGAATAACCTTTCCACTTATGACATGTTTGGAGATTATAAGGAGATTTCAAACATGTATAATAAATGACCAGCAACTTTATTAGGTACACCTGTTCAATTGCTTGTTAACACAAATTGCTAATCAGCCAATCTCATGGCAGCAACTCAATACATTTAGACATCTAGTCGTGGTGAAGACAACATGCTGAATTTAAAACCGAACATCAAAAAGGGACCAGTGACATTATTACAGTAAAGAATGATCCAATAGCTAAGAGTGATCCAATAGCTAAATTAAATCAAACAGTGAAAATGAATTATGCAATAAAAAGTCCAGTAACATAAATATTCCAGTGAAAATGCTCTGTGATTCCGATGGATCTTCACCACCATCCAACACCTTGAAATGTGATCTTGTGAATTAACACCACCACCAAATGCTGAAAAAGGGCTTGCTTACTGGATTAAATGGACCTCTCATTACAAAAGGTCATAAACCGCCTGTGGCTCCATACCCAGCCAGGGCCTTTAAATCCAGTCACTCTTTTAAACAAGGGACATCAATAATCCTCATAAGGTGATCATAATGGGACCCCAAAATAGAGAAGACTCAGCATAGTGTAAAATCCTCAGAGCTTTAATAAACTTTCCTCATCTGGCACATCAGGATTCTGTGTACACGCACTGCTTCCGGCTTCACTGGCCGCTGATGTGCTGGCTGAGGAGAGTTCATTAACCACTTAAGGACCGGAAGGATTTATCCCCTTAATGACCAGGCCTTTTTTTACGATACGGCACTGCATCGCTTTAACTGACAATTGCGCGGTCGTGCGACGCTGCACAGAAACAAAGTTTCTGTCCTTTTTTTCCCCCCACAGATAGAGTTTTCTTTTGGTGGTATTTGATCACCTTGCGCTATAAACAAAAAAAGAGCGTCAATTTAAAAAAAAAAAACAATATCATTTACTTTTTGCTATAATAAATATCCCCAAAAAATATATTAAAAAAATAATTTCTTCCTCAGTTTAGGCCGATATCTATTCTTCTACATATTTTTGGTAAAAAAATTGCAATAAGCGTTTATTGATTGGTTTGTGCAAAAGTTACAGCGTCTACAAAATAGGGAATAGATTTATGGCACTTTTATTATTTTTTTCTTTTAACTAGTAATGGCGGTGATCTGCAATTTTTAGCGGGACTGCGACATTGCGGACAGATCGGACACTTAGCTGACATTTTTGATACTTGTTTGTTAACCACTGACATTATTACAGTAATCAGTGCTAAAAATGTGCAATGGTATTGTACTAATGAAAAAAGTGAAAAAACACGCTGTCCCTTTAAAAAATAAATAAACAGCAGCCAGCAGCCAGCACAGCAAAAAGACAGTTGCAAACAGAAATAACAAATAAAAGTGCAGCGCTAATAGAACGGTCTCTGGATAAACTAAGACTATATAGGCATCATGTGAATCTCAAACATATATTCAAATATGTGAAAAGATGTGATTAAATGAGTCCACAGTGAAAATAAAATGTGTACATAGGATGAACGTGAAGTCCACAGATAAGGGGATCAAACATGTGAATGAGTCCAGACACATAGATTGAATATTCATAACATCCTCATGGCATCAAAGATGAAGACAGATATAAAGAAAATTGCAAGTAAATTATACACCACCACTTGGATGAAGGCTTACCAGAGAGCTTGGACTCAAAAGGGCGTACCCGTGATGAGTCAACAAAGCTTGTGGTGAAATACACCAAGAGATAAGGGCATCCGTGTAGGCGACCTCTGGCTTGGAAGTCAGGTGTTATTATGATCCTACCGATGGCTCTCAAGGGCAGTGACCCACAGGGTAGTCAATCAAGGAGCGGGGTGGATAAACTCTCTCGTGTGATATGGTTAAGAAGGAGAACAAAGTAGTGTAATTCCCTTATGTAAAAAGGTATTTAATTTATTAAAAAAAGAACACTCACATTTGTGAAGATAAAAAAGCGCTTACAGACCTGTGGTGTCTCCTCATTATTGTATGTATGTTACTGCGATCACTTCCTGTCCCAACAAGATGGCACAGGAGCGTGTGATTCAAGCATCTCTCTGAAGAGTGGGTCACCTCCTGGCTCGGCAAGATAGCGCCAGATCATGGAGGGAAGGGGTTAACATCAGGGGCGATCAAGGGGTTAAAGTGATTGTAAAGCTTCGATTTTTTTTTAAATAACAAGCGTCATACTTACCTCCATTGTGCAGTTTGAGTGGCCCCGATCCTCAACTTCTGGGGTCCTTCAGTGGCTCTTGCGGCTCCTCCCCGCATCGTATAACTCCCTAGGAGAAGCGGAGGGGTTACCTTGCGGGCGCACTCCCGAGTCCAGCATTCGGCGTCCGTAGACCCCGAATGTAGGACTCGGCCCCGCCCCTCAGCGCCCGCTTTATTGGATTTGATTGACAGCAGCGGGAGCCAATGGCTGAGCTGCTATCAATCTATCCAATTAAGAACAGAGAACCCCAGGCAGAGGAAGAGCGTGTCTCCACCGCGGGAAATTCCAGGGCTCAGGTAAGTAAAACGGGGGGCTGGGGACTGCCAGGTGTTTTTTCACCTTAATGCATAGGATGCATTAAGGTGAAAAAAACATGAGGGTTTACAACCCCTTTAACCGCTTCAACCCGGAAGATTTTACCCCCTTCCTGACCCGAGCACTGACAATTGTGCGGTCGTGCGACGTTGCACCCAAACAAAATTTTCCCACAAATAGAGCTTTCTTTTGGTGGTATTTGATCACCTCTGCGTTTTTATTTTTTGCGCTATAAACAAAAAAAGAGCGACAATTTTGAAAAAAACGCAATTTTTTTTCTTCTTGCTATAATAAATAGCCCCCAAAAATATATAAAAAACTATTTTTTTCCTCAGGTTAGGCCGATTGGTAAAAAAAATTGCAATAAGCATATATTGATTGGTTTGCACAAAAGTTATAGCGTCTACAAAATAGGGGATAGTTTTATGACATTTTTATTATTAATTTTTTTTTTTACTAGTAATGGCAGTGATCTGCGATTTCTATCAGGACTGCGACATTATGACAGACACATCGAACACTTTTGACACATTTTTGGGACCATTGGCATTTATACAGCGACAGGGGTTTTAGCACAGCTTATTTAAAGAAAATTATTTCCACTGTGTGTTTATCTCACAGAAAAGTTGCTGCTGGGTTACATTTTAGGTTTATTAGTGCATATTTTTAAGTTTATTTATACATTATTACACTGATCAGTGCTAAAAATATGCACTGATCACTGTATAAATGACACTGACAGGGAAGGGGTTAACACCAGGGACGATCAAGGGGTTAATTGTGTTCCCTGGATGTGTTTACTAACTATATGGGGGATGGTCTGACTGGGACAACACAGAGATCCGTCTTACTGCATAGCAGGAAATCAGAACGGTGATCTGCTTTGTTTACTTTGGCAGAATCCTGTTCTGTCTCTGTAGGGAACGATCACAGGTGGCCAGTGGACACCGCATCTGACAGACCCGCTGATTGGCTCCCCCGCTGGCCAATAGGCATGCACGCGCCCTAGTGCACGAAACAACGATGTACCAGTATGTAGTTACGCGCAGCCGAGCCACCATGCCACAGTACACTTGGGCGGATGGTCCGCAAGTGGTTAAATGGCCACGACCATGGCCTACCTGAGTATTGTTGCTTACCATGTCCGTCCCTTTATGACTACAGTGTACCCATCTTCTGATGGCTACTTCCAGCAAGATAATGCACCATGTCACAAAGCTCAAATCATCTCAAACTGGTTTCTTGAACATGATAATGAGATCACTGCACTGCAATGGCCTCCACAATCACCAGATCTCAATCCAATAGAGCACCCTTGGAATGTGGTGGAATGGGAGATTCACATCATGGATGTGCAGCTGACAAATCTGCAGCAACTGCATGATGCTATCATGTCAATATGGACCAAAATCTCTGAGAAATGTTTACAACACCTTGTTATTTTTTTGATCACTTTTATTCCTATTACAAGGAATGTAAACATCCCTTGTAATAGGAATCTACGTGACAGGTCCTCTTTATGGAGAGATGCGGGGTCAATAAGACCCCACATCTCTCCTCCAGGCTGGAAAGCATGAGATCAGTGAAAAAAAATTGCTGACAGCTGCGATCGCGGCTTTGTTGACATCCGGGAACCCTGGCGTGACATCATAACATCGCGCCCAGGCCTCCGACGGTCATAGAGATGACTGGTGACCACCTGGTCACCAGAAATCTCTATTGTAGTCATCCGGCGCCGGCCAATTCTTTCTCCGGGCCCCCCGATGGCGGGGAGGGGGGGACGTCCCCTCCCGTCGCCTATAATAACGATCAAGAGGTGGAATTGCCGCTATGATCATTCTTATGGTGCACAGAATCGCCGGCTGGAAATAATTATATCTGAATGATGCCTCTAGCTGCAGGCATCATTCAGATATCACTGCACAAAGTCAAGGACGTCATTTGACTATGTGCGGTAGGGAAGTGGTTTAGCAACAGACAGCATGGATTCCTGAAAGACAGGAGTTGTCAAACAAACCTGATTTCTTTTTATGAGGAGGTAAGTAAAACCTTGGACAGAGGGGAGGCTGTCAACGTGGTATACTTGGATTTTTCAAAAGCGTTTGACACAGTTCCCCACACATGTAATATGTAAGGTAAAGTCTACAGGCTTGGAAAGATCAATTTGTAAATGAATAGAAAACTGGCTAAAAAAACGAATTCAGAGAGTAGTGGTTAAGGATTCTTACGCTGAATGGTCTAAGATTATCTGTGGTGTACCCCAAGGTTCAGTGTTGGGACCCATACTTTTTTATATCTTTATAAATGATATAGGGTCTGGGATTAAAAGTACCATTTCTGTCTTTGCAGATGACACCAAGCTGACCTCAATGGAATGTCTAATTGGGCGACTAAGTGGCAAATGAGGTTTAATGTTGATAAATGTAAAGTTATGCACTTGGGGGCTAACAATATGCATGCATCATACATAATAGGGGGAGTACAACTGGGGAAATCCATAGTGGAGAAGGATCTGGAGGTTTCGGTAGATCATAAGCTCAATAATAGCATGCAATGCCAAGCTGCGGTTTCCAAAACGAGCAAAGTCCTTTTTTGTATTAAGAGAGGTATGGACAGGGGGGGCGCATGCGAGGACTCTAACCTGAGCCATAATGTCGTCTTAGAGCTCCACTCCAGGGAGAACCATACCGGGGGGACACAGCACGACTTAGGCTCCCAGAACAACACCCACTGACATCCGCCACCTTGGAGTACCCGCCGCCCATGTCGCCATGGTCCTTGGGGGCTCAAAAGCAAAGCTAAAGTCCGGAAACATCAGGGACACGCTGACCCGCTCATCAGGCAAGATGGCGCTGACCCCCTCCTCACAGCACAGCGCGCCACGCTCAGCAGGGACCCAGCGCCACACACAGTCTCTGCAGGAGGAGAATGGTGAGTCTGACTCAGATGCTGGCACCTCAGACATACAGACAGGCATGTTCAAGCAGTTTGAACAAATGTTACAGAGAGCCCTGAAGCAGACATCAGACCAAATAACTGATAAATTAAGAAAAACAGAAAAGGCGCCTCTTAGTAAGATTGTATTATTTAATGATAAAGTTCCATTAAAAGCACTCACATGTAATAACTTGTTAGTCCGGCAGGGGGAATTACAGTAGGAGCCATACGTAATCTCTGCACTTTTCCGGTGGAAGAGAGCCTTGTTCCTCTGCGCTGTTGGCTTGCGTGTTTGGCGCAGACTGATCCAATGATCGTGATCCAAAACGAGGCTTGCACCTGAGCCAGGCAGTCAAGTGGAGGGCTGGAACGCAGAATCGATGGTATGGGCTGTACTGCCGTTAATCAACGCGTTTCAGAGCTTGAGAAAGGAGCGCACCCCACAGCGCATGCTCTGAAATGCGTTGCTTAACGGCAGTACAGCCCATACCATCGATTCTGCGTTCCAGCCCTCCACTCGACTGCCTGGCTGAGGTGCAAGCCTTGTTTTGGATCACGATCGTATGCCGGAAGTCTGCGCCGAACACACAAGCCGACAGCGCAGAGGAACAAGGCTCTCTTCCACTGGAAAAGTGCAGAGATTACGTATGGCTCCTACTGTAATTCCCCGTGCCGGACTAACAAGTTATTACATGTGAGTGCTTTTAATGGAACTTTATCATTAAATAATACAATCTTACTAAGAGGCGCCTTTGCTGTTTTTCTTCTCTTACATATTGGAGTGGCTTCACCTCCCCTCATAAGGCTGCCCTGCCAACAGACTGTATATCTCTCACAAAGAGTTACTCATTGCTCAAAGGACTATTCTTATGATGTGCATTGTAGTCTATCATTTACATTGAAACCTGTGCTGCTATCTGTTGTTGTATTTGTAACTGATAAATTAACCTGTGAGATTAGAGAGCTGGGGCACAGAACAGCTGAGCTGGAAGGGCAGGTGGATGAGCTGGAAAACCACACACAGGACTATACTGCTGAAATGAAGATTCTCAAGGAAGAGAGCCTAGTGCTACCATCGCAATTGGAAGACCAGGAGAATAGGGAGAGATGCTCTAATCTACCCTGAAACGGTGGTTGATCTACGAAAAACTTAGCTGGCCCTGTTACAGGAACTGAAACCTGGCATCGCTGTTGAAAGATTAGAAATGGACAGGGTACACGGGGCCCTGTCCGCACGCAAATCTAATGGTCCGCCACCGGACATTATAGCCAAGTTTCACTTCTACCGCACAAAGGAGCAGCTACTTGCAGCAGCCAGGGGCAAAGAATCCCTATCCTTCCAAGGTCACACATACCAGTTATTTGCGGACCTATCCCCACTAATAGTCGGAAAGAGACATGCTCTCAAGCCTCACCATCAGATTCTTCAAAGTAACCAGACCACATACCACTGGGGTTTCCCCTTCTCGGTACGATTTACCCACCTGGAAACCAAGTATGTTTGTCGTACACATGCTGAACTGCAAACTGCCCTACAAGACCTAGGTTTGCTTGTTCAGACACCACATAAGGATGCATCCCGCAGGCGATCAGCCTCCTGCTCTCCCCAGAAATCATCAACAGCGAACAATGATGACCGCTCAGGTCGCTCTCATCAAAACCTTTACAAACTAGGCCGTTTTGATAATCTTGCAACACCTGCCGAGGACTTGATGGACTGGCTTTCCACTTATATCTCCCACATGACATAATTCATCCCTCTTACTGTCCCTCTGGACAGATGTATACATGTTACACCACCCTTGAATGCTCTCTAACCTGCTTGAGATGAACTGGCTCCAAAGATTCCTCCATGTTGGGGACTCACCTGGCCAACAAATCTTGTCAAGAGACACGTAACACGTTACTACAATCCCTCCCGAGCCGCCCCTTGCAACTTTATCTCAAGCCATTTTCCAAGTCCCCCCCCCATTTTATTATTACATATATATATATATATATATATATATATATATATATATATATATATATAATTTTTTTCATTTTTTTTAAGTTCTAGGTTATCCTTTTCTTATACGAATGCTGTTTGCATTTTGGTATACCCTGAGCTTCTAGACAACTCCCTCTGGTATGAGGCACTAAGACACAATCAGTTGCACTGACTCTAGATTTAAGCTTTGCCCACAGTACAGCCTCTCAGGGGTGTTCAACAGTTGACCTTCATTTATTGCAATGCCAAGCTATTTATATATATACGTTCATTTGCCTTTCTTTACCCCAGGGTGTTGTTCACCTGTTGGAACTTCTTGCTCCCCTATTTACTACCTTCAGACCCCTGCCCCTATTATGCAGGTTCCTGGTGGTAGCCTCGTCGCCTCTATAGGACCGATTGACGCTCCCTTAGTACGCTCCTACACCCTACTGTACTGCTCTGATTCAACGTTAACAGTTGTATCTAACAGGGTTACTAGACTCTTCTTTGTTCCTTCTGACAGTGTTCCTTTCTCTCTCACCACAGTAGATGCGGTTCTCCATTCAGAATGTGTTCCCGCCACAGTGACCACTAACATGCACAAATGGCCCCCTTAAACATTCTCTCTTTGAATGTTCAGGGCTTTAACACCCCACACAAACGCACCAAGGCACTCCGCTCCTTTGCAGCTGCCAAAGCTAATATATTATGCTTGCAGGAGACTCACTTTGTTCATAAATCCACCCCCAAATTTCTCAGTACCTCCTATCCACAATTTTTTACAGCTTCAGCCACAACCAAACAAAGAGGAAACCTGATCGGATTTCACTGTTCCTCACCTTTCACCCTTACAACACAAATTAAAGAACCCGAAGGCAGATATCTGATCCTTACTGGGCCTCTATCAGACACTGCGATCACAATCGTATCATATTATGCTCCTAATAAACACCCGACAGCCTTTCTCTCACATCTGTTCCAGGTCGTGGATAAGCATAAGTTTGGAATGGTGGTTCTCTGTAGAGACTCTAATCAAGTAATTTTCCCGTTCCTAGATAAATCTTCACCAACCCCATCCTCTAGCCCAGTCAAGTTGACATTCTAACACCTACTCTCCAAACACAATTTTGTAGACACTTGGCGTGAGGCCAACCCAGCTAGTAAGCGTTATACCCACTACTCTTACCCACACAAATCCTTTTCCCGCATTGAGCATATTTTCTTAGAGACCGGTATGATCCCAGAGATCCTATGCTCTGTCATCATCCCCTTTTCATGGATGGATCACTGTGCAGTATGCACCACTATAGCCTCCCCAATCCCCAGGACAGAAGATACCTCTTGGTGTATTAATGATACCTCACTCACTCACCCCTCTCACCGCTTAGACATTGAAACAGCTCTCAAAGAATATATTTCAGATAATGATACAGATGATATTTCAGTGCTGACATTTTGGGAGGCACATAAATCATTTATATGAGGTAAATTGATTCAACAGGCGGCTACCCTTAAGCAAGAACGCAAGACCCTCTTCCAAAAGCTAGAGGCAAACTTTCATGCATGTTACACTGCTTTCCAATCTGACCCCAACCCCACTACTAGTTATCAATAAAGCTCGACTCAATTTTGACTTGTTCCTGACCGATTCTGCTGACTAAATCACTCGCAAACGCCAACATATATTTTATCTCAAGGCTAATAAACCCAAGACGCCAATGGCACGGACACTGTGGGCGATTCACCACCCCACGGCATTGGTACGACTAAAAAGTACCGTAATACTTATACTAGTAACCCCATTAAAATCTTGGAAGTATTCCGCTCCAATCTCACCAAACTTTACTCACCCTCTCAAAACTTCGATCCTACTGAGGCTGACGCTCTATTCTCCCATATTACCCTCCCTTCACTTAAAGGAGAACAGCAGGATTCACTTGAGTGTTCTATCATGGACCTGGAAGTGACAGCAGCCATTACCGCTTTAAAGCTTTAAAGCCACATAAAAGACCAGTCCTGACAGGTTCTCGGCAGCTTATTAAAAACAATTTGCACCCATATTGGTACCTATGCTCAAAGCGCCTTCAATTCCCTGCTCAAAGAACACTCATTTAGATCTGAAACACTAACTTCTATATTCTCTAAACCTTGGCATCAAATTACTAGCCAAGATCCTTGCCATACGTTTAAATACTATCATTTGTGAATTAATATACTGTGACCAAACCGGTTTTGTTCCAATCCGCCAAGTGGGGGACAATATCAGATGCGCCCTCTTACTCTCCCAGGCAGCCAAAAATAGATGCATACCAACATGCTTTCTGTTCCTTGACATTAGGAAGGCATTTGACTCACCTGGCCATATCTTAATTACACCCTTCAGCATTGGGACTTTGGGACTCATTTCCTAACCTGGATCTCCTCCTTATATAATAACCCACAGGCATATATCAAATATGCAGGCTACAAATGAGCAATGACATTAGAAGAGGCACAAGACAGGGCTGTCCCCTATCCCCACTGTTGTTCAACTTACTCATCGAACCTTTGGCACAGCTGATCAGATCGGATCCTGATGTCAAGGGTATAGAATTAGGAGGACACCAACTCAAAATGTGTCTCTTTGCGGACGATATACTAATCTTCTTATCTTATCCACACATTTCTGCCCCCAAACTGCTCTCTATATTAGGAATAGGGATGAGCCGAACACCCCCCGGTTCGGTTCGCACCAGAACCCGCGAACGGACCGCAAGTTCGCACGAACGTTAGAACCCCATTGACGTCTATGGGACTCGAACGTTCGAAATCAAAAGTGCTCATTTTAAAGGCTAATTTGCATGGTATTGTCCTAAAAAGGGTTTGGGGACCCGGGTCCTACCCCAGGGGACATGTATCAATGCAAAAAAAACTTTTAAAAACGGCCGTTTTTTCGGGAGCAGTGATTTTAATGATGCTTAAAGTAAAAAAAAAAAAGTGAAATATTCCTTTAAATATCGTACCTGGGGGGTGTCTATAGTATGCCTGTAAAGTGACGCGTGTTTCCCATGTTTAGAACAGTCCCTGCACCAAATGTCATTTTTAAAGGAAAAAATCTCATTTAAAACTGCTTGCGGGTTTAATGTCATGTCGGGTCCTGGCAATATGGATGAAAATCAGTGAGACAAACGGCATGGGTACCCCCCAGTCCATTACCAGGCCCTTTGGGTCTTGTATGGATATTAAGGGGAACCCCGCACCCAAATTAAAATAAGGAAAGGTCCCTATATACTCTGAACAGCAGTATACAGGCGGTGCAAACAAGACAGGGACTGTAGGTTTGTTGTTAAGTAGAATCTCTTTGTAATTTTGAACATTTTTAATGTGTTTAGCTCCAGCCAAAAAATCTTTTCTAAGCTTTTTGGAAAACATAGGGAAGGGTTATCACCCCTGTGACATTTGTTTTGCGTCTTTCCTCCTCTTCAGAAGATTTCACCTCACTTTTTTGTCCCAATGAAAAATGTTTTTTGAAAATTTGGGTTTTTTTGTGGAACAAGGATTGGAAAGCATCAGTGGAAAGGAGAAATTGTTTTCCCATATTAACTCTTACATGAGAGAATTTCCCTTCCTATGGGTAGATTTCATCTCACTTCCTGTTGTCTCCTTCCGTTTGCAAGTAGGAGTCGTTTGTAAGTTAGATGTTTGAAAGTAGGGTCCTGCCCTATATACTCAGCAGAAATTTGGGCCTTAGGTGTTGCTGTGGCCAAAACACTGTAAGCCCTCACAGGGCCCTGCTGTGAAATATTAGATCAAGAATTGTAATTACATGCCCCTGTTGAACAGGAGCTGAAAAATTAGGCCTTAGGCACTGGTGCTGGTGCCACAACACTGCAACCCCTCACAGACACTCTAGTTGGAACGCAGGAACGAGCACTGCTGCAAAGTATTGCATCAAAAATTGTAATTACACGCCCCTGTTAGACAGGGGCAGAAAAATTGGGCCTTAGGCACTGGTGCTGGTGCCACAACACTGCAACCCCTCACAGACACTCTAGTTGGAACGCAGGAACGAGCACTGCTGCAAAGTATTGCATCAAAAATTGTAATTACACGCCCCTGTTAGACAGGGGCAGAAAAATTGGGCCTTAGGCACTGGTGCTGGTGCCACAACACTGCAACCCCTCACAGACACTCTAGTTGGAACGCAGGAACGAGCACTGCTGCAAAGTATTGCATCAAAAATTGTAATTACACGCCCCTGTTAGACAGGGGCAGAAAAATTGGGCCTTAGGCACTGGTGCTGGTGCCACAACACTGCAACCCCTCACAGACACTCTAGTTGGAACGCAGGAACGAGCACTGCTGCAAAGTATTGCATCAAAAATTGTAATTACACGCCCCTGTTAGACAGGGGCAGAAAAATTGGGCCTTAGGCACTGGTGCTGGTGCCACAACACTGCAACCCCTCACAGACACTCTAGTTGGAACGCAGGAACGAGCACTGCTGCAAAGTATTGCATCAAAAATTGTAATTACACGCCCCTGTTAGACAGGGGCAGAAAAATTGGGCCTTAGGCACTGGTGCTGGTGCCACAACACTGCAACCCCTCACAGACACTCTAGTTGGAACGCAGGAACGAGCACTGCTGCAAAGTATTGCATCAAAAATTGTAATTACACGCCCCTGTTAGACAGGGGCAGAAAAATTGGGCCTTAGGCACTGGTGCTGGTGCCACAACACTGCAACCCCTCACAGACACTCTAGTTGGAACGCAGGAACGAGCACTGCTGCAAAGTATTGCATCAAAAATTGTAATTACACGCCCCTGTTAGACAGGGGCAGAAAAATTGGGCCTTAGGCACTGGTGCTGGTGCCACAACACTGCAACCCCTCACAGACACTCTAGTTGGAACGCAGGAACGAGCACTGCTGCAAAGTATTGCATCAAAAATTGTAATTACACGCCCCTGTTAGACAGGGGCAGAAAAATTGGGCCTTAGGCACTGGTGCTGGTGCCACAACACTGCAACCCCTCACAGACACTCTAGTTGGAACGCAGGAACGAGCACTGCTGCAAAGTATTGCATCAAAAATTGTAATTACACGCCCCTGTTAGACAGGGGCAGAAAAATTGGGCCTTAGGCACTGGTGCTGGTGCCACAACACTGCAACCCCTCACAGACACTCTAGTTGGAATGCAGGAACGAGCCGTGCTGCAAAGTATTACATCAAAAATTGTAATTACACGCCCCTGTTATACAGGGGCTGAAAAATTGTGCCTTAGGCACTGGTGGTGGCGCCCAGAACCAAAAATGTTCTTACAAGCTATCAGCGTGATGATTGAGGAGGAAGAGGATAATTACTCAGGGATAATCACTCAGCATCAGCATAGGCAGTCTTTGAAGGGATCTGAAAAAAATTATTCAGTTACATCAGCATCAGGTGCTTGGTAGCTGGTGGTGATCCAAGACTGATTCATTTTTATGAAGGTCAGCCGATCGACCGAGTCAGTGGACAGACGCACCCTGTGATCGGTTACCACGCCTCCAGCAGCACTGAATGTACGTTCCGAAAGAACGCTGGATGCAGGACAGGCCAGTAGCTCAATTGCATACTGTGCAAGCTCTGGCCAGTGATCCATCCTCAAGACCCAGTAACCCAGAGGATTTTCGGTGGGAAAGGTGTCCAAGTCTGATCTTGCCCCTAGGTATTCCTGCACCATGTAAAACAGACGCTGGCGATGGTTGCTGGAACCGATCATACCTTGGGGCTGCGGACCAAAAAATTGTCTGAACGCATCGGTCAGACGGCCACCTTCTCCACCGCTCCTTCTTTGACTGACCGAAGCCTCAGCAACACGTTGTCCAGAAACAGGAGTTTGTAACCTCCCAGTCTCTGGGAACGCGTTGCACAGACCTTTCTGCAAGGCCTCCCGAAGATGTTTCATCCTCTGCTCCCTCTGCGATGGCAAGATAAGGTCCGCAACCTTACCCTTGTAACGTGGATCAAGGAGGGTTGCCAGCCAGTATTGGTCCTTCTCCTTGATACCACGAATACGAGGATCCTTACGCAGGCTTTGCAGGATCAGGGAGGCCATGCAGCGTAGGTTTGCTGAGGCATTCGGTCCGGAGTCCTCTGGGTCACTAAGGACAACAACGTCCGCAGCCACCTCCTCCCAGCCACGTACAAGTCCATGTGTTCCTTGGGACTGATCCCTTAAAGACTGCTGATGCTGAGTGCCAGGCTCCACCTCCATACTGACACAATCTTCCTCCTCCTCCTCCTCCTCCTCCTCGTCCTCTTCCTGTGTGATCGGCGGGCACGCAGGAACACTGTCTGGATAAAGGGGGCCTTGAGAGCTAAGGAAGTCCTCCTCTTCCTGCCTCTGTTCTGCCTCAAGTGCCCTGTCCATTATTCCACGCAGCGTGTGCTCCAACAGGTGGACAAGGGGGACAGTGTCACTGATGCATGCACTGTCAGTGCTCACCATCCTCGTGGCCTCCTCGAATGGTGACAGGACAGTGCATGCATCCCTGATCATGGCCCACTGGCGTGGGGAAAAAAAACCAAGGTCCCCTGACCCTGTCCTGGTGCCATAGTCGCACAGGTACTCATTGATGGCCCTCTGCTGCGTGTGCAGCCGCTGCAGCATGGCCAACGTCGAGTTCCACCTGGTGGGCATGTCACAGATTAGGCGGTTCTTGGGCAGGTTAAACTCCTTTTGGAGGTCCGTCAGCCGAGCACTGGCATTATATGACCGGCGGAAATGCACACAGACTTTCCTGGCCTGCCTCAGGACATCCTGTAAGCCCGGGTACCTGCCCAAGAACCGCTGCACCACCAAGTTAAGGACGTGAGCCAAACAGGGCACATGGGTCAGTTGTCCCTGTCGGAGGGCAGAGAGGAGGTTGGTGCCATTGTCGCAAACCACCATTCCTGCCTTAAGTTGGCGTGGCGTCAACCACCTCTGAACCTGCCCCTGCAGAGCTGACAGAACCTCTGCCCCAGTGTGGCTCCTGTCCCCCAAGCACACCAGCTCAAGCACCGCATGGCATCTTTTGGCCTGCGTACTTGCGTAGCCCCTTGAACGCCTACGGAGCACCGCTGGTTCCGAGGAAGAGGCCATGGAGGAAGAAGAAGAGGAGGGGGTGGAGGAGAGAGGTGTGTCACAATCAGCATTTTGGAGGCGTGGTGGCGGAACAACCTCCAACACTACTGCACCTTGTCCTGCATCCTTCCCAGCTGCCAGCAGAGTCACCCAATGCGCCGTGAAACTTAAGTAACGTCCCTGTCCATGCCTGCTGGACCATGAGTCAGCGGTAATATGCACCTTACCGCTGACCGCCCTGTCCAGCGAGGCATGGACATTGCCTTCCACATGCCGGTAGAGAGCCGGAATCGCCTTCCGTGAGAAAAAGTGGCGTTTGGGTACCTGCCACTGAGGAACCGCACATTCCACAAACTCACGGAAGGGGGCAGAGTCTACCAACTGAAAAGGCAGCAGTTGAAGTGCTAGCAATTTTGCCAAGCTAGCATTCAACCGCTGGGCATGTGGATGGCTGGGAGCAAACTTCTTTCGGCGGTGCAGCAGCTGGGGCAGGGAAATTTGCCTGGTAAAATCTGACGTCGGTGTACCAAAAGCAGATTGCCCACAAGTACTTGGCTGTGACACACCTAATTCTACACCTTCATTCCTCTCACTGCAGGTCTCAGAGAGGACTGAAGGTCTAGTGGGGTTGGAAATCTCAGCTGATGAGGAGCAAGGAGAGATCCTCTTTGTTCTTTGGTGTGGGTCTTTCAGATACGCTTGCCAACGAACTGCATGGCAGGTCAACATATGTCTGGTCAAGCATGTGGTACCCAAGCGGGAGATGTTTTGGCCACGCGAGATACGCTTGAGACATATGTTGCAAATAGCAGCGGTGCGATCTGATGCACTCGTCTCAAAAAAGGCCCACACCAAAGAACTTTTTGAATAACGCGCAGAGACTGCAGCGCCCTGCACATGTGGAGCTTTGGGGTGTGATGCAGTCAATGTGCTGCCCTTAGGCTGGCCCCTGGAGGGCATCCTGCCTCGTTGGTGATGTGCCGCCTCCTCCTACTCCTCCTCCTCCTCTCTCCTATCAGGCACCCACGTTGAGTCAGTGACCTCATCATCCCCTCCCTCCTCATCACTGGAGCAAACCTGGCAGTATGCTGCAGCAGGGGGAGCATGACTGCCAGATTGCTGTCCTTCTTGGGCACCCCCTCTGTCCGTGCTCATGTTACTGCCTTCATCGAGCTCAGTATCATCATCAGAGCCTTCCAAACGCTGGGCATCCTCCTGGAGCATGTACCCAACACTGTGGTCAAACAGTTCGAGGGAATCCTCATGAGGACATGGTGGAGCTAGGGAAGGAGTCACTGATGACATTGAGCTGAGGGAAGAGGCCGCTGCTTTGCCAGACAAAGCACCCTGGGCATGGGTGAGAGAGGATGAGGAGGATGAGGACGGCTTGGTCATCCACTCGACCAAGTCTTCCGCATGTTGCGGCTCAACACGGCCAGCTGCCGAAAAAAAGGCCAAGCGTGTCCCATGGCCACGTGCTGATGAGGATGCACCGTCTCCACGACCAGCACTAGACACAGAGCCTGCTTGCCCTCTCTTATTGGCTTGTGACTGTCTGCCTCTCCTTCTTGGCCTTCCAGACATACTAATGGCCTGTAGCTGCACTAAGCTGGGATAGAACACCTGTAATTTTCTTCAGGTAGCTTTATATACTGTAACCAGACAAGCCTGCCTGTCAGTAGGAAGATAACAGGAACGGATCTAGCTGAACACTGTGAGCAGGACACACTGTACTAAATGTAAATAGTCTAGCTGCCTGACCGTGGTACTAATAGGATCAAAAAGAACACCTGTAATTTTCTTCAGGTAGCTTTATATACTGTAACCAGACAAGCCTGCCTGTCAGTAGGAAGATAACAGGAACGGATCTAGCTGAACACTGTGAGCAGGACGCACTGCACTGAATGTAAATAGCAGGAACGGATCTAGCTGAACACTGTGAGCAGGACGCACTGCACTGAATGTAAATAGCAGGAACGGATCTAGCTGAACACTGTGAGCAGGACGCACTGCACTGAATGTAAATAGCAGGAACGGATCTAGCTGAACACTGTGAGCAGGACGCACTGCACTGAATGTAAATAGCAGGAACGGATCTAGCTGAACACTGTGAGCAGGACGCACTGCACTGAATGTAAATAGCAGGAACGGATCTAGCTGAACACTGTGAGCAGGACGCACTGCACTGAATGTAAATAGCAGGAACGGATCTAGCTGAACACTGTGAGCAGGACGCACTGCACTGAATGTAAATAGCAGGAACGGATCTAGCTGAACACTGTGAGCAGGACGCACTGCACTGAATGTAAATAGCAGGAACGGATCTAGCTGAACACTGTGAGCAGGACGCACTGCACTGAATGTAAATAGCAGGAACGGATCTAGCTGAACACTGTGAGCAGGACGCACTGCACTGAATGTAAATAGCAGGAACGGATCTAGCTGAACACTGTGAGCAGGACGCACTGCACTGAATGTAAATAGCAGGAACGGATCTAGCTGAACACTGTGAGCAGGACGCACTGCACTGAATGTAAATAGCAGGAACGGATCTAGCTGAACACTGTGAGCAGGACGCACTGCACTGAATGTAAATAGCAGGAACGGATCTAGCTGAACACTGTGAGCAGGACGCACTGCACTGAATGTAAATAGCAGGAACGGATCTAGCTGAACACTGTGAGCAGGACGCACTGCACTGAATGTAAATAGCAGGAACGGATCTAGCTGAACACTGTGAGCAGGACGCACTGCACTGAATGTAAATAGCAGGAACGGATCTAGCTGAACACTGTGAGCAGGACGCACTGCACTGAATGTAAATAGCAGGAACGGATCTAGCTGAACACTGTGAGCAGGACGCACTGCACTGAATGTAAATAGCAGGAACGGATCTAGCTGAACACTGTGAGCAGGACGCACTGCACTGAATGTAAATAGCAGGAACGGATCTAGCTGAACACTGTGAGCAGGACACACTGCACTAAATAGTCTAGATAGAAGATAACAGGAACGGATCTAGCTAAACTGAATACAGTGTATATATATATATGCAACACCTGGGATGCATATATATACACAATACACTGTAAGTGCAGCTAACTGACTGACTGTTCTGCCTAATCTATCTAACTCAAATCAAATGACACTGTCTCTCTCTCTCTCTATCTCTCAGCACACCGGAACACACACTACACAGGGCCGCCGTGCAGGCGGCCTTATATAGTGTGGGGTGTGTACTAAATCCCCTGAGCCATAATTGGCCAAAGCCACCCTGGCTTTGGCCAATTACAGCTCTCTCTACTGACGGCGCTGTGATTGGCCAAGCATGCGGGTCATAGTGCATGCTTGGCCAATCATCAGCCAGCAATGCACTGCGATGCCGCAGTGAATTATGGGCCGTGACGCGCCACACGAATTTGGCGCGAACGGCCCATATCGTTCGCAATTCGATGGACGGTCGAACAGCCGATGTTCGAGTCGAACATGGGTTCGACTCGAACACGAAGCTCATCCCTAATTAGGAAGCTTCGCCCACATCTCTGGCCTAATTGTTAACCCTTACAAATCGAAAGTGCTTAATATATCCTTAACACCAATAGAACTCCAACAAACCATGACATCTCTGCCGTTTACATGGAAGGCATACCATCTTCCGTACTTAGGAGTTCAACTCACTGCCTTACCCACTGATCTATTTTCTGTCAATTATTTGTCCCTGTTAAAGCAGGTGACTAGACTCATGAACGAATGGTCCTCACTACCCCTATCCTAGTTGGGTAGAGGTAATGCTACCAAAATGTCAATACTGCCCAAATTCCTATACCTATTTAGAGTACTTCCCATACCTGTACAATCGTATTTCCTATGCCTTACACAAAACAGAGTAATGGCCTACATCTGGGGAGCAATCAAACCTCGAATCCCCAAGTCTACCTTATTTCTTCCCAAACTTAGCGGGGGCCTTGGAATCCCAAATATTTCATCCTACTATTATGCGGTGCAACTTGCGCAATTACCTAAATATCTTGCAGCAAATGAGACACCACTGTGGGTAGCAGTCAAATCTGTAAATTGCAACCCCATCTCTGTAGCCAGCATGCTTTGGCTTCATCCCAAAGATAGAGCCTCTATTTAAAACCCCATCACCAAACATTCCTTGA
The DNA here is from genome assembly GCA_037952835.1 of Lithobates septentrionalis. Taxonomy (NCBI): domain Eukaryota; kingdom Metazoa; phylum Chordata; class Amphibia; order Anura; family Ranidae; genus Lithobates; species Lithobates septentrionalis. Next base: position 710,183 of record JBBDGP010000826.1, read on the forward strand.
ATATTTGGGACAAATTCAGAGACACAAGAAACCTACAATCACTCCATAACCCCCTCCTTTCCTCCCTTAGGAACCCTGCATTTTTCCCGGCCTGGGAATTGCCCACTGCATTCACAGCCTGGTTTGACACAAACCTATTCAGACTCCACAAACCGGTCTTTAACAATACCATTCATCCTTTCCCCACTCTATGCTAGTCTTTGGGACTCCCTAGGTCTGAATTATTTTGCTACCCGCAGATCAAAAATTTCTATATGCCTTTTCTCAGAACGGGATCATTATTGAGTCAGATGTCAATTCGTACAAATCTGTAAAAGTGATCCACACGTTCGAGGTCTCATTTCTATTCTATATCAACAACTGAACACCATTCCAAATACAGCACCGCCATCATACACAGAGAAATGGGCACAGGATCTGGGGGGCACATTTGAGATCACAGACTGGGATAATATGTGGAAGGCAACTAAATCCTCCTCACGGAATGAATTAACGATCAAAACTACAAGGTCCTGACACGCTGGTACCTAGTGCCTGCAAGGATAGCTAAATATGCCCCCTCATACTCAGGGAGCTGCTTTTGAGGCTGCTCAGCTCAAAGCACACACTTTCACATTTGGTGGCACTGCTCAGTTGCCCAAGAATTCTGGAGGCATATCTTTTATTATAGCCTCTAGAGCCCTAGAGACAACTGTTCAACTTGATCCGGTGACAGCTCTCTTAAACCTTAAACCCACTGAGCTTACACACTCACAGTTCCAACTACTCCTACAACTCACAACAGCAGCTAAACAAACCATAGCCAAGGTATGGAAGTCCCAGACTTTGGTTGTGGCTGAAGCTAAACATAGAATGAATAGAGCCCTTGTATTCGCTAAAATGACAGCTGTTGAAAATGACAAGATGCGGAAATTTGAAAAGGTTTGGCAACCTTGGGTCAAACACTGCTTGCCTCCTGACTTCGACAAATTCTTATTATTGCCTTGGTAAATGAGAATCATTTTTTTTACTCACTGGAAACATATCCTGCACAGAAGCCGCACTTCCGTTCTGTGAGCCTTCTTCCCATCTACACTTGCTCTTTACGTGAGACAAGCTACCCTACTTTTTTTCCTTTTTTTATTTTCTTCCATTCTTCTCTCTTTCACCTCTCCTTTATTCCCATGGTATGTTTCCAAGCATCCGTATCTTCTAAATGGGACTTCGTCTTTCCGTTTTAATCTACAATTCGGTAAAAAGTTTTTTATCTACCTACACCACCAGTGTATGATAGTTGTTCCTTTACAGTTATTTGAAAATACACTAGTACTTGTATAGAAAACATACCCTAATTTTGTAACGCTACGTTCCTTTACACCTAATATGAAGAAGTGTATGTTCAAATGCTCAATATCTCGCTTACATGTTGTAAGACAACTCTCATTTGTTAATGTACCAACTTTATTTCCTTTGCTGAAAATTAGAAAAATTCTTTGACAAGAAGAGAGGTATGGACTCCAGAGAGCAAGATATCATTTTGCCCCTGTACAAATCATTAGTAAGACCTCATCTGAAATATGCAGTTCAGTTTTGGACACCAGTTCTCAAGAAGGATATCGGGGAACTGGAGAAACAAAGAAGGGCAATCAAACTGATAAGAGGCACGGAGGATTTTACTATGAGAGATTAGAGGAACTGAATCTATTCTCTCTTGAAAAGAAGAGATTAAGGGGGTATATGATAAACATGTACAAATACATAAGTGGTCCATATAGTGAACTTGGTGTTGAGTTATTACCTTAAAGGTCATCACAAAGGACAAGGGGGGACTTTTTACGTCTAGAGGAAAAAAGATTTAATCTCCAAATACGGAAAGGTTTCTTCACAGTAAGAGCTGTGAAAATGTGACATAGACTCCCTCCAGAGGTGGTTCTGGCCAGCTCGGTAGATTTCTTTAAAAAAGGCCTGGATTCTTTCCTAAATTTACATAATATAACTGGATACTGACATTTATAGGCAAAGTTGATCCAGGGAAAATCAGATTGCCTCTCAGGGGATCAGGAAGGAATTTTTTCCCCTGCTGTAGCAAATTACAGAATGCTTTGCTGTGGTTTTTAGGCTTCCTGTGGATGAAATGTGGGTGAAGGATTGTGTATATGGGATTGTATGATTTCTTTTTATTTTGGTTGAACTAGATGGACTTGTGTATTTTTTCAACCTGACTAACTATGCAACTATTTAACTATGTAACTATGACATTGCAGCGCTGAAGGGCTTCGTTCTAAGTAGGGATGGGCCAAACACCCCCCAGTTCGGTTTGCACCAGAACATCTTGAACAGGCAAAAAGTTCTAGCGAACATGCGAACCCTATTAAAGTCTATGGGACACAAACATGAAAAAAAAAAGTTCTCATTTTAATGGTTTATATGCAAGTTATTGTCATAAAAAGTGTATGGGGACCTGGGTACTGTCCTATGGGACATGTATCAATGGAAAAAAAAGTTTTTAAAACGATAGTTTTTAAAGGAGCAGTGATTTTAATGATGCTTAAAGTGAAACAATAAAAAAGAAATATTCCTTTAAATATTGTGCCTGGGGGTCCCCTTAGTCTGCCTGTAAACTGGCGCATCTGTGCAATGTATAGAACATGCTGCAGCAATAATGAGATTTCTAAATGAAAAAATGGCATTTAAACTTGCTCGCGGTGGTAATCCATTTCCGGCTGCCGGCAATACAGATTATAAAAAATGAAAAAAAAGGCATGGGGTCCCCCCCAGACCAATTTTTCTTTTTTAAATGGTATGAGGTCCCCCTCAAAATCCATATCAGACCCTTATCCGAGCATGCAGCCTAGCAGGTCAGGAAAAGGAGGGGGGAAGAGTGAGCGCCCTCCCCTCCTGAACCATACCAGGCCACATGCCCTTAACATGGGGGGTGGACTCTATGCCCCCCACCCCAAAACACCTTGGTGGGAACAAGGGCCTCTTCCCGACAACCCTGAGCTGTGGTTGTCAGGGTTTGTGAGTGGGGGCTTATCGGAATCTGGAAGCCCTCTTGAACAAGGGGTCCCCCAGATCCCGGCCCCCTCCTATCAGAATGGGTATCGGGTACATCGTACCCCTACCCATTCATCAAAAAAGTGTACAACAGTAAGAAACACAGTAAACTGTTTTTGACAAGTCCTTTTTTATTTTTCAGCATGGAGTTCCCCTTAAAATCTATACCAGACCCAAAGGGCCTGGTATGGATTTTTGGGGGGACCCAATCCTGTTTTTTTCTTAATTCTGTCATAGGGTATCCCTTAACCACTTCAATACACTGTATTATATACTCTGCACTGCACTGTATTATATATTCTCTACACTACACTGTATTATATATTCTCTACACTGCACCGTATTATATACTCTACACTACACTGCATTATATATTCTCTACACTGCACTTTATTATATATACTCTACACTACACTGTATAATATATTCTCTACACTGCACTGTATTATATATACTGTACACTGCACTGTATTATATATTCTCTACACTGCACCATATTATATATACTCTACACTAAACTGTATTATATATTCTCTACATTACACTGTATTATATACTCTACACTACACTGTATTATATATACTCTACACTACACTGTATTATATATTCTCTACACTACACTGTATTATATATACTCTTTACTACACTGTAATATATTCTGTACACTACACTGTATTATATATTCTCTACACTACACTGTATTATATATTCTACACTACACTGTATTATATTACCCTACATTGACTGACTGCACACTACACTAACTACCCTGCCTAATCTCCATTCAAACAGTATATACGGCTGCCGTGTAAGCAGCAGCCTTATATAGTGTGGGGCACCCCCGAGTCATGATTAGCCAAAGGCACCCTGCCTTTGGCCAATCATGGCTCTCACAACACATTGCTCTGTGATTGGCCAAAGCATGCCGGTCAGGTGCATGCTTTTGCCAGTCAGCAGCCATCAATGCACTGCGATCTTGCAGTGTATTATGGGGCGCTCGCCGGCAGGCGAACTTCCCACGAGAGCCCCATTCGTTATTTCAACGAACAAATGAACACCTAATATTCAAGTCAAAATTACGCTTGACTCAAACATCCAGCCCATCCCTAGTTCTAAGGTAAGTCTATCATAATGTGCATACTAGTACATTATGACATTGCCTTGCAGGATTTTGTTTTTTTTACCACCAGAGGTTTACAACCACTTTAAACGCAGCTCTCAGTCCATACGAATGATCGGGAGCCAGCAGTACTGGCTACCAATCATGTAACCAATGTGACAGCCTGTCACAGTGTTTCATGTGATTAGCCGATCCTTTCTGCCCCCTCGGTGTACAGAACAGACCCTGTTAAAGGGACTCCAGGGCTGGGCAGGAAGGGGTTAATAGCTAACAAATGTACAAGGCCCATAATAACTAACTGTTATTACTCTTTCTAATTTAACTGACTAAAATTGACACTCTTTAATAAAACATTGACTGTATCTTTAGTAGTTATTCATGGTAGCTTTTTATGCAAAAATAACTCAGTTTTAATAGATTTAAGGGTATTTTAAAACCTATTGAAATAGTCTTCCAAAAGTTTAGAATTAGGATTCATATTTAAAGTACAACTAAATGAAAAAGTTTTATTTTTACTTTTGAAGAGAGTGCATAGAGATTAGAATGCTTGTCAGTTTTTTGGGGTTTTTTTGCTGTCTGTGCCCCCATAGGAGATTCACCCTCTCTATTTGTCCTGGTTACCATTATCATTCAAAGTGAATGTAAAAAAAAAAATCATAAATATTGGGTTGTCCCCAGAAAAGTAATAGAGAGGAAATCTTCCAATAGGGACACTAGTTCTGGTGACCTGGGGGTCTCCAAGAAATTTCCTTAATTTGCAGAGATTTTTTCTCATTTTCTGTTTGGCTATGTGACAGGAAGTGAAGGGAAATCCTTACAATGGGACACAGATGTCTAAAAAAAAAAATCTGACAGGGGTTATAAACCTCCCTTGTTCTATCCAAAAAAAAAGGTATTGCCTATAGTTCTACTTTAAAACAGAGTTCCACCCCCAAAAGTGGAGGATCCACTTATCTGCTTCCTCCCCCCTCCGGTGCCACATTTGGCACCTTTCGGGGGGGGGATCGCGTACCTGTTTTTGACAGGTACCCATTGCCCACTTCCGGGAGACTGCGCTGTGGCGACCTCGGTCCACCTCCTCCTTCCTCTGCCACCCAGCCAGTTAGGAAGCAGAGCGCACTTCATGCATGCACAGTAGGGAACTGGATGTGAAGCCGAAGGGCTTCACTGCCGGTTTCCCTTAACACGAATGGTGGCAGCAGCATCCGAGAGCCGATCGTCTTGGGTGCCGGCATTGCTGGATCAATGGACAGGTAAGTGTCCTAATATTAAAAGTCAGCAGCTACAGTAGCTGCTGACTTTGATTTTTTTGGTGGGGGGGGGGGGTGAAACTCCTATTTAAGTAAAAAAACATACTAGATTGTAGTTTGCTCTTATTTGTTTTGTTTATTAGGTTATCTTGTGTTGATATTGCTGTTTAAATGTTTAAAATGTATAATATGTGTATCATAAAAATATGATTTTAAATACATTATTTTTATTAATTTAAATATAACATTTTAAATGTACTTTTTAACACCAGTTTCAAACATTTCATTGGATCTACTTTGCTACAAAGGAAATATTCAAAATTTCACACTCTACAATGAATTCCATATGCTAGCATTTTCAAACTATCCAAATGTGCAATATGTGATTTTTATTGCTGTGTTATTTATTTATTTGTTTGGCATGCTCGGAAACATGTTAGTTACTCTAATTGTATGCCGAACTCAGCAGTTGCATACCCCAATGTACTTTTTTCTATGTAATCTAACAGTCTTGGACATTTTATACGTCTCTGCCATCTTGCCAAACCTGCTGTTTATAACAATCACGGGTGATACCATTATCTCTTATCAAGGATGTTTTACGCAAGTTTTTTTCTATGTTTTTTGTGTTGGCACAGAATTTTTCTTATTAACTTCTATGGCATATGATCGATACATCGCCATTTGCATTCCGCTTCACTACATTCTTATAATGAACAAAATAATTTGCTTAACCCTGAGCTTATTCTGCATCATTCTAGGTACATGTAATGCCTTGATGTATGTGTTGTTGATATCTAAGTTATCATTCTACAGTTCCAGTGAAATTAATCATTTCTTTTGTCATATGAAGACAATACTCAGTATCTCCTGTAGTGACAGCAGTAGCATATCGGTTCTAATAAATGTAGATGGTGTCGTTTTGGGTTTTTTTCCCTTTATACTTATTCTTACATCTTACATGTACATTCTATCTACAGTTATGAAGATCCACACATCTTCAGGAAGACTAAAGGCATTTTCCAGCTGTTCTTCTCATCTCACCATTGTTCTTTTATTTTGTCTCACATCTCTTACTCTTAACATAAAACCAGAATCTAGGTTTTCTCAGGAACAAGACAAGCTGCTCTCTATACTGTACATTGGTGTTGTTCCAATGTTAAATCCCCTGGTATATAGTCTGAGAAACAGAAAAGTCATAAAAGCCATAAAAATACTATTTCAAGATATTAACCAATGTTTTTGTCATGATACAATATAAGGTTTATGTGAAATCTCTGCTGGCAAATGTAAGTGTAACGCTTACCCCCGTAGGTGCCTCTGGTGATAATCTCTGTTCTGCCACAACCCCTAAAACCGCTTGGTCCCCACAGACACACCAGGTTAGAGGTAGAGGACCTCTCACCCCTGAATAACATAAGCATTAGTAAGTCACAAATGTGTAACATTGTACAGAAATTAGGCCACAGAATAATAGATACAGTAAGTGTATGATATCAAAGCAGGTAAACAGTTCAAGACTTAAGGCTCGTATACACTATATGAAAATCGGCCGAACATTTTCACCCAAAGAATTTTCATACAATTTTCGTATAGTGTGTACACAACTTTCGACAGTCAATTCCAAATTTTCATAGGAAAATTCCTGAAGGGACAAACTCCAAAATTTTCCTCGTACAGGAACAGAACCAACGATTTTTGTTTAATGTGTACAGTTTTCGTACAAGAAAAATCAGAAAAGAAAGACTGCGCATGATCAGAAACAATGGAGAAAAAAAAAAGCCTTTGTTGTACGAGAATTTTTGTGAGAGTTTTCAATCATCGGCTCCGATTTGCTGTGAAACATCGAGAATAATCGGACAAACTTTTGCCTGATTTTCTTATAGTGTGTACCCCACTTTAGCCTCAAACAATAGAACTCTTTAAGGTTATAAAACTAAGCAGAATGGACACTAGCCAGTAACAGGATGAATGAACTGCGGCAGTGTTGAATCGGGTTTTAAATAAAAAAGCTAATAACCAGTGAGATCAGACCCACTTAATGCAAAAGTAATGTTTTTGAGTGCACTCTAAACTGATACCCCCGATTGGGGTATTTGTAAGTGTTCATAAGCGGGGTACAACTAGATAGTGGTGTCTCAGTACCAGGCGCCTTAACGTTACAATTGGCTGGCTTGTGGTGGGGCCTTTCTGTCAGTGGTGCACAAGAGTCTGTCATTTTAAGAGTAGGTAGTGTATAGCTGCAGGGCTGCTAAATAACGAGCAGTCTACGTGGACAGACACCAGCTTCAAAGCTTTCCCTTGTATAGTTAAACAAAAAGGGTGGCTGTCTTTTAATGTTGCTTAACCGGTTCAATACCCGGCCTTTTCACCCCCTTCCTTCCCAGACCAATTTTTAGTTTTCAGCGCTGTCGCAATTTAAACGACAATTGCACGGTCGTGCGACGTTGTACCCAAGCAAAATTGACGTCCTTTTTTCCCCACAAATAGAGCTTTCTTTTGGTGGTATTTGATCACCTCTGTGGTTTTTATTTTTTGCGCTATAAACAAAAGAAGAGCGACAATTTTGAAAAAAACACAATATTTTTTACTTTTTGCTATAATAAATATCCCAATTTTTTAAAAAAAAAAACAAATGTTTTCCTCAATTTGGGCCGATACGTATTCTTCTACATATTTTTGGTAAAAAAAAATCGCAAAAAGCGTATATTGATTGGTTTGCGCAAAAGTTATAGCGTCTATAAAATACGGGATAGATTTATGGCATTTTTTTTAAAAAATTATTATTATTTTTTTTTTTACTAATAATAACGGCGATCGTGATTTTTTTTCATGACTGCGACATTATGGTGGATACCTCGGACACTTTTGACACATTTTTGGGACCATTCACATTTATACAGCGATCAATGCTATAAAATTGCATTGATTACTGTGTAAATGTGACAGGCAGTGAAGGGGTTAACCACTAGGGGGCGGGGAGGGGTTAAATGTGTTTCCTAGGGAATGCTTCTAACTGTAGGTGGTGGGGACGCACAAGGGGAGGAGACCGATCAGTGTTCCTCCGTTCTGGGAACACAGATCGCTCTCCTCTGAGCTGACAGGACGTGGATCTCTGTGTTTACACACAGAGATCCACGGTCCGGCCCGGTTAACGGGCAATCGCAGGTGCCCGGCGGACAACGCGGCCGCCGGGCACACGCACCGGGTCCCGAGCAACGCGGCGGGGCGTGCGCGCGTGCCCCCTAGCTGGCCGGGAACCCGAGGCCGTCATATGACGTCCACCCAGGATGGGAGATCCCATCTGTGGACGTCATTTGACTATAGGCGGGTAGGGAAGTGGTTAAATAAACCTTGTGAAGACATATAACACCTGCATGTTGTAATCTTCCTTCCAAAATTCTGGGCACCCATTAAAACTTTGCATGAAAAGGGGAGAGTTCATGGTAGCAAAGAATATTTGAAAGTATCCAATCCTCAGAGGAGTAGTTTAATTTAATTAGATATGTACTAGCTGCTCACCAATCAGTGCCAGCAGTAACCATTCAAATTTCTATCATTTGATTGACTTGATAAAGGAATATGTTGGAACATTTTCCTTAATCAAAGGCTGCAGCCAATCAGTCAGCCACTGATCAGTGTATTCTGATAATGGTGTGTGCTGTTATTAGAATGCAATGTTTCAGCGGGGTGGATTCCTCCATCCACTGCATTTCTGCAGATTTCTGGAGGAGGAATCTGGCTAAACTAAAAAAGTAGGCAAAATCAGTCAGCAGGGTCCAGCTGAATTTTGATCCTTGTATGGGCACCATGGTTGTACACAAGTCTATACCTGCACCTATAGCGCAATTGTTGCAATGAAGCTAACTTTAGAAAAGCAGCTGGTGATTAAAAACTTTGTTTTCTAGAAATGGGATATTCCATATCCTGTCTTTGGGAGACCTTTAACAAGGCCTTGCAACAACCACAATCACGACTTCTCTTTGGATCCAAACCACTACAGATCATCACTTCTTTTAAAGCACAACATGCTGACATCAGGAGGTGCAGTATATCCAAATCCTATCCTTCTGATATCTGACTCCTAGTGGCTTAGTGGCTAAAACCATTACTTCACAACCGCAAATTACTTTTAGAAGGTCTCCCTCTCTCCGAGATAGATTGGTTGCTAGCAAATACTCTTCTGACATTATATCTGCCACCCCTAGCCTTGTGGGGATGTTCCCATGTCGTACTCCTCTCCTTCCCAATGGGCAGATCTCTCGCCCTAAACATTTTCCAAATTGCCATTCAGAAGGGGTTATTTGTATTATGGTATGTCCGTGTGGATCTTGCTATATTGGTAAGACCATACGTGAATTATGGAGCAGAATATACGAACATACTCATGCGGCCCTAATGAGTAACATTTATTCCCCCATTTATAAACATGTGGTGGTGGCACATAACTACCATATGCCCAATCTTCTCTTCTGGGCTCTGGAATGCATTTACCCGGATGCCAGAAGAGAGCATTGGAATGAAATCCTTTTGCAAAAAGAATCTCTTTGGATCTTTATTCTCAAAACCAATTATCCACCTGGTTTAAATGAGATCCTGAGTTATAGAACATTTTTTGATGGATTTATCTTGGGAAAAACTGAGAGTTTGATGTGTAGACAATGGGAAGTTTTTTGGTGGGATTTTTAAGGTGCCAGGCAACAAAATAATAGAATTACAGGCTCCAAAATATAAAAATATAACAAAGTTTATTACAAAGAAGAACAAATTTAAAAATTATAGGCTGTACATAAGATACGCAGATATAGTTACACATCTACACAGTGGATGGAAAGAATGGCCACTCAACAGTAACATGGAGTGACTTATCCCGACATGTTTTGCCTTTTACGGCTTCTTCAGGGGATGTTTTTTTGCACAGTTAGATGTACAAAACATAGAATATATATATATATATATATATATATATATATATATATATATATATATATATATATATATGTATATTTGTATGCCATTGAATGCTCCACCCGGTATCCAACGATCGCCCATGGGAGTTTGATGTAATTTTTCCTTTTTTTCCTGCCTAGCTATATATTATATTGTATTGAAATGTTATATCTCTATTTGGGGTTCTGTATATGTGATTCTCTATCATTTGGTGTTTTGTCATATGATGTTGGTGCTGGGATCAGGCCATCTTTGATGTCTTTGGGGTCCTTGGGCTCGCAGGGTGGGTAGGAAGTGGTTCCCGACACGTGTAGCCCCCACATCTGCTGGATTCCTTGCGGGGGGTTGATGTTCCCCTGCATTCTCTGCATTTGCTGGACTTTAATCCGGTCCAGCTTTTACATCCAGCTTGGGACGTCCTTGATGTGTCTGAGCCCAGGGGACTTCCTATGCACGTGCCATTACTTTCTGCCATGGTCTGGGTGCATGCGCTGTTCAGCCCACCACACAGGAAGTGTTGCTGCGTGCCAGCGGATATAACGTCACCCACCTTTGGCGATGTGGGTGATGCCATAATCACTTGCACACATGGTGCAAAAGGCCGCTTTAGGGCATCTTTCTTTAGCCTCCTGTGGCACTCTCCTTTTTAGGTGTATCCTTACAACATTTATTTTTTGATTGGCCCAGGTATTTTTCATTTTGGATTTTGGGGCATAATCCTTATGTAGATTGCCTGCTAATTGGTAAGACCCACCTTAGTTTATTATAAACCCGAGTGGCCACATTGTCTTTGCAATTAGGTTAGGTAATTTGGACAGGGTAAAATCCCCAAATCCTCACTATATTTAATAGGTACGATGCCCGGCGGGTAGGGAGAGGCGACTTTTTGTACATCTTGCTGCATGTATGCGTTCCTTGATCATCCGATCGAGGGCGAATACTGCTGTGCAAAATGTAAGCACATTGTTTCCCTGGAAGCCCAGGTTCTGAATCTGGGGAAGCAACTGTCAGCACTGAGAAGTCCCTCCATACTAAAGGTGAGCCAGGAACGTACACGGCAGGTGCCGGCAGGGGCCAGCACAGAGGCGGGTGGAGACAAAGAGGTGCAGGCACTAGCAAAGAGTAGATGGGTGACAGTCAGGAGGGGTAGAGGGGGAAGTGCCAGAGAGGCCGATCCAGGACTGGAGCATCCCAATAAGTACGCTCCATTGAGTGACATTGGTGAAACCAGTCAGGGACCAGCACTGCTGGAGATGATGGACTCTCCTAGCTGCCAGGGGAAGAACTCCTTCAGTGAGAGTGGGGGGGCAGCAAAGGGAAAGGAAAGACAGATTCTGGTGGTAGGGGACTCAATTCTTAGAAGGACAGAGAGGGCAATCTGTAACCAAGACCTGAAGCGCCGAACAGTATGTTGTCTACCGAGCGCTCGGGTTCGGCACATCACGGATCTTGTGGACAGATTAGTGGGAGGGGCTGGGGAAGACCCGGCTGTCATGGTGCACGTTGGCACCAATGACAAAGTCAGAGGCAGATGGAGTGTCCTAAAGAACGATTTTAGGGACTTAGGTGCTAAATTGAGGAAAAGGACCTCCAAGGTAGTGTTCTCAGGAATACTACCGGTACATCGAGCCACACCAGAAAGGCAGAGGGAGATTAGGGAAGTAAACAAGTGGCTGAAGAGCTGGTGTAGTAAGGAGGGGTTTGGGTTCCTGGAGGACTGGGCCGACTTCTCAGTCGGTAACCGGTACTATAGAAGGGACCTAAATGAGGAGGGTGCAGATCTGCTGGGAGTGAAGATGGCCAAAAAGTTAGAGGGGTTTTTAAACTAGGCGATGGGGGGAGGGTCCAGAGACAGTGATAGCCAGCGCGGAAGATATTCCAGAGGGTAGTATTGGGGGCATTAGTGGTAGGTTAACCAAAGCACAAAAACACAAGGTGAGTATAGTAGCAAGTCCTAGTTGCAATCTTGAAACACCCAATACGAGGACAATATGCGACCGGTCTAAACTATGTGGCATGTTCACCAATGCCAGGAGCATGGCGGACAAGATGGGTGAACTAGAGATACTGTTGTACAAGGAGGATTTGGATTTTGTGGGAATTTCAGAGACCTGGTTCAACAGCTCTCATGATTGGCTGGCAAACATTCAAGGGTATACCCTATACCGCAAGGATAGAGAGGGTAAAAAAGGGGGAGGGGTATGCCTATATATCAAGAATAATGTACAAGTGAATGTGAGAGATGACATCACTGAGGGAGCTAGTGAGGAGGTGGAATCCTTATGGGTAGAGCTCCAAAGGGATGAAGCTAAGGGGAAAATAATACTGGGAGTATGCTATAGGCCCCCTAACCTGAGGGAGGAAGTGGAGACGGATCTCCTATCACAAATTGGATTAGCAGCAAGGATGGGAAGTGTTATCATAATGGGGGATTTTAATTATCCAGACATAGACTGGGCGGAGGGAACCGCGCATTCATTTAAGGCTCGCCAGTTCCTTAATGTATTGCAGGACAATTTTATGGGTCAGATGGTAGACGCACCAACTAGAAATAAAACATTACTGGATCTACTGATTACCAACAATACAGACCTGATCACAGATGTGGAAATACGGGGCAATTTAGGTAACAGCGATCACAGGTCAATTAGTTTCAGTATAAATCACACAAATAGGAAACATGAAGGGAACACAAAGACACTGAATTTCAAAAGAGCCAACTTCCCTAAACTACAAACCTTGCTAAAAGGCATAAATTGGGACAAAATATTAGGAACAAAGAATACGGAGGAGAGATGGGTTTGCTTTAAGAGCATATTAAATAGGGCATTAGCCAATGTATCCCATTGGGTAATAAATTTAAAAGAGCGAACAAAAATCCTGGATGGCTTAACTCCAATGTAAAAATGCATATAAAAGCAAAGGAGAAGGCCTTCAAAAAATACAAGGTTGAGGGATCATCCTCAGCATTCAGACTTTATAAAGAATGCAATAAGAAATGTAAGGGTGCAATTAGGACGGCTAAGATAGAACATGAAAGACACATAGCGGAGGAGAGCAAAAAAAATCCCAAGAAATTCTTTAAGTATGTAAACAGTAAAAAAGGGAGGACAGACCATATTGGCCCCATAAAGAATGAGGAAGGACATCTGGTTACAAAGGATGGGGAGATGGCAAAGGTATTGAATTTATTCTTCTCCTCATTATTCACGAGTGAATCGAGGGGCTTCAGTAACCAAAACTGCAGTGTTTATCCTCATGACACAACACAGGAAGCACCTACATGGTTAACAGAGGACGGAATTAAAATTAGACTTGAGAAACCTAACATTAATAAATCACTGGGACCAGATGGCTTGCATCCGAGGGTACTTAGGGAACTCAGTCAGGTGATTGCCAGACCGTTGTTCCTAAATTTTACAGACAGTCTATTGACTGGAATGGTACCAGCTGATTGGAGAAAAGCCAATATAGCACCAATATTTAAAAAGGGCCCAAAAAACATCCCTGGGAATTACAGACCAGTTAGCCTAACATCAATAGTATGTAAACTCTTGGAGGGGATGATAAGGGACTATATACAAGATTTTAGTAATAAGAATGATATCATTAGCAGTAATCAGCATGGATTCATGAAGAATCGTTTTTTTGCCAAACCAATCTATTAACCTTCTATGAGGAGGTGAGTTGCCATCTAGATAAAGGAAGGCCCATAGACGTGGTGTATCTGGATTTTGCCAAAGCATTTGACACAGTTCCCCATAAACGTTTACTGTACAAAATAAGGTCTGTTGGCATGGACCATAGGGTGAGTACATGGATTGAAAACTGGCTACAAGGGCGTGTTCAGAGGGTGGTGATAAATGGGGAGTACTCAGAATGGTCAGGGGTGGGTAGTGGGGTTCCCCAGGGTTCTGTGCTGGGACCAATCCTATTTAATTTGTTTATAAATGACCTGGAGGATGGGATAAACAGTTCAATCTCTGTATTTGCAGACGATACTAAGCTAAGCAGGGCAATAACTTCTCCGCAGGATGTGGAAATCTTACAAAAAGACCTGAACAAATTAATGGGGTGGGCGACTACATGGCAAATGAGGTTCAATGTAGAAAAATGTAAAATAATGCATTTGGGTGGCAAAAATATGAATGCAATCTATACACTGGGGGGAGAACCTCTGGGGGAATATAGGATGGAAAAGGACCTGGGGGTCCTAGTAGATGATAGGCTCAGCAATGGCATGCAATGCCAAGCTGCTGCTAATAAAGCAAACAGAATATTGGCATGCATTAAAAGGGGGATCAACTCCAGAGATAAAACGATAATTCTCCCGCTCTACAAGACTCTGGTCCGGCCGCACCTGGAGTATGCTGTCCAGTTCTGGGCACCAGTCCTCAGGAGGGATGTACTGGAAATGGAGCGAGTACAAAGAAGGGCAACAAAGCTAATAAAGGGTCTGGAGGATCTTAGTTATGAGGAAAGGTTGCGAGCACTGAACTTATTCTCTCTGGAGAAGAGACGCTTGAGAGGGGATATGATTTCAATTTACAAATACTGTACTGGTGACCCCACAATAGGGATAAAACTTTTTCGCAGAAGAGAGTTTAATAAGACTCGTGGCCACTCATTACAATTAGAAGAAAAGAGGTTTAACCTTAAACTACGTAGACGGTTCTTTACTGTAAGAGCGGCAAGGATGTGGAATTCCCTTCCACAGGCGGTGGTCTCAGCGGGGAGCATTGATAGCTTCAAGAAACTATTAGATAATCACCTGAATGACCGCAACATACAGGGATATATAATGAAATACTGACACATAATCACACACATAGGTTGGACTTGATGGACTTGTGTCTTTTTTCAACCTCACCTACTATGTAACTATGTAACCATTCGTGGACACCAACTGTAACCAGATACTTCACCAGCTTTTCATTTTGCTCTTCATTTGGGTAGGTCTTCTTGTGTGTTTTATATATATTTGTTTATTTTTGTACTTCCTATTTTCGCCATCTATTCTTGACTTGTCTCTTTTTTCTAACTGGAGCACTTATGTATGTGTTATTTTATACAGATGTCCCCACAGTACTAATTTGAGGCTTATCCAACTCCACGTTACCATCTATTGTGAATGTGGGCCCTCTTGAATACCTTGTGCTTGTCACGTTTAGCATGTATAGACTCTGGCAAATATACAGTCAGGTCCATAAATATAGGGACATCAACACAATTCTAATCTTTTTGCCTCTATACACCACCACAATGAATTTGAAATGAAACAAACACAATGTGCTTTAACTGCAGACTTTCAGCTTTAATTTGAGAGCATTTACACCCAAATCAGGTGAACGGTGTAGGAATTATAACAGTTTGTATATGTGCCTCCCACTTTTTAAGGGACCAAAAGTAATGGGACAATCGACTGCAAGGTCCAGAGTTAATTTCAAGTGTGCTATTTGCAGTTGGAATCTCTTGCTGTCAACTCTCAATATGAGATCCAAAGAGCTGTCACTAACAGTGAAGCAAGCCATCATTAGGCTGAAAAAACAAAACAAACACATCAGAGAGATAGCAAAAACATTAGGTGTAGCCAAATCAACTGTTTGGAACATCCTTAAAAAGAAAGAACGCACTGGTGAGCTTAGAAACACCAAAAGACCCGGAAGACCACAGAACACAACTGTGGTGGATGACCAAAGAATTCTTACACTGTTGAAAAAAAAAAACACCCTTCACAACAGTTGGCCAGATCAAGAACACTCTCCAGGAGGTATGTGTATGCGTGTCAAAGTCTACAATCAAGAGAAGACTTCACCAAAGTGAATACAGAGGGTTCACCACAAGATGTAAACCATTGGTGAGCCTCAAAAACAGGAAGGCCAGATTAGAGTTTGCCAAACAACATCTAAAAAAGCCTTCACAGTTCTGGAACAACATCCTATGGAAAGATGAGACCAAGATCAACTTGTACCAGAGTGATGGGAAGAGAAGAGTATGGAGAAGGAAAGGAACTGCTCATGATCCAAAGCATACTACCTCATCAGTGAAGCATGGTGGTGGTAGTGTCATGGCGTGGGCAAGTATGGCTGCCAATGGAACTGGTTCTCTTGTATTTATTGATGATGTGACTGCTGACAAAAGCAGCAGGATGAATTCTGAAGTGTTTCGGGCAATATCATCTGCTCATATTCAGCAAAATACTTCAGAACTCATTGGACGGCGCTTCACAGCGCAGATGGACAATGACCAGAAGCATACTGCGAAAGCAACCATAGAGTTTTTTAAGGGAAATAAGTGTAATGTTATGCAATGGCTAAGTCAATCATCTGACCTGAATCCAATTGAGAATGCATTTCACTTGCTGAAGACAAAACTGAAGGGAAAATGCCCCAAGAACAAGCAGGACCTGAAGACAGTTGCAGTAGAGGCCTGGCAGAACCTCACCAGGGATGAAACCCAGCGTCTGGTGATAGCTATGTGTTCCAGACTTCAGACTGTAATTGACTGCAAAGGATTTGCAACCAAGTATTAAAAAGTGAAAGTTTGATGGATGATTGTTAATCTGTCCCATTACTTTTGGTCCCTTAAAAAGTGGGAGGCACATATACAAACTGTTGTAATTCCTACACCGTTCACTTGATTTGGATGTAAATACCCTCAAATTAAAGCTGAAAGTCTGCAGTTAAAGCACATCTTGTTCGTTTCATTTCAAATCCAGGGTTCTTTGAGCCCTTTTCTGCCTACCTGATTGCCTGATGTAATCCCAGGGTGTCTTTTGATTGGGTGTGTCCCCGTCATCAACATTGAGAGTGTGTTTATTATGTTGTTTGTTATGTCACTTCTGATCCTTCTTTATACTATTGTCTTAGAAATTTTTTTTGTACCTTTTGGTCATTATATTGTCTTTTGTAGAGCTTACCCATCACATCAAACCCCCTGAAGATGACAATGGAAGTTGAAACATGTTGGGGTTTCATCCTTATACTTATGACCTTAATTGCAGTGTTAATTTCGTCAACAAAAACATTTTCGTCAAAGTTTTCGTTAGCGGCATTTTTACAGTGACGAAAACGAAAAGAAAATTACAGCATATTTTCGTCCACTGATGATAACTATGAAGAAAATCAAATCCGTTTTTGTTAATGAACGAAAATGGGATGAAAAAATGTGAGGCAGGGATGTTTACCCTTGTGAACTACCTTACAGTTTTTCACGGAGCTCCGCCTGCTCCGCAATCCGCTCCCAGCAAGCAAGTGCGTTCGACTACAAAGTGACGAGACAACTGCCAGAGATCAGAGAGTGGACTGTGCATTTCAGGCCAGCCAGGCTGAGGCCTCCCGAGTCCCGACTCCCGAAAGAGACTGAGTCTGTCCCACTCCCGAGTCCCAACACACAATACGACCGCGCCACCAGGCACCCAGAGCAGAGAGCAGAGCAGACTGTGTGAGTGTGTACAGTAACAGTTGTGTAGTACATTACAATTACAGCAGGCCTGAGGCCCCCCTCAGACCACCATCCATCCAGAGCACTGTGTGTGCATTACAGGCCTCCTCTGCTCTGACCAGTGGCATCCAGGGCATCCAGGGCACTGTGTATTACAGGCCATCCCTCAGGCCACCATCCAGCACTGTGCAGCATTACAGGCCTCCTCTGACCACTGGCAGTGGCATCCTGGGCACTGTGGATTACAGGCCATCCCTCAGACCTGAAACCACCATCCAGCACTGTGCAGCATTACAGGCCTCCTCTGACCAGTGATCCCCGCATGGCCGCATCCAGAGCACTGTGCATTACAGACCATCCCTCAGACCTGAGACCACCATCCAGCACTCTGCAGCATTACATGCCTCCTCAGACCACCGTTCAGAGCACTGTGCAGCATTACAGGCCTCTTCAGAACATCCAGAGTAGCTAAATCTGTATCTGTGAGTTTGTTCAAACCTTAATGTCATAAATAATAACATGAGATTAGATTTTGTTTTACTCCAGGGGTATATAATGAGTTTGGAAATGCTATAGAAATGCTTAAATAATGCATTACAATTTAACTAAAGACAATAGATTTTAGTTGACTAAAATTATTTTATTTGACTAAAATGTACTGGAGATTTTAATCGACTAAAATACAATCACTAGAATGGGACTAAAAAATTTTAGTCAAAGACTATAACTCAAACTATTACAATTGCAGATGACTAAAACGGAACTAAAACTTTAAATCAAAAGACTATAACTAAATCAAAATTTGATGCCAAAATTAACACTGCTTAATTGTCTCTTTTTAAGCGGATTGATGGGTACTCATATGTTCTCTTATGTGGTTGTCATTTGTATGGGGTCTGTATTATTTAACCCCATTATTTGTTTTTAACAATCGTACAATAAACCTTTCTTTTTTTTCATGTTCACTTAGTTTGCTGCCTTCAAAGTCCCATCCATAGTATATTTTCTTGTAGCAATTCCCTTAGGGATGTGGCGCTTTTTGTTAGTATTGGCAGTCTGTTTGACACAGTTGGTTTGCCACACACATGCAATTAACTGGTAAAAAAGGTTCTAAAGCCTAAACATGTTTCACCTTAATGCATTCCCCGCATTAAGGTAAAAAATGTTTAGGTATAGGTATTGCCCCTCTGCCCTTATACTGCTGATGTCAGTCAAATCCTGTGACTAGGGAGGGGAGGGTGGGGCTGAGCCAAAAGTGTCTGCGTCTAAGGTGAGGTTTTTGACCCCAGATCTCCCAATAAAGAGGCCATGTCAGGCTTATTTCTGTTACAAGGGATGTTTACATTCCTTGTAATAGGAATAAAAGTGATACAAAAAACAAAATTTAGAGGGACAGTTTTAAAAAAAGTAAAATAAATAAGAAAAAACAAAAATTCAAAGTGCCTCAGCCCTCCGAGCTCACGTGCAGAAGCGAACTAATATATAAGTCGCACCCACATATGTAAATGGAGTTCAAACCACACATGTGAGGTATTGCCACAAATGTTAGAGCAAGAGCAATAATTCTAGCGGTAGAGCTCCTCTGTAACTCTAAACAGGTAACCTGTAAAAAAAATTAAATTGCCGCCTATGCAGATTTTTAAGTATCATAGTTTGTCGCCATTCCACAAGTGTGTGCAATTTTAAAGCATGACATGTTAGGTATCTGTTTACCATCTTTTACATTACACAAAAAATTGGGGTAACTTAATTGTTTTGCTTTGTTTTTTTAATTCAAAAAAGTGTATTTTTTCCCCAAAAATTTCGTTTCTAAGCCCACTGTGAAATACGGCGTGACATAAAATATTGCAACAATTGTCATTTTATTCTCTAGGGTCTCTGCTAAAAAAATATATAATGTTTGGGGGTGCTAAGTAATTTTCTAGCAAAAAATACTAATTTAAACTTGTAAGCAAAAAGTTTCTGAAAATGTCTGATCTTAGCCACAGGCATGTTGGGAAGTGTGGTGCTTCTCTTTAGAGTCATGGGCACTGTGAACAGAGGTTCCAAAGAAACAGTGTGTTGTGTTGTGTTGAAGTAGATTTGACATAATGCTAATAATAAAAATACTTACAAATGAGATTGTTGTGGTTAGTGGACCTCACTATGTAAAGACCATCTAGACAGTACACCATGGCTAATGATAATTTAGGCTGTTATTTAGAACTTAGCAAATATTTTTCAAATGTATTCAAGCGTGAGCCATTAGGAATCTAAACTCCAGTTTGACAGTTTTTATATTATCCCTCAAACATTGTATAATATCCAATCAATAAAGTTTGATAGAGTACCACTGGGCCCAGGTAGTGCTCTATTTTCAACAGGGTTATCTTATTAACTCCTTGCTGATGCCTGATCATGTGACTGTTGTGATTAGCTGTCACAGCGGTCACATGATTAGAGCTCCCTCCAGCAGTCTCCAATTGTTAACAATGGCTGGAAGCTGTCAGTGACAGCTCAGCCAGTGCGCTAGGAGCATGCAGTGAGGGTGCTCTCAGCACACAACAAAGGTGAAGAATAGACACATATGTGTGGAATGTAGACGTTAAGACCCACTCACCCTGCTTCAGCACATATGCGTTGGGTGGGGATGTTCACTTTGATTGGTAACTAAGATGATACTATACCTAGCATTTCATAAACCAAGAATAAAAAAAATAGTGTACAGTCCCTCCCCCAAAATACATACTAGAACCTTTGAGTCTGGTATGGGTTTTAAGGGGGTACTTTATGCAAAAAAAAAGTTAGATCTCCAGGAAATCCATACCAGAATCTTTGGATTTAGTATGGATTTTAAGAGGGATCTCCACACAAAAAACTAAAAAAGTGTGAGATGCCTCTAAAACTTCAAACTAGGCCCTTGTCCGCCATTAGCCTGGCGGACAAGATGGGAAAACTAAAGATACTGTTGTACGAGCAGGATTTAGATCTTGTGGGAATTTCAGAGACTTGGTTCAACAGCTCTCATTAATGGCTGGCAACCATTCAAGGGTATTCCCTTTATCGGAGGGATAGAGAGGGTAAAAAAGGGGGAGGGGTATGCCTGTATATCAAGAATAATGTACAAGTAAATGTGAGAGATGACATCACTAAGGGAGCTAGGGAGGAGGTGGAATCCTTATGGGTAGAGCTCCAAAGGGATGAAACTAAGGGGAAAATAATACTGGGAGTATGCTATAGGCACCCTAACCTGAGGGAGGAGGGGGAAACGAACCTCCTATCACAATGTGGATTAGCAACAAGGATGGGAAGTGTCATCATAATGGGAGATTTCAATTATCCAGACATAGACTTGGCAAAAGGAACCGTGCATTCATCTAAGGCTCGCCAGTTCCTAAATGTCTGCCGGGCAATTTCATGGGTCAGATGGTAGACGCACCAACTAGAAACAAAGCATTTCTAGACCTACTGTTTACCCACAATACAGACCTGATCACAGATGTGGAAATAAGGGGCAATTTAGGAAACAGCGATCACAGGTCAATTAGCTTAGTATAAATCACACAAATAGGAAACATAAGGGGCATACAAAGACACTGAATTTAAAAAGAGCCAACTTCCCTAAACTATGAACCTTGCTAGAAGATATAAATTGGGATAGAATCTTAGTAACAAAGAACACGGTGGAGAGATGGGTTTGCTTTAAGGGCATATTAAATAAGGACATGAGCCAGTGCATCCCATTGGGAAATAAATTTAAAAGAGCAAACAAAAATCCTGGATGGCTTAACTCCAGTATAAAAATGCATATAAAAGCAAAGGAGAAGGCTTTCAAAAAATACAAGGCTGAGGAATCATCATCAGCATTCAGACTTTACAAAGAATGTAACAAAAAATGTAAGGGTGCAATTAGGGCGGCTAAGATAGAACATGAAAGACACATACTGTAGCTAGGGATGAGCCGAACACCCCCCTGTTCGGTTCGCACCAGAACTTGCGAACAGGCAAAAAATTTGTTCGAACACGCGAACACCGTTAAAGTCTATGGGACACGAACATGAATAATCAAAAGTGCTAATTTTAAAGGCTTATATGCAAGTTATTGTCATAAAAAGTGCTTGGGGACCTGTGTCCTGCCCCAGGGGACATGGATCAATGCAAAAAAAGTTTTAAAAATGGCCGTTTTTTCGGGAGCAGTGATTTTAATAATGCTTAAAGTGAAACATTAAAAGTGTAATATTCCTTTAAATTTCGTACCTGGGGGGTGTCTATAGTATGCCTGTAAAGGGGCGCATGTTTCATGTGTTTATAGTCTGACAGCAAAATGACATTTCAAAGGAAAAAAAGTCATTTAAAACTACTCGCGGCTATTAATGAATTGCCGGTCCGACAATACACATAAAAGTTCATTGATAAAAACGGCATGGGAATTCCCCACAGGGTAACCCTGAACCAAATTTTAAAAAAAAATTACGTGGGGGTCCCCCTAAATTCCATAACAGGCTCTTCAGGTCTGGTATGGATATTAAGGGGAACCCCGGCCAAAATTTCTTAAAAAATGGCGTGGGGTCCCCCTCAAAATCTATACCAGACCCTTCAGGTCTGGTATGGATTTTAAGGGGTACCCCGCACCAAAGTTTAAAAAAAAATGGCGTGGGGTCCCCCTAAAAATCCATACCAGCTCACCAAAACACCTTGTCCCCATGTTGATGGGGACAAGGGCCTCATCCCCACAACCCTTGCCCGGTGGTTGTGCGGGTCTGTGGGCAGGGGGGCTTAAATGTTAAAAATGACAAGAGACAGTTTTTGACAATTCCTTTATTTAAATGCTTCTTCTTTCTTCTATCTTCTCTCTTCCTTCAGTTTCTTCCTCCATCTTCTGGTTCTTCTGGTTCTTCCTCCGGTGTTCTTGTCCTGCATCTTCATCCGCGGCGTCTTCTTATCTTGATGGCATGGAGGGAGGCTCCCGTTGTGTGACGCTTCTCCTCTTCTGACGGTTCTTAAATAACGGGGGTGGAGCCACCCGGTGACCCCGAACCCCCCTGACGCACGGGGACTTGACGGGACTTCCCTGTGGCATTCCCCGTGATGTCAGAAGGGGGCGGGTCACCCGTTACATAACCCCGCCCCCTTCTGACGTCACGGGGAATGCCACAGGGAAGTCCCGTCAAGTCCCCGTGCGTGAGCGGGAGCCTCCCTCCATGTCATCATGGATGCAGAGCAGCCCAAGGAGAAGAAGATAAGAAGATGCCGCGAATGAAGATGCAGGACGAGAACACCGGAGGAAGAACCAGAAGAACCAGAAGAACAAGAAGATGGAGGAAGAAACCGAAGGAAGAGAGAAGATAGAAGAATGAAGAAAGAAGAAGCATTTAAATAAAGGAATTGTCAAAAACTGTCTCTTGTAATTTTTAACATTTTTGACAGTTTTTTTGTGAAATGGTAGGGGTACTTTTGTACCCCCTTACCATTTCACACAGGGGGAGGGCTGGGATCTGGGGGTCCCCTTGTTAAAGGGGGCTTCCAGATTCCGATAAGCCCCCCCGCCCGCAGACCCCCACAACCACCAGGCAAGGGTTGTGGGGCTGAGGCCCTTGTCCCCATCAACATGGGGACAAGGTGTTTTGGGAGGCTACCCCAAAGCACCCTCCCAATGTTGAGGGCATGTGGCCTGGTACGGTTCAGGAGGGGGGGCGCTCTCTCGTCCTCCCCTCTTTTTCTGCGGCCTGCCAGGTTGCGTGCTCGGATAAGGGTCTGGTATAGATTTTTAGGGGGACCCCATGCTTTTTTTAAAATAATTTTGGCGTGGGGTTCCCCTTAAAATCCATACCAGACCTGAAGGGTCTGGTATAGATTTTGAGGGGGACCCCACGCCATCATTTTTTTTTAAATTTGGCCAGGTTCCCCTTAATATCCATACCAGACCTGAAGGGCCTGTTATGGAATTTAGGGGGACCCCCACATCATTTTTTTTTTAAATTGTGGTTCGGGGTTCCCCTGTGGTGAATTCCCATGCCGTTTTTATCAATGAACTTTTATGTGTATTGTCAGACTGGCAATTCATTAACCACTTAAGGACCGGACCATTATGCTGCTTAAGGACCAGAGGACTTTTTCCAATTTGGCACTGCGTCACTTTAACTGCTAATTGCGCGGTCATGCAATGCTGTACAAAAACAAAATTTGCGTCCTTTTCTTCCCACAAATAGAGCTTTCTTTTGATGGTATTTGATCACCTCTGCCATTTTTATTTTTTGCGCTATAAACGGAAAAAGACCGAAAATTTTGAAAAAAAATGATATTTTCTACAGTTTGTTATAAAAAACAATCCAATAAACTCAATTTTAGTCATACATTTAGGCCAAAATGTATTCGGCCACATCTCTTTGGTAAAAAAAATGTCAATAAGCGTATATTTATTGGTTTGCGCAAAAGTTATAGCATCTACAAACTAGGGTACATTTTCTGGAATTTACACAGCTTTTAGTTTATGACTGCCTATGTCATTTCTTGAGGTGCTAAAATGGCAGGGCAGTACAAACCCCCCCAAATGACCCCATTTTGGAAATTAGACACCCCAAGGAAATTGCTGAGAGGCATGTTGAACCCATTGAATATTTTTTTTTTGTCCCAAGTGATTGAATAATGACAAAAAAAAAAAAATATTTACAAAAAGTTGTCACTAAATGATATATTGCTCACACAGGCCATGGGCCTATGTGGAATTGCACGCCAAAATACATTCAGCTGCTTCTCCTGAGTACGGGAATACCACATGTGTGGGACTTTTTGGGAGCCTAGCCGCGTACGGGGCCCCGAAAACCAATCACCGCCTTCAGGATTTCTAAGGGCGTAAATTTTTGATTTCACTCCTCACTACCTATCACAGTTTTGAAGGCCATAAAATGCCCAGATGGCACAAAACCCCCCCAAATGACCCCATTTTGGAAAGTAGACACCACAAGCTATTTGCTGAGAGGCATGTTGAGTCCATGGAATATTTTATATTTTGACACAAGTTGCGGGAAAGTGACAATTTTTTTTTTTTTTTTTTGCACAAAGTTGTCACTAAATGATATATTGCTCACACAGGCCATGGGCATATGTAGAATTGCACCCCAAAATACATTTAGCTGCTTCTCCTGAGTATGGGGATACCACATGTGTGGGACTTTTTGGGAGCCTAGCTGCGTACGGGGCCCCGAAAACCAATCACCGCCTTCAGGATTTCTAAGGTGGTAAATTTTTTATTTCACTCTTCACTGCCTATCACAGTTTCGGAGGCCATGGAATGCCCAGGTGGCACAAAACCCCCCCAAATGACCTCATTTTGGAAAGTAGACACCACAAGCTATTTGCTGAGAGGCATGTTGAGTCCATGGAATATTTTATATTTTGACACAAGATGCGGGAAAGTGACAATTTTTTTTTTTTTTTTGCACAAAGTTGTCACTAAATGATATATTGCTCACACAGGCCATGGGCATATGTAGAATTGCACCCCAAAATACATTTAGCTGCTTCTCCTGAGTATGGGGATACCACATGTGTGGGACTTTTTGGGAGCCTAGCTGCGTACGGGGCCCCGAAAACCAATCACCGCCTTCAGGTTTTCTAAGGGTATAAATTTTTTATTTCACTCTTCACTGCCTATCACAGTTTCGGAGGCCATGGAATGCCCAGGTGGCACAAAACCCCCCAAATGACCTCATTTTGGAAAGTAGACACCCCAAGCTATTTGCTGAGAGGCATGGTAAATATTTTGCAGCTCTCATTTGTTTTTGAAAATGAAGAAAGACAATTTTCAAAACTTTGTGACAAAAAGTGAGGTCTGCAAAATACTCACTATACCTCTAAGCAAATAGCTTGGGGTGTCTACTTTCCAAAATGGGGTCATTTGGGGGGGTTTTGTGCCACCTGGGCATTCCATGGCTTCCGAAACTGTGATAGGCAGTGAAGAGTGAAATCAAAAATTTACGCCCTTAGAAAGCCTGAAGGCGGTGCTTGGTTTTCGGGGTCCCGTACGGAGCTAGGCTCCCAAAAAGTCTCACACATGTGGTATCCCCGTACTCAGGAGAAGCAACAGAATGTATTTTGGGGTGTAATTTCACATATTCCCATGGCATGTTTGAGCAATATATCATTTAGTGACAACTTTGTGCAAAAAAAAAAAAAAATTGTCTCTTTCCCGCAACTTGTGTCACAATATAAAATATTCCATGGACTCGACATGACTCTCAGCAAATAGCTTGGGGTGTCCACTTTCCAAAATGCGGTCATTTGGGGGGGTTTGAACAGTCCTGGCATTTTATGCACAACATTTAGAAGCTTATGTCACACATCACCCACTCTTCTAACCACTTGAAGACAAAGCCCTTTCTGACAATTTTTGTTTACATGAAAAAAATATTTTTTTTTGCAAGAAAATTACTTTGAACCCCCAAACATTATATATTTTTTTAAAGCAAATGCCCTACAGATTAAAATGGTGGGTGTTTCATTTTTTTTTTTCACACAGTATTTGCGCAGCGATTTTTCAATTTCGTTTTTTTGGGGAAAAAACACACTTTTTAAAATTTTAATGCACTAAAACACACTATATTGCCCAAATGTTTGATGAAATAAAAAAGATGATCTTAGGCCGAGTACATGGATACCAAGCATGACATGCTTTAAAATTGCGCACAAACGTGCAGTGGCGACAAACTAAATACATTTTTATAAGCCTTTAAAAGCCTTTACCACTTTAGATTTACAGAGGAGGTCTACTGCTAAAATTACTGCCCTCGATCTGACGTTCGCGGTGACACCTCACATGCATGGTGCAATTGCTGTTTACATTTGACGCCAGACCGACGCTTGCGTTCGCCTTTGCGCGAGAGCAGGGGGGGACAGGGGTGCTTTTTTTTTTTTTTTATTATTTTTTTGCTTTTTTTATCTTATTTTTAAACTGTTCCTTTCATTTTATTTTTTTTTAATCATTTTTATTGTTATCTCAGGGAATGTAAATATCCCCTATGATAGCAATAGGTAGTGACAGGTACTCTTTTTTGAAAAAATTTGGGTCTATTAGACCCTAGATCTCTCCTATGCCCTCAAAGCATCTGACCACACCAAGATCGGTGTGATAAAATGCTTTCCCAATTTCCCAATGGCGCTGTTTACATCCGGCGAAATCTAAGTCATGAAATGCTCGTAGCTTCTGGTTTCTTAGGCCATAGAGATGTTTGGAGCCACTCTGGTCTCTGATCAGCTCTATGGTCAGCTGGCAGAATCAACGGCTGCATTCTCAGGTTCCATGTTGAGACAGGAGAGCCAGAGAAAAACACGGAAGACGGTGGGGGGGGGGCATTCCCTCCCACTGCTTGTAAAAGCAGTCTAGAGGCTAATTAGCCACTAGGATTGCTTTTACATGAAAGCCGACCGCTGGCTGAAAAGAATGATGCCAAAATGATACCTAAACCTGCAGGCATCATTCTGGTATAACCACTCAAAGTCGTGAATGGCGTACCTGAAGACAAAAAAATGGTTAACAATAAAACACAGTAAACGGTAAAGTATAAAAAATTGCATACTTGAAAAGCAAACATGATAAAACATAATAACAATAAAACATTGCAGAATAGAATACAGTAAAAAAGAGCAGAACAATAGAGAGAGAATAGAGAGAGAGAGAACAATAAAACGACAACTATTTTTTTTATTTTATATATTTTTTAAATTTTTTTTTTACACTTTTTTTTGTAACTAACTTTTATAACTGTAACCGGTTCCAGGTTCGGGTCTCTCAAAATGCGATGGCATCTTGGGAGACCCTGTGAAAGTGTGCCTAGTCTGTGCAATGCTGTACCCTACGCTAATACTCAACTAGTGAATGGTAGCGTTCAAAACATTCTCCAATGCAAAGACCAGGATTGTCAGGACAGGAGGGACAATATGTCATGCCTATATCTGCGCTTGCTGCAGATACAACATCTTTTTGGGGGGGGTTCGTTGGGTAGGGGTACTCGGGAGGACATAAAGAAAATGCCTCTCATGCAGCCGACTGAGTTTGGTTGGGGATGTGAATGGGGGAAGTACGGGCGCTGCAGAAGTGGTGGGTTCCCAATTAGGATTGGCGAATGCAGCAGGAAGGGCACTATGGGCACGACAGGCCTGTGTTTGTCTTCTTCTTGGTGGCAGCGGGACACTACTTGTGCTTGCCACCTCATCAGCTTGAACTGCACTTATGGGACTCGCCACGTCACCAAGTGTTACTCCAGTGCTGGTTTGACTACGACCGGGGTGTACTAGGCCACTGGTGCTTGCCAGTTCACCAAAACGCTACCAAAAAAACTGTTAGCGATTGCAGGGATCAGGCCTGACTCTGCGAACACTGCAGTTATGCGTTTAGTGTTTTGTAAGTGACAGTGATCGATCGATACTGCACTTGGGTGGGCTGGGCTGGGCCGGGCGGAGGGGCAAAACGCAGGTGCTAGCAGGTATCTGGGCTGATCCCGTTAACACTGCGTTTTTGGGAACCCTAAACTGCTGTGGACGCTAGTATAGATCTGATTGGATCAGATATTGATCCGCTCAGATACTATACCACTAAGGGAGGTGTACGGTGCGTGCGTGGGTGTTAGCGGTACTGGCGCTAACCTGACGCTGCTTGGGGCTGATGCTTACCAGTTCACCAAAATGCTACCAAAAAAACTGTTAGCGATCGCAGGGATCAGGCCTGACTCTGCAAACGCTGCAGTTATGCGTTTAGTGTTTTGTAAGTGACAGTGATCGATCGATACTGCACTTAGGTGGGCTGGGCTGAGCCGGACGGAGGGGCAAAACGCAGGTGCTAGCAGGTATCTGGGCTGATCCCGCTAACACTGCGTTTTTGGGAACCCTAAACTGCTGGGGACGCTAGTATAGATCTGATCGGATCAGATATTGATCAGTTCAGATACTATACCACTAAGGGAGGTGTACGGTGCGTGCGTGGGTGTTAGCGCTACTGGCGCTAACCTGACGCTGCTTGGGGCTAGTGCTTACCAGTTCACCAAAATGCTACCAAAAAAACTGTTAGCGATCGCAGGGATCAGGCCTGACTCTGCGAACGCTGCAGTTATGCGTTTAGTGTTTTGTAAGTGACAGTGATCGATCGATACTGCACTTGAGTGGGCTGGGCTGGGCGGAGGGGGCAAAACGCAGGTGCTAGCAGGTATCTTTTCTGATCCCGCTAACACTGCGGTTTTGGGAACCCTAAACTGCTGGGGACGCTAGTATAGATCTGATCGGATTAGATATTGATGCGTTCAGATACTATACCACTAAGGGTGGCATATGCTGCGTGCGTGGGTGTTAGCGGTACTGGCGCTAATCTGACGCTGCCTGGGGTGACGCATATCACTGCTGGGCGATCAGGGGACGAAACCTTTATTCGGTAATAAACGACGGGTACCCTGACACTATAAAAAATAAACCAACTAACCAGCGTCACCCGTAACAGTTATACGGTGATCAGTGGTGAAAGGGTTAACTAGAGTGCAATCAAGGGGTTAAACATTTATAAGATAGTATATGGGGGTCCCTGTCGCTATAAAACACTGACGGCGAACCTAAATATTTACGTCCCTAAATAGCGTCACCAGTGACACTAATACAGCGATCAGAAAAATGATCGCTTAGCGACACTGGTGACAGGGGGTGGTCAAGGGGTTAAAACTTTATTAGGGGGGGTTAGGGGGGTACCCTAGACCTACAGGGGGCTAATACTAACTGCCCTACCACTTCTAACTGTCACAAACTGACACCATGCAGTAATCAGAAAAAAAAAAACTGCTTGGTGTCAGTGTGACGGGGGGAGGGTGATTAGGGGGTGATTGGGGGGGATCGTGGGGTAAAGGGGGGTGTTACATGTGCCTGGCATGTTCTACTGTGATGTGTGTGTGTTGTGCACTCACATTTCAGTCTTCTCTCCTTGGCGCCAGAACGGAAACTGCCGAGCCGAGGAGAGATGACATCACATCCTCTGCCTCTGTGTACTACACAGGCAGGGGAAGCATCTCATTGGCTGGGAGCAATCGCGAGGGGGGGGCCACGATCGGATGGCCTCCCCCTCATCTCTGATCGCTGCCAGACCAAAGGCGACTGCCTCAGGCACCGGGGGGGTCCGATCGGACCCCCCGCCCGCGGGAAGGCAATCACGTACCAGGTACGTGATTTTGCCTGCCCGTGCCATTCTGCTGACGTATATCAGCATGAGGCGGTCGTCAAGTGGTTAATAGCCGCAAGTAGTTTTAAATGACTTTTTTTTCCTTTGAAATGTCATTTTGCTGTCAGACTGTTCTAAACACGGGAAACATGCGCCCCTTTACAGGCATACTATAGACACCCCCCAGGTACGAAATTTAAAGGAATATTACACTTTTATTGTTTCACTTTAAGCATTATTTAAATCACTGCTCCCGAAAAAACATTTTTAAAACTTTTTTTTGCATTGATCCTTGTCCCCTGGGGCAGGACCCAGGTCCCCAAACACTTTTCATGACAATAACTTGCATATAAGCCTTTAAAATTAGATTTAAAAATTGATTTCTCCCATAGACTTTTAAAGGGTGTTCTGCGGCTTTCGAATTTGCCGCGAACACTCCAAATTGTTCGCTGTTCGGCGAACGGGCGAACAGCCAATGTTCGAGTCGAACATGAGTTCGACTCGAACTCGAAGCTCATCCCTAACTGTAGCGGAGGAGAGCAAAAAAAACCCCAAGAAATTCTTTAAGTATATAAACAGTAAAAGAAGAATGACAGACCATATTGGCCCTATAAAGAATGAGGAAGGAAATCTGGTTACAAAGGATGGGAAGGTGACAAAGGTATTGAATTTATTCTTCTCCTCAGTCTTCACAAAGGAATCGGGGGGGCTTCAGTAACCAAAACTGCAGTGTTTATCCTTGTTGTGGTCAGATCACAGGAAGCACCCTCGTGGCTAAAAGAGGACAGAATTAGAGATAGACTTAGAAAACTTAACATTAATAAGTCACCGGGACCAGATGGCTTGCATCCGAGGGTCCTTAGGAAACTTAGTCATGTAATTGCCAGACCATTGTTCCTAATTTTTACTGAAGTCTACTAATGGGAATGGTACCAGCTGATTTGGAGAAAAGCCAATGTAGCACCAATATTTAGAAAAGGGCCAAAATACATCCCTGGGAATTACAGACCAGTTAGCCTAACATCAATAGTATGCAAGCTCCTAGAGGGGATGATAAGGGACTATATACAAGATTTTAGTACAGAAAACAGTATCATTAGCAGTAATCGGCATGAGTTCATGAAGAATCATTCTTGCCAAACCAATCTATTAAACTTCTATGAGGAGGTAAGCTGCCATCTAGATAAAGGAAGGCCCGGAGACGTGGTGTATTTGGATTTTGCAAAAGCATTTGATACAGTTCCCCATAAACGTTTACTGTACAAAGTTAGGTCCGTTGGCATGGACCATAGGGTGAGTACATGGATTGAAACCTGGCTACAAGGGCGAGTTCAGAGGATAGTGATAAATGGGGAGTATTTGCAATGGTAAGGGTGGAAAGTTGGGTCCCCCAGGGTTCTGTGCTGGGACCAATCCTATTTAATTTGTTCATAAATGACCTGGAGGATGGGATAAACAGTGCAATCTCTGTATTTGTGGACGATACTAAGCTAAGCAGGGCAATAACTTCTCCGCATTATGTGGAAACCTTGCAAGAAGATCTGAACAAATTAATGGCAAATTAGGTTTAATGTGGAAAAATGTAAAATAATGCATTTGGGTGGCAAAAATATGAATGTAATCTACTCACTGGGGAGAGAACCTCTGGGGGAATCTAGGATAGAAATGTAGTAAATGACAGGCTCAGCAATGGCATGTGATGCCAAGCTGCTGCTAACAATGCAAACAGAATATTGACATGCATTAAAAAGGTCCGGCCTCACCTAGAGTATGCTGTCCAGTTATGGGCACCAGTCCTCAGGAAGGATGTACAGGAAAAGGAGTGAGTACAGAGAAGGGCAACAAATCTAATAAAGGGTCTGGAGGACATTAGTTATGAAGAAAGGTTACGAGCACTGAACTTATTCTCACTGGAGAAGAGATGCTAGAAAGGGGATTTGATTTCAATGTACAAAGACCACAATGGTGACCCCACAATAGGGATAAAACTTTTCCACCGAAGGGAGTTTAACAAGACACGTGGCCACTCATTAAAATTAGAAGAAATTAGATTTAACCTTAAACTGCAAAGAGGGTTCTTTACTGTAAGAGCGGCAAGGATGTGGAATTCCCTTCCACAGGTGGTGGTTTCAGCGGGGAGAATCGATAGTTTCAAAAAACTATTAGATAAGCACCTGAACGACCACAACATAGGGATATACAATGTAATACTGACATATAATCACAAACATAGGTTGGACTTGATGGACTTGTGTCTTTTTTCAACCTCACCAACTATGTAACTATGTAACTATACATACATACATACATACTGTGACAGTGTGAGGCCCTGCCATGGTGTCAGATCAGAACATGGTTGGAAAAGGACACTGGATTTGTGCATGTGCAGCATGTGGGACTCATGAGTATATATTATGAGTAGAGAAAACTGTTTGTACAGCTTTCTTTAGATTTTAATAGACCTGGATTGGGCTCCATAGTTTGGAGATTTCAAAGTGTCTTGAATGGGAAGAAATCTCCAATCCAGTGGCCGGGTTTTGTGGAAAACCAGCAGGGTGTGTGTCCAGGTACACTCAGCCCTTACGCAGGTACGTAGGTAAGAGTTGAAAATTAAATAGTGAAATATCTTTTTAAAAAATAGAATTATTCATAATCAATAATACAACAGGTAGTGAGGTTTAGTGTGTGATAGTATATTTCATATCCGAATTACAATAGTAACGAATTTAAACAAACCCGAAATAAAGAAAAAAAATTTGACCGAAATCCGAATCGAATTTGAAAGCAAATTTGAAAACAAGAGTAGAATACAATAGAATTTGAAAATAAAGGAATAGAATAGAGTAAAACAGAAGAAATAAGAACAGAGTAAAACAGAACAGAGTAGAATAGAAAATAAAAGAACATAATTAAATAGAATAGAATGGAAAATAAGGGAATAGAATAGAAAATAACAGGATTGAATAGATAATAAGGGAATAGAATAGATTAGAACAGAATAGAATAAAACATAAAAGAACAGAATAGAAAAGAAAAGAATAGGAAAAAATAGAGTAAAACAGACCAAAATAGAAAAGAAAAGAATAGAATAAAATAGGATAGAAATTAAGGGAAAAGAATATAATTAAATAGAAAGAATATAACCGTCTTCTGAAATTTGAATTTTAAATAGAATGAATTTGAATTTGAAAAGAATAGATTATAATTGAATAGAATAGAAAAGAATTGAATAAACAACAGAATAGAATTCAATAGCATAGAATAAAATATAAAGAATGTAACCAGCTTCCGAAATTCGATTTTCGAATAGAATAATTTTGAATAGAAAAGAAAAGAATAGAAGAAAAACAATAGAATAGAATTCAATAGAATAGAATAGAAAGAAAATAACCGTCTTCCAAAATTTGAATTTTGAATAGAATACATTTGTATTAGAATAAAATAGATTAGAATAGAATAGAAAAGAAAAGAAGAAGAGAATTGAAAAGAAAATAGACTGAATTCTAATTTGGATAGAATAGATTACAGTACAATAGAAAAGAATAGAATAGAAAAGAACAGAATATAATAGAAAAAACAATAGAATAGAATTCAATAGCATAGAAAGAATATAACCATCTTCCGAAAATTGAATTTCAAATAGAATTTTGAATTTGAATAGCATAGTTTAGAATATAATATAATAGAAAAGAATAGAATAGAATGAAAAAATACAATTAAATAGAATAGAATAGAACAAAATAGAAAAAATATAACTGTCTTTTGAAATTTGAATTTCGAATAAGATGAATTCGAATAGAATAGAAAATAATAGAATAGAAAAGAATAGAAAACCTCAGGTGCAATGGCTGCCAGCACTTGTAGTCTATTCATTCACAGGAAACGAATGCGGCCATGTGGGTGGATCCCTGCATGGCTGCGCTGTTTTCGATTGTGATGTGGGAGAGGATCACCTGCCCGCTGTCACAGGGAGGGGGGGGGGGATCAGGGGGAGAGAGGGTGCATCCTAAACATGTTACATGTTACACGCTAAATACAGGTGTAACATGTAACATATTCAGAAAGATGAATTTAGACTTTAACTTATTTTAAAGGTACTGGCCCTTTTACACCCTTGGCCCTTGATCATATATAATTCCCTGCACAAATCTGTGTTTAATTTCTGTTATTTATTTGAAATATAACTATAGGTCCTTATGGGATATTTCCCAAGATGTCTTTGAATTCATCCTTGTTATATATAAAGCTATGATACTTTCAGTCAAATATATTTTGTGAGCATGGCAGCAACTGGAATAACAGGTAAATCTTGCTTACACGATTAGAGCCAGTAGTATAGGTTATTATTACAGTAATACTATCAAAGGAAAGGACCAGGGGGAAGCACAAGAGAGTGATCTCCCTCGGTCCAAAAAGTGGTTACCATGGATATGGTGGGCAATAAAGGGAGGGAAAAGGATGTATGTAAAAATGTATAAAGGTTTATTGGAAAAATCTAAAAATTACAAGTGCTATACCATAGACAATAGAACACATGTATGGAGCTGATCCACCTGACACAATTTAATGGGCCCGTCCAGTGCAATCAGCACGGGGCGCGCCCATCAACCTACAACACACAAACATGCAACATATACACATATATAGACATATGAAATAAAACATGTAGTGCAGGCGCCTTTATACCCACAGATGCATGAGGTCCCTGTGGCCAATCGCCAGATCAAAAAGGAAAATAATGTTTGTTAGGAATATGATAATAGAGGGACCTATTGCATGTGTGGTCCCCCGGGGAGATGGGAAAAGTGGAATGAATGTAAACGATTGGTTGCCTAACTCAAAACCTCGCTAGATATCATCCACGTTGGCTATGTGGATACTACAGCTAAATTGATGGGTCAGGGGGACTCATACATTAAGTTGCATGCGCATGCTTAAATCATGAATTTTGCTGAGAGTCCATTCCTGTAGTTGTGGGGATGAATATATAGCAGAGAGTCTCTGTAGAGTTTAGGGGATATAGAAGCCGCACAGTGTAATGAATAGGGTGGTCCCCTCTCCTTTCTTCTCTTATAGGGTGGTCCCCTCTCCTTTCTTCTCTTATAGGGTGGTCCCCTCTCCTTTCTTCTAGCCAGTATTATTACAGTAAGCCCACGTGGTTGTGGCTCTCCAACCATGGGAAAACAATATTCTAGGTATGTTGGGCTTGTATTTTTGATGAGTGGACGTGCATTGTTTAGTTAAATAATAGCCACTTAAGGACCAGCCTCGTTTTTGATTTTAGGTGTTTGCATGTTTAAAACAGTTTTTGCACTGTATTTGCGCAGCAGTCTTCTAAGCGCACTTTTTTTGGAAAAAAAACACTTTTTAAAAAAAAAAAACAGTAAAGTTAGCCCAATTTCTTTTTAGATTGTGAAATATAATGTTACGCCAAGTAAATTGATACCCAACATGTCACGCTTCAAAATTGCACCCCCTCGTGGAATGGCGTCAAACTTTTACCCTTAAAAATCTCCATAGGCGACGTTTAAAAAATTCTACAGGTTGCATGTTTTGCGTTACAGAGGAGGTATAGGGCTAGAATTATTTCTCTCGCTCTACGATCGCGGCAATACTTCACATGTGGGGTTTGACCACCGTTTTCATATGCGGGCGCTACTCACGTATGCATTCGCTTCTGCGCGCGGGCTCGTCGGGACAGGGCGCTTTAAAAAAAAAATTTTTTCTTATTTATTTTATTTTATTTTAATTATTTTTTCACTGTTTTTAAAAAAATAAAAATTTGGATCACTTTTATTCCTATTACAAGGAATGTAAACATCCCTTGTAATAGAAAAAAGTATGACAGGTCCTCTTAAATATGAGATATGGGGTCAAAAAGTCCTCAGATCTCATATTTACACTAAAATGCAAAAAAAAAAAAAAAAAAAGTCGTTTAAAAAAATGACAACAAAAAAAGCCTTTAAGACATATGGGCGGAGCTGACGTAATGACGTCGCTTCCGCCGTCCTATAGTATGGAGATGGGTGGGTACCATCTTAGCCTCACTCATCTCCATACCGAAGAACTGACAGGTCCCGATCGCCTCCGCCGCTACGACGGCTCCAGTAAGTGGCGGAGGGCGCGGGAGAGCGGCGGGAGGGGGGGTGGTACCTCTCCCGCCGCTGATAAAGGTGATCTTGTGGCGAATCTGCTGCGGAGACCACCATTATCGGAAACGCGACCGGGTCCTGTAAAGATGGATACCTCGGTTGTGGCAGCAGCTGCTGCCGTTACCAAGATATCCCTCTTCATCGTGCCGACATATATGTACAGGAGCCGGTCGGTAAGTAGATAGATTAAACAAACAAAAAAAAGTAATAGTAAGCAGGACTTTTTTCCCATCAATTACAGAAGCAGAGCTGATAATCACTCTAGTGTAAATCTAGTGTGATAATAAATAATACTGGTGAAATTTAAACTACTGAAATTTAAACAAATCATTTTTTTTTATTTCACTAGGTTAAATTATTACAAGGGTATACTACGAAATAAACACCTTTTAAAGGGGTTGTAAACCCTATTTTTTTTTAATAATAATAATAAGCATGCCTATACTTACCTGCTCTGTGCAATGGTTTTGCACAGAGCAGCCCTAATCTTCTTCTGCTGGGGTGCCCCACCGGCGCTCCTGGCCCTTCCTCTTCATCAGGTGCCCCCCACAGAAAGCCGCTGGGGGCACTTGTGTGGTCTCTCTCCTGAGTCCTGCTACTGCATCCATTGACACAGACAGCAGGACTCGGCCCCGCCCCCCACTTCCCTGGATTTGATTGACAGCAGTGGGAGGCAATGACTCCTCAGGGTTTCCCCGCATCCAATTCACATGACAGGCGAGTGCGACTGGCTCTCAATGGAGCCAGTGTAACATCAAATACTGCCTCCCGTCGAAAAATGTCTCCGATGGATCTGCACATGCGCAGTACCAAACGTACCAAACGTCACTCTAGCTGATATGTTGAACGGCTGGCGTGACATCAACACAGTGCATGCGCGGATCATCTGAGGCATTTTTCGACACTATGAAAACAGAGGGAGATGCTATGCAAATAGCGGAGGGAGAACAAACTTGTCAAATTGAGCCTCGCTGTTGCTGGGTGGGTTTTCCTTGTGCTGAACGGCGGGTTTAGTGTGTTAAAGGGTGGGTTTAGCCTCTGTTTAAGGGCGGGTTGCAACACACACAAAACCCGCCCTTCAACACACCCAGAACCCACCCCACAACAGCGAGGCTCAATCTAACAAGTACATTCTCCCTCCGCTGTATACATAGCACCGGATAATGGCTCTGACAATCTGCGCATGCGCTGTGTTGATGTCAAGCCAGCTGATAAACATATCAGCTGTAGTGACATTTGAACTGCGCATGCGCACACCCATTGGAGGCATTTTTCAACGGGAGGCACTTCTTGATAGAACACCAGTCCTCACAGGTCCGGGTAGCTGTGGCGCGCATTACAAAAGGGTTCTGTGTGTGTTTGGGTCTGGTTCAGGTGCAAATTAAAATTTGGACCTATTTCGCACCTGGACCGGTGAACAGAAACACTCCGGACCCCATGCTGGGAACCGCGGCCCTACATACGTGAACGCGGTCGGAACTGTAGTCTGCCCACATAATTTGTAATAAAAACATTGTTCTGCACATATCTAGACTGTATAAGGTATTTACTGGCAGAAAAAAAAAATATTTTACTATCCAAAGTTAAAACAACAAGGGCAGAAGATTTAATAGAAGTTTTAATAGAACCCCTGCTTTTCTGAGGGGTTTTTTTTTGCCTTCTTCTGGATCAACTGTGGGTATATGGGATTGTATGATATTTTTTGTTTTATTTATTTATTTACTTTTTATGGTTGAACTAGATGGACTTGTATCTTTTTTTAACCTGACTAACTATATAACTATGTAACAATGTAAGTTGAAAAAATGACTGAAGGTCCGCGTTAATGCTACAATTTATACAGCTCTGGCAAACAGAACAGTCCTGACTGTCAGGTAAGATGACCAGGTACTGTTTTCGTTACAGGTCTTATCCCTCCCTCAGCCTATGACTGGTGAGATTATCACTCTACTCTGTCCTCTTATCAACATGGTCTTTGCACTGCATCACACCCGACTTTTGCTGCTTCTCCCTCTCCCAGTCCCAGCTCTGTACAGTAGAATGCAAGAAGCTGTTACCAAGTCAAATTCAGGTAGTAATGATTTATTCAGGTATTAATGATTTATTAATTACTACAGGGCTGTATTATTTGTACCTCTTGTGTCTACTTGGAGTTCAGCTTTAACAATAAAAGCCACAATGTAACATGTAAACCCAAAATGATCATGATAAATCCTGTTTAAATTTTCTTCTTCAAGGTCTGAATGTTTCTATTGATCTTTGCAAAGCTTTAACAGGAACTATTCATGGAGCTACAAAACATAAGGTATTGCACCTTCTGGCATTTTCCGGTTATCCTAAAGTTAAATGTATCATTTTTATCATTGTCTTACTAATGTATTTACTCTGCATACTTGGAAACGTGCTTGTAGGTATAATTGTGTGTCTCACTCCCCATTTGCATACTCCCATGTACTTTTTTCTGGGTAACCTAACAATCCTCGATATTGTGTATGTTTCTGTAATCTTGCCAAAGCTTCTGGCCATTACTATTACAGGTGACACAGGTATCTCCTATCCAGGCTGTATTACACAAATATTCTTCTATGTTTTCTCTATTGGAACAGAGTTTTTCGTGTTGACTTCTATGGCTTATGACAGATATGTGGCCATATGCATTCCATTACTCTACAATGTGATAATGAATAGAAGGACATGTGTGATATTGGCCATATTATGTTGCACTTTTGGGACTTTTAACTCACTGATGTATGCATTGCTTATTTCACAATTATTGTTTCCAATTTCCAGTGCAATCAACCATTTCTTTTGCCATATGAAGTCAGTACTTCGTATCTCCTGCAATGACAGCACACGTATTGGAGTCCTAATTACTGTTGATGGTATTGTTTTAGGGTTTGTCACCTTCATATTGATTCTCACATCTTATATGTACATCATATCTACAATTCTAAAGATCCATACATCCTCCGGGAGATTTAAGGCATTTTCTAGCTGTTCCTCTCACATCATCATCGTTGTTTTATTTTGTCTGACATCTCTCACTCTTAACATGAAACCTGAAATGGCGTCTTCTCAGGAACAGGACAAAATACTCTCAATGGTGTATATTGCTGTTGTTCCAATGTTAAATCCCTTAGTATATAGTCTAAGAAATAAAGACGTTCTAAAAGCTATAAATGAAGTTATTTCAAAAACCAAAAATAAGATATGTTCCAACTGACATCAAAGGTAAATACAGAAGACAAGACATACAGCTTGTGATGGTTATAAACATAAAAGACCACAAAACTGGGGGGAAGAAAATATACTAACTAGCATTTAGGACAACTCCTGGATAGAAAAAAAACCCTTGAAGTGGGGCCCCTCTGCACTGCGAGGGTTAATTGCTCAGAAACTCTAGAGTAGTGATGGTGAACCTTGGCACCCCAGATGTTTTGGAACTACATTTCCCATGATGCTCATGTACG
This sequence comes from Lithobates septentrionalis, assembly GCA_037952835.1. Taxonomy (NCBI): domain Eukaryota; kingdom Metazoa; phylum Chordata; class Amphibia; order Anura; family Ranidae; genus Lithobates; species Lithobates septentrionalis. Next base: position 749,773 of record JBBDGP010000826.1, read on the forward strand.
CTGCAGTGTAGTTGAGCATCATGGGAAATGTAGTTCCAAAACATCTGAGGTGCCAAGGTTTGCCATCACTGGTCTAGGGGATAGGCTGTTTTAGCTACCATCAACACAACAAGGTCCTTCAGCGCTGCTTTAGCTACAATGCCCCTCATTCTGACAGGCTTCAGCACTCTTCTCTTCTTTCTTCTCCTCTGGGTTGTGGGCAGTCCCTCGGCGCCATCATGTTCAATGAATGGCTATTACCCTATTTCCCCGAAAATAAGCCCTACCCCTAAAATAAGACCTAGCCTTATTTTTGGGGGAGGCTGCAATATAAGCCCTACCCTGAAAATAAGCCCTAGCTAAAGTCACTGTAAAGTCATGTAATCCGTTTAGTAAAAAGATTATATAATGTGCAGTGTGCCTCTTTTTGTAACTTTATTGTGGAAAATACCTTATTTACAGCGCCGCTGGGTGATCATGTGACCCACCGGAGATCTTCTCCTCTCCTCCCAGCTGATGTCAGTGGCCCCTCCCTCTGCAGTATTCGAAGTGGGTCACGTGAGCGCCCAGCGGCACTGTAAATAAGGTATTTTCCACAATAAAGTTACAAAAAAGGCACACTACACATTATATAATCTTTTTACAAAACGGTTCACATATTTTTACAATGACTTTAACCAATGTTTATTTTTTGGATTACAGAATGTCATAATGCTGACTCCTGGGCGGAGAGGGGGAGAGAGGACAGGGAACATAGGAACTTTTTTAAAAACATTTTATTGCTTTATTCCAGGTTTTTGTCACTTTATTTTTTTGCACTCTACCTGCTATATGCCTTACTGTATTGCATTTTTGATTATTTATTATTGCACTTGATGGGAAGTTTTCATCACCCCACATTGTGCTCTAGCATTTCTACATTGTAGCGTATTGCACTTTAATACACCTTATGATGGTTTTTATTGCTTTATATTATTTTTCACTGCGTTTTTAGTTATATATATTGCAGTTTTATGATTATTGTAGGTATTTGTTTATCTCTGATAGGGTCAGTGAGCGCCACATATTTTTTGTTTTTTCTTTGTTTGAGTTATGTGAGTACACTTCTATATGCAGGCAGCTCCTTTCCAGCTTATTTGATCATTGTGGTTGTGCGCATTAATTTTATCTCACCGTTACTAGTGCTGCATACTATGGAAGTATTCCAGTTTCTGGATAATAGAACATTGGATATAGATGAGATTTTTGAAAAACAGGAGGCCAATCATGTGGGAGATATTGAAAATTGCTTTAGAAAAATAGGCCAGTTAATGGAGAAGAAAATTAATGCATGGTGGGATATAGCAACACATGAAAAATATATAAAAGACAAACTAGTGCCTAGAAGACTCTGATGGGATGTACCCATAAATGATGGTTTAGTAGACAAAGAATCTACAGATGAATGGTTTAATTTCTTCAATGATAGAGGTCTGGAATTACTGGACTTTCTTATCAAAAGAAAACAGAAGAAGATCAGATTATTGGATAAAACGATCGGAGAAATTAAGGCTACCCTGGAGCCTTCCAAAGAATTGCCTGAATTTTGTTACATTGTCGAAACAATTAAATCGAGATATGGAACAAAAGGGTAAAGAAACAGCTGCAAGAAAGAAGAAAAAATATCAAAGAGATGTAAAAGACTTTGAAGATGATCTTGTTTTTAAATGGCAGAATAAAATTGAAGAAACGGTGATCTATTCTAACAATAGCTCTCCTGTAAAGGAAGTAAGAATGAATGACAATGTAAATAAAAGAGAAATCGGTGGACATATACCCATGAATAGGATACAGGGAAATCATAACACGTACAATATCCCTAATCAAAAACAGAAGTGGAAAGGGAATAATTGGAAAAAAACGTTTTGGAAGAATAATGGGCAGAATAACAACTATCAAGGAAGACCTTATCAACAGTCCCCCCATAATAGAAGATCTCCTATTCCCACTTTGAGGAACTATGAGGGCAATAGAAAGAGAAATTACTATCCAGACAGATTAAGAAAAGACGAAGGACCAATTAGAGACAATAGATATTTTGAATACGAGGATAGAAGAGACAGATCCCCCCCACGCAATAATGGTTATGCAATTCCAGTTCAGAATAGATTCGAACAACTACGAAGATATGACGAGGGAGGGAGGTCGCCTTGGTATCAAAAACGTCAACAAAGGAGACATGAACGAGAAAGAACACCATACCATTTTTTAGAACAAAGACATCGGGATTCCCCAAGACGCCATTATCGAGAAGATCCTATAGGAAGGTACGACAGACGAACTCCAGATCCCAGCCCAGACAGAAGAACAAAAAAGAAGGGAAGAGAAGAAACAGGAAGGACAGAGGGACCAGGACAGGGAGGAACGTCACAGGAAAACCCAGAGAAGATCCACAGAGAGAAAAAATGGAAAAAAACGAAAAACGAGATAAGGATGGCAAGCAGGGATCAAAAAACAAAAGGAAAAGGGAATAATAGGAGAAGGAATTATTAATGTAAGTGGGGTCGAATTAACACGAGAGGAAATAAAAGTGTTAGATAAAGGATTAAAATTCACCCCAAAAAAGAATCTTAATAAATTCAACGCCTATGTTGATATTAATAAATTCATCAGAAGTCTTAATATCAAAAAATATATGCTCAGCAATCCAGGAGAAGGAAGAGGAAGAAATGTACCAGACACCAATGGCACTGTGTTCAGTAATCTTCGTAACAAATCTCTCTTCAATCCACACATGGGGACAGACGGACACATTGAAGTTTTTAAAAAAAATGGTTCTGAAGGACGTACAGGGTTTAACAATAAAAAAGATATTTGACCCAGGAGACATCAAAAGTGGTATTAAAAAACTAGAAGCAAGAAAAGATATTGTGATAAGACAAGCGGATAAAGGAGGGGCTATAGTCATCCAATCAAAAGTTGACTACAATGAAAAACTAAATTAAATGATGCTGAAACTTACCAGATATTACCAAGTAATCCTACATCGAGATATAAGAAAGATTTGGCTAAAGTGATTCAGAAGGGTTCTGAAAAGGGCCTATTGAATAAAAAAGAAATTTTATATTTACAGCCAAAAATATGTAAGGTACCTGTCATTTATACATTACCTAAGATCCACAAGGATAAATTAAAACCCCCGGGTAGGCCCATAGTAAATGGGATCAACTCGGTTGGTGCGCATATTGGAGAAAACATTGATTGGTTTTTGCAACCTGTGGTAAAGAAAACCAGATCGTATTTGAGAGATATGAAACATCTTATCCAACTCCTAAATGACATTACCTTGATGAATGGACCTATATATTTGGCAACGGCCGATGTCACATCCCTTTATACAATCATCAATCATGATGAAGCCATCCAAGCGACTAAATGGGCTCTTAGAAGTCTAAGCAATTTTAAATCCAAACAAAGGAGGTTCCTCCTAGACTGTTTAAGATACAACCAAAATTATTTTTGGCACAATAATAGTTATTATAAGCAAATTTGTGGTATTGCAATGGGCGCAAAGTATACGCCCAGTGTTGCCAATTTGTATATGTCAGAATGGGAAGAGGAAACATTATACAACAATATACCACACCAGCTTATATTATTTAAACGATATATAGATGACATAATTATAATTTGGAACGGAAATAGGGAGAGCCTCATGGATTTCTGCTTTAACCTTAACACTAACAATAAAAATATAAAACTCACTTGGGAAATAAGTGATGATAAAATTAATTTTTTAGATCTAGTAATAGAAAAAGAAGGGAGCAGACTAACGACCAATACGTATTTTAAAATGGTTGACAGGAACAGCTATCTGCCTTTGGATAGCTGTCATCACTCCTTATGGTTAGATAACATACCAAAGGGTCAGTTAACCAGACTAAGGCGGAATTGTACCACAAAAGAAAGGTTCTTCGAACAAGCAAAAAAGATGGGAGAGAGATTTGTTCAAAAAGGATATTGGGCTGAGTTCATCGAAGAAAAAATACAGAATGTTGCAGCACTGGATAGAGAAAAATTGATACAAGATAATATGAAGAATACAGCGAATCAGGGTAGTGTACCCATTATTATGGACTTTAATATCCAATATAAGCAAATTGAGAGAATTTTTAAAAAATATAGGGAAAATATTAGAACAGATCGTCATTTGGGGACTATCCTTCCGGAAAGGCCTAAATTTGTTTATAGAAGAGCTCTCACTTTGAGGGATCATTTGGCAAAAAATGTCCTGGACCCCCCGGATAAAAGAAAGTTCTCATTTTTCGAGGGTAAGGGGTATTTTCCATGTAAAAGTTGTTATGCGTGTCGACATACAAAAGAAAGTAAGAAAAAGAAATCTAACTTCACCTCACCTGTGACATCAAAAAATTATATGATAGAAGATTTTATATTGTGCCGTAGTGAAGGGGTAGTGTACCTGTTGGAGTGCCCGTGCCAACTTCAGTATATCGGCAGAACGAAGAGACCATTGTGGAAGAAGTTGAGTGAACACGTGCAGAACATTAAAAAAAGTTTTGATAAACATAGTTTATCAAGACATTATGCAAAATATCACAATAGTGATCCCCCATCATTAAAAGTGTGTGGAATAGAAAAATATAAACCCCATTGGAGGGGTGATAATAAAGTTATTAAGATCAGTCAGGCTGAGTCTAGATGGATATACGAATTACGTACTTTATCGCCACTAGGGCACAATAACTTTTTATTGAATATTTTACTTGGTCATGATTGTCCCTTGTTGGAAGATTATTATTAGATCAATATGTTCTAGGACTTTATGTTATTATTCACCATCTTTCCTGATTTAATTGTTCTTTATTACCTTATTAGTTTTGATCTGGTTACCATCTATTTGGATCCTTATTGCTTATTTTTTATTTTTTAGTATGATGTATTGGAGGTCCTCTGTCTGTGTTTTCTGAGTCCTATTATGCCCCATCCCCATTAGATGCCACTGGTGTGGTTGTGGGAGATTCAAGTTCATCCTCTCTAGTTCCCCTCTAGCTATATTTTGTGTTCATTGCGTGTCACTCACTAGATGTCACTAGTGAGTTGCGGATTACGCGTTATTTATATTTACATGTATTTTTCTTGCATCTTCACCACTAGATGGCGGTTTTATTAGGTAGGTTTTTATGTATATTTGTTCCACTAGATGGCACTAGTATATTTTGAATTATGGGCTGTTTCTACTTTTTTACCATTAGATGTCGCCCGTATATTTTATTGATATATTGATGGTTTTATGATATTCATTGTGCTACTGTTTTTACTGTTTTTTATTTTGATATACCAGAGATCCACTATTCATGTTGCATTTCAATGCTTAGATTGTTTTTATCTAACATATCCTACTCTTATGTTTACCCGCTGCTGTCATGATGGCGGACGAGATTATATAGTTAAAAGATATATCTGAGGCCTGGATTGCTATCTTTTAGGATGATTTTATCATTCACCCTCAGTTGTCATAACAACGGATGGGAATATATAATTTTGATTTTGATCTATTATTCATGTTATATCAGATGCCTATATTGAATGTGAAACGCGTTAGCTATTTTACACCTGTTGTGTCCACTTTTTGTTATGTTTGCTATTTTGGATTTTATCGCATTTTTTCAATAAAGATGTTTTTGCATGGAGTGCAGCAGTCCAGGATTTCTCTCCATTTGCAGCTCCTAATTCCTCTGTCCGCAAAGCGATGGACATTCCTAGCAAATTTTTGATACTTTTCTGGGTAATACTGGAACTTCCAGCTAATCCCCCCCCCCACACACACACACATTTCTATTGGCCCATCACTAAGTTGGACAGCCTTCCTGGTCAGCAGGAACAGAATAGGAGGGAAGAACTGGAGTTCAAGCTTCTGCTCTATAAGGAAACTGTTAAATTTTTCCCAAGATTCAGAAATGACATCAGGGCTTTGGATGCCAAGATGACCCAGCGCTAGGCGCTCACATGTGTTAAACACTCCCCCTTTATGCACAGACTTCCAATTGCTTGTCTATGCTCAATGCTCATTAAGTAAGGGGGAAAATGCTGCACTATGGTTTAGAGTCCAGAAGTCCCCGGACTAAGGACACTGTCCCCGGATCAAGTCTGTCCCCAGTTTTCTCCTCGGATAGGGTTGCCACCTGTCCGTTATTGCCCTGGACAGTCCAAGCTACGCCTCTCTGCCTCCCCCACCCAGTGCCTCTCTCGTCCCCCGCCTCCTCTGCCGCCACCTCGATGATCTCCTTTGTAGTCAGTGATTGCTGTCCTAGAAACTAATGACATGCTATTTCTGCCATTCAAACGGCATAGTGGGAGGTATATAGCCCTAGAGCGGCTCCACCTCCCAGCTCCACCCCCCAGCTCGGCTCTCACACTTCCTTCCTTGGTTGCAGTAGCTCCCGGGTCCCACTGATTAGGTGATCTGAATGTTAAAGAGGGCAGGGGGCACTGATATAGGGGGGCTCTGTCTGATCTCTGGAGGTCTCTAAGGAAGGTGGTGGAGGGGGGCACTGATATATGGGGGGTGTGAGCTAATAGGGGTATCTAAAAGGGGGTGCTGACAGCTGATATAATGGTTGGTGATCAACTATTAGATCAGCTGCACCCCCTTTAGAGACCCCCATTAGCTCACAGTCCCCTTATATCAGTGTCCCCTCTCTTCCTTATCAGTAATGTCTGTCAGTGCCCCCTATCATTGCCTATCATTGCCCATCATTGCCGCCTATCAGTGCAGCCTCATCAGTGCCCATCATTGCCGCCTACCAGTGCCCCTCATTGCCACATATCAGTGCCCATCATTGCCACCTACCAGTGCCCATCGTTACAGCTTTCCAGTGCCCATCATGATAAAAAAAGTAATATGGGTACGTGTTGTTAGCATGCAATCTTGTTCTATATTGTTAATTTAGTGTATATTGTTATTGTTGAACCAAATTTCTTTGGTAAGAATAAAATACAAAATATGCATTGAAAAGTTTTTTCTCTATCTTATCTTCTAAACATTTGGTAGTCATATCCCCAAAAATTTTAAGAAGTACCTTTTTTTTTAATCTTATGGATGAAATGTGAGAAATACTGCATATATCATACAATCATTCCATAAACACATACCACATACACTGCATATATAATTTGAGGAAAATATGCTTATAAAACAGTTTACCATTTGTCAAAAAAAAAAATATGTCCCCAACTTTCATTTAAAAAATCTGGTCACCTTATTATGGGCCCACATAAGAGATTATTTCTATGAGCACATCACACATTTCCAATTCTTATTTTAAAGGGAGGAATCTATGCAGAATGTGCTGAGAGAAATTTACATGGTATCGGGGTCAGAATGTGACATCTTTTCTCGCAATAATTGGTTTGGGTTAGGTATATGCAATTCTAGGTACCTTCATATTTTACCTGCTGCAATTTAGAATTCAGAAATAAAGCCTCTTTAATTGGGGGTTAAATGTTCTCCTGTCAATTAAACAGCAAAGATTTTTGACAAAACAAACCTCTATTTTTTCAGCAGATAGCCACTTGCGACCGCAATATGTAAATATTTTATTATATCTTTTCATGTGACAACACTAAAGAAATGACACTTTGCTACCATGTAAAGTAGTGAGTGTACAACTTGTACAACAGTGTAAATTTGCTGTCCCCTCAAAATAACTCAACACACAGACATGTAATGTCTAAACTGCTGGCAACAAAAGTGAGTACACCATGTCCAAATTGGGTCCAATTAGCCATTTTCCCTCCCAGATGTCATGTGACTTGTTCGTATTACAAGGTCTCAGGTGTGAATGGGGAGCAGGTGTATTTAATTTGGTGTTATCGCTCCCACTCTCTCATACTGGTCACTGGAAGTTCAACATGGCACCTCATGGCAAAGAATTGTTGCTCTACATAAAGATGGCCTAGGCTATAAGAAGATTGCCAAGACCCTAAAATGGAGCTGCAGTGCGTTGGCCAAGACCATACAGCGATTTAACAGGATATGTTCTACTCAGAACAGGCCTTGCCATGGTCGACCAAAGGAGTTGAGTGCACCTGCTCAGCATCATATCCAGAGGTTGTCTTTAGGAAATAGACGTATGAGTGCTGCCAGCATTGCTGCAGAGGTTGAAGGGGTGGGGGGGTCAGCCTGTCAGTGCTCAGACCATACGCCACACACTGCATCAAATTGGTCTGCATGGCTGTCGTCCCAGAAGGAAGCCTCTTCTAAAGATGATGCACAAGAAAGCCTGCAAACAGTTTGCTGAAGACAAGAAGACTAAGGACATGGATTACTGGAACCATGTCCTGTGGTCTGATGAGACCAAGATAAACTTATTTGGTTCAGATGGTTTCAAGCATGTGTGGCGGCAACTAGGTGAGGAGTACAAAGACGAGTGTGTCTTGCCCACAGTCAAGCATGGTGGTCGGGGTGTCATGGTCTGGGGCATAGGCGTTGCCACGGGGTGTGCCGGGTGTGCCTGGGCACACCCTAATCCCCTAAGCAGTGTTTAGCCCCATGCCATCTGTATCCGATGTGCAATGTGTACCCTGCACTGCCTGTGAGTCAGTATAACTTTGTGCCGATATTGGGGCTTGAAAGATCCGCTCAGTGTGACACTGTCCTGTATGGTAACTGCATGCAGAGAGAGAGAGAGAAGCTGTCAGATTTCATGTATGATGTCGGGGTGGGCGGGACCAAGCAGGTATCTTAACACCAGCCAATGGGATGGGTCTGCTACGTGTATGTAGCCCCGCCCCATTTCTCAAGCTTCTCAATTATTGGCTGATGTTCAATAGCTGCTCGGTCCTGCTCGGATGTCACAATCCGCCTCCCCCTCCAATGCTTATGTGTACACAGGGGGAGGGGACCTGCTGTGCCTCTGCCACGCTGATCTGAGGTACTGAATGGGATGGGGGGGATCTGTCTGTGCTGAATGGGGGGGATCTGTCTGTGCTGAATGGGAGGGGTCAATCTGTGCTGAAGGGCTCGGGTCCATCTGTGCTGAAGGGGGGGTCTGTGCTGAAGGGGGGTATGTGCTGAAGGGGGGTCTGTGCTGAAGAGGGGGGTCCATCTGTGCTGAAGGGGGGTCTGTGTTGAATGAGGGGTCTGTGCTGAAGGGGGGGTCTGTGCTGAGGGGGGCTGTGTAATGTAAAGGGGTCCAGAGGTGCAGGGTGCTGTGTAATGTAAAGGGGTTCAGTGGTGCAGGGTGCTGTGCAATGTAAAGGGGTCCATTGGTGCAGGGGGCTGTGTAATGTAAAGGGGTGCAGTGATACAGGGTCCTGTGTAATGTAAAGGGGTTCAGTGGTGCAGGGGGCTGTGTAATGTAAAGGGGTGCAGTGATACAGGGTCCTGTGTAATGTAAAGAAGTCCAGTGGTGCAGGGTGCTATGTAATGTAAAGGGGTGCAGTGATACAGTGTCCTGTGTAATGTAACGGGGTCCAGTAGTGCAGGGTCCTGTGTAATGTAAAGGGGTCCATTGGTGCAGGGTGCTGTGTAATGTAAAGGGGTGCAGTGATACAGGGTCCTGTGTAATGTAAAGGGGTCCAGAGGTGCAGGGTGCTGTGTAATGTAAAGGGGTCCAGTGGTGCAGGGTGCTGTGTAATGTAAAGGGGTCCAGTGGTGCAGGGTGCTGTGTAATGTAAAGGGGTCCAGTGGTGCAGGGTGCTGTGTAATATAAAGGGGTCCAGTGGTGCAGAGTGCTGTGTAATGTAAAGGGGTCCAGTGGTGCAGGGTGCTGTGTAATGTAAAGGGGTCCAGTGGTGCAGGGTGCTGTGTAATGTAAAGGGGTCCAGTGGTGCAGGGTGCTGTGTGATGTAAAGGGGTCCAGAGGTGCAGTTGTGGAGAGGGGGTACACAGTAGTGACAAAGAGTTATTGAAGGATGCAGAGGTATGCAGGGGGCACAGTGGGGTGTTTCTACATTTTAGCGCGGGGTGTTGGGTGCCAGATATAGGATCCGTCCCGGGTGCCAAATGCTCTAGGTACACCCCTGGAAACCCCCCCTCTCCTCTGTCAGTGCTTCCAACTAATGCCACCTGTCTGTGCCAATCAGTGCCACCTGTCAGTGCCAGTGCCGCCTGTCAGTTTGTCAGTGGCAATTAGTGCTTCCAATCAGTGCCACCTATCAGTGCTTCCAATCAGTGCCACCTGTCAGTGCCAATCAGTGCCAGCGCCACCTGTCAGTGCCAATTAGTGCTTCCAATCAGTGCAACCTGTTAGTGCTAATGAGTGCCAAGTGCTTTCAATCAGTGTCACCTGTCAGTGCCAATCATTATCAGTGCCAATCAGTGCTTCCAATCAGTGCCACCGGGTGCCAATCAGTGCCACTTGTCAGTGCCAGTGTTTCCAATCAGTGCCATCTGGCAGTGCCAATCAGTACTTTCAATCAGTGCCAGTGCCACCTGTCAGTGCCAATGCCGCCTGTCAGTGCCAATCATTGCTTCCAATCAGTGCCACCTGTCAGTGCCAGTCAGTTCCACACCAGTGCAAATAAGTGCCACCTGTCAGTGCCAATCAGTGCCGCTTATCAGTGCTGCCAATCAGTGCTGTTAATCAGTGCCCATCAGTGCACTGAGTGCAGGGATCAGGGTGATGAACTCACCCGCCAGTCACATTGTCCATGGGGGGCCAGTCTGGTGGGGCACAACTGAAATCTGTTGTTTATTAATGCCACATGCCGATTTTAGTATAACAGGTAATCACCACACTACTATTTACAATAAACTACTGGAGGTAAAATAAAAAAATGTAATTGAAAGGCCTGCCACTAAGCACTGTTATGTGTTCCCACACCACACAAAAAAAAAAAAAAAGTGCAGCGCTAACTTACTGATCAATAACTTAACAATATTGGTGGAATCCTCTAATGTATGGAAATCTCAATAAACTTCAATATTATCACAATACCGATCTCTGTGATATGCAACTTCACATAATACACATCAAGCTGAAAATAAGACATATTGTATAAAAATAAGCTTAGCAGGGATGGTGGAAACCTCTCATATAGATATTTGCCATACAGATTGATCTCAAGTGAAACAACCTTTTAGTTGGTGGAAAATTACCTTCAAGTGCAAAAATTCACATTATAACAGTAACTAAAACATCTAAAGTTAAGTGTAATGCCCCGTACACACGGTCGGATTTTCCGATGGAAAATGTGTGATAGGACCTTGTTGTCGGAAATTCCGACCGTGTGTTGGCTCCATCACACATTTTGCATCGGATTTTCCGACACACAAAGTTTGAGAGCAGGCTATAAAATTTTCCGACAACAAAATCCGTTGTCGGAATTTCCGATAGTGTGTAGACAAATTCGACGCACAAAGTGCCACGCATGCTCAGAATAAATAAAGAGATGAAAGCTATTGGCTACTGCCCCGTTTATAGTCCCGATGTACGTGTTTTACGTCACCGCGTTCAGAATGATCGAATTTTCCGACAACTTTGTGTGACCGTGTGTATGCAAGACAAGTTTGAGCCAACATCCGTCAGAAAAAATCCTAGGATTTTGTTGTCGGAATGTCCGAACAAAGTCTGACCGTGTGTACGCCCTATAACAATCTAAAAAATAAAAATTCCACAGTGCTATAATGGTTCCCACCATTATAGCACTGTGGAATTTTTATTTTTTAGATTGTTACACTTAATTTTAGATGTTTTAGTTACTGTTATAATGTGAATTTTTGCACTTGAAGGTAATTTTCCACCACCCATGTCTTTATGGACCTTGCTTTGTGCACTGGTGCGCAGTCATGTTGGAACAGGAAGGGGCCATCCCCAAACTATTCCCACAAAGTTGTTAGCATGAAATTGTCCAAAATGTCTTGGTATACTGACACCTTAAGAGTTCCCTTCACTGGAACTAAGGGGCCAAGCCCAACCCCTGAAGAACAACCCCACACCATAATCCCCCCTCCCCCCACACCATAATCCCCCCTCCACCAAATGATTTCGACCAGTGCACAAAGCAAGGTCCATAAAGACATGGATGAATGAGTTTGGGGTGGAGGAACTTGACTATCCTGCCCAGAGTCCTGACCTCAACCTGATAGAATACCTTTGGGATGAATTAGAGTGGAGACGGCGAGCCAAGCCTTCTCATCCAACATCAGTGCCTGACCTCACAAATGCACTTCTGGAAGAATGGTCAAACATTCACATAGACACTCCTAAACCTTGTGGGCGGCCTTCCCAGAAGAGTTGAAGCTGTTATAGCTGCAAAGAGTGGGCCAACTCAACATTGCCAACATGTACTGTGACATACTGAAGCAGAGCATGATCCCCTCCCTACGGAGACTGGGCTGCAGGGCAGTATTCCAACATGATAACGATCCCAAACACACCTCCAAGATGACCACTGCCTTGTTACAGAAGCTGAGGGTAAAGGTGATGGACTGGCCAAGCATGTTTCCAGACCTAAACCCTATTGAGCATCTGTGGGCCATCCTAAAATGGAAGGTGCAGGAGAGCAAGGTCTCTAACATCCACCAGCTCCGTGATGTTGTCATGGAGGAATGGAAGAGGGCTCCAGTGGCTACCTGTGAAGCTCTGGTGAACTCCATACCCAAGAGGGTTAAGGCATATGTATAAATATATATATGTTACAGTTTGCAAGTGGTTTAGTGGTTTACCAGGGTTATGGCTGAAGCTACCAACCATAACCTCAGTATTTTTTTTCCAGTCGGCGATTCTTCTTTCTAATTAGCCACTGGATCACTTTCAGAAGCAGCAGGAGAGGGGTCAGTCCACTCCCATGGCTGATCTGTTTTTCTCAGGCTTATAGGGCGTACACACGGTCGGACTTTGTTCGGACATTCCGACAACAAAATCCTAGGATTTTTTCCGACGGATGTTGGCTCAAACTTGTTTTGTCTACACAGGGTCGCACAAAGTTGTCGGAAAATCCGATCGTTCTAAACGCGGTGACGTAAAACACATACGTCGGGACTATAAACGGGGCAGTGGCCAATAGCTTTCATCTCTTTATTTATTCTGAGCATGCGTGGCACTTTGTCCGTCGGATTTGTGTACACACGATCGGAATTTCCGACAACGGATTTTGTTGTCGGAAAATTTTATCTCCTGCTCTCCAACTTTGTGTGTCGGAAAATCCGATGGAAAATGTCCGATGGAGCCCACACACAGTCGGAATTTCCGACAACACGCTCCGATCGGACATTTTCCATCGGAAAATCCGACCGTGTGTACGGGGCATTACAGTTTTTACTAAAACAATCCGAAAGTTCATACGGCTGGCCATAAAGGTCTAAAGAGACCAGATCATCTCTGGTCACCTCTACGATCTAGGAGGACTGGAGCGTATCTAGGAGGGGCAGCGTAACAATTAAAAAATGAAATAAAACATATAAGATTTTTTTTTTTTAAAGCGCCCCATACCTCTGTGCTTCCAGGCAGAATTGAACTCATATGTAACTCAGGCACACATATGTAAACGGTGTTTGCACCACACATGTGACGTATGGCTATGAAAGTTAGAGTGAAAGCAATAATTCTAGCACTAGACTACTTCTGTAACTCTAAACAGATAACCTGTAAAAAATGTTAAAGCATCGCCTATGAAAATTTTTAAGTATCGTACTTTGTCGCCATTCCATGAGCGTGGGCAATTTTAAAGTGTGATATGTTAGGTATCTATTTACTCAGAGTAACATCATCTTTTAACGTCTACCAAAAAATTGGATGATATATGGTGTTTGTTTGCAACAAAATTAAATAAAGTGCATTTTGTTCAAAAAAATTGTGTTTGAAAAACTTCTGTGAAAATACTGCATGACGTAAAAGATTGCAACAATTACCATTTTATTCTCTAGGGTCTCTGCTGAAAATAAACATATATATATATATATATATACACTACCGTTCAAAAGTTTGGGGTCACCCAAACAATTTTGTGTTTTCCATGAAAAGTCACACTTATTCACCACCATACGTTGTGAAATGAATAGAAAATAGAGTCAAGACATTGACAAGGTTAGAAATAATGATTTGTATTTGAAATAACATTGTTTTTACATCAAACTTTGCTTTCATCAAAGAATCCTCCTTTTGCAGCAATTACAGCATTGCACACCTTTGGCATTCTAGCTGTTAATTTATTGAGGTGAGCTGGAGAAATTGCACCCCACGCTTCTAGAAGCAGCTCCCACAAGTTGGATTGGTTGGATGGGCACTTCTGGCGTACCATACGGTCAAGCTGCTCCCACAACAGCTCAATGGGGTTCAGATCTGGTGACTGTGCTGGCCACTCCATTACCGATAGAATACCAGCTGCCTGCTTCTGCTGTAAATAGTTCTTGCACAATTTGGAGGTGTGTTTAGGGTCATTGTCCTGTTGTAGGATGAAATTGGCTCCAATCAAGCGCTGTCCACTGGGTATGGCATGGCGTTGCAAAATGGAGCTATAGCCTTCCTTATTCAGAATCCCTTTTACCCTGTACAAAGCTCCCACCTTACCAGCACCAAAGCAACCCCAGACCATCACATTACCTCCACCATGCTTAACAGATGGCGTCAGGCATTCTTCCAGCATCTTTTCATTTGTTCTGCGTCTCACAAACGTTCTTCTTTGTGATCCAAACACCTCAAACTTGGATTCATCCGTCCACAACACTTTTTTCCAGTCTTCCTCTGTCCAATGTCTGTGTTCTTTTGCCCATCTTAATCTTTTTCTTTTATTGGCCAGTCTCAGATATGGCTTTTTCTTTGCCACTCTGCCCTGAAGCCCAAAATCCCGCAGCCGCCTCTTCACTGTAGATGTTGACACTGGTGTTTTGCGGGTACTATTTAATGAAGATGCCAGTTGGGGACCTGTGAGGCGTCTGTTTCTCAAACTAGAGACTCTAATGTGCTTATCTTCTTGCTTAGTTGTGCAACGCGGCCTCCCACTTCTTTTTCTACTCTGGTTAGAGCCTGTTTGTGCTGTCCTCTGAAGGGAGTAGTACACACCGTTGTAGGAAATCTTCAATTTCTTTGCAATTTCTCGCATGGAATAGCCTTCATTTCTAAGAACAAGAATAGACTGTCGAGTTTCAGATGAAAGTTCTCTTTTTCTGGCCATTTTGAGCGTTTAATTGACCCCACAAATGTGATGCTCCAGAAACTCAATCTGCTCACAGGAAGGTCAGTTTTGTAGCTTCTGGAAGGAGCTAGACTGTTTTTAGATGTGTGAACATGATTGCACAAGGGTTTGCTAATCATCAATTAGCCTTCTGAGCCAATGAGCAAACACATTGTACCATTAGAACACTGGAGTGATAGTTGCTGGAAATGGGCCTCTATACACCTATGTAGATATTGCACCAAAAACTAGACATTTGCAGTTAGAATAGTCATTTACCACATTAGCAATGTATAGAGTATATTTGTTTAAAGTTAGGACTAGTTTAAAGTTAGCTTCATTTAAAAGTACAGTGCTTTTCCTTCAAAAATAAGGACATTTCAATGTGACCCTAAACTTTTGAACGGTAGTGTATATATATATATATATATATATATATATAATATTTGGGGGCTCTAAGTAATTTTCTAGCAAAAAAAATAGCTTTTTTCTTCTAAACAAAAAGTGCCAGAAAAGGCTTGATCCTTAAGTGGATAGTGAAGCTATTAGTACACAGAGATTGAAGATTGATTGTCCACTCTTAGGATTAAAACATAGTTTGTTCCAAAATTTGAAAAACTTTGGCATCCTTGGATAAAACAACAGTTCCTGTCAAACTTCAATGACTCTGCCCTGTTGCCATGGTAACAGATTAAATGACTTACAGAGACACCCATTCTAAGGCTTCAAAGAGAACTAAAAAGAATAATAAACTGACGAGCGGGACAACCTTGTGGACCATACCTCTGCCTTTCTACCCTTTTTCTTCTTTCTCTTTCCTTTTCTCCACCTTACGATTAAAGCTCATTATCAGAATTTATTTGACCTATATACACTCTACTTGTAAACAATATGTATAGTAGGTATAAATCATTTAAATACCTACAAAAGTAACTAAGGAAATGATATATATCTTTAATTTAGGTTTACGTGAACCCGATGTTTAATATTTGAAATTCCATGATATTTACCTATATAAACCCTACTGTAAAACAATGAGCTTACTTTATAGATCCTTGTAAACTTACTTTATGTATCTTTATAACATTGTATACTCAATAAACTTCTTTTGACAAGGAAAACATAGTTTGTAATAACCAGACCTCTGTAGGTTTTTGAACCAACACACTGAGATAAAAGTGGTATTAAACTCAAATGCAAACAATTCTTATATTGCAGCTCACCAAACTTTAGATGTGGTGGCTGCATTAGTTTCCCTTTATAGGCTTTCTTTCTTATTATTTCACTTGGTGATCTTGTCAGTAAATCTGCTGTTTTTCAAAAGAATGAGCTGTCTTGCAGATGTTCAGTTACAGGGATGAGACAATCCATTTGCCAGTGACAGAGGTGCTTACATTTGTCCGCGTGTATTTATTTATATTATATATATAAATATATATATTTATATATATTTCCTATAAGGAAAATATAAATGTTGCTGCACTTGCTTATTAAGTGTGAAGTGGAGTTCAGATTCAATGTGTTAGTGTATCTACATCTGCTAGTACATCCATCACTCCCCTCGATTAAAAATGCTGCTGTCCAAAAGTGCCCCCTGTGCTCATCCATCCAGAGTGGGTGCACTTTAACATAAAAGGTGTGTTACAGGTCAAATTACCAGGTTAAAACAAAGGGGAAAAAGCTTGAAAAAAAATGAAAACTAATAAGGAGAGGTTTTCAAATCCTTGGACTAAAATTAGAATGTATTTTGTCAAGACAAACTTTTAGATTTTCTCCACAAAATGCAGGTTTTGCTACACTGACTATACCCCAGGACTAAGAGCAAATACAGCATGGAGCATATACAGTATAGAAATCCATAAACTGAGGGAAGGTACCTGGTGGTAGGAGTAAATCCAAAGAAAGATAACGCTGCTCCAGGTGATTATAATCCAATGGATCAAATGGACTGTGTGCTAGCCCTGGCTCGCCACCACAGTAAGGAAAGACAAAAGATGTGGCTGCATACCACCATAGATCCAATATTGATTTATCGTGACTGTCACCAAGACAAGGGACACAGATGAGGTGACGCGTTTCACATTTAACTTGTGCTTCTTCTGTGTCCCTTGTCTTGGTGTCAATCATGATGACATGAATAAATCAATAATGGATCTATGGTGGTGTGCAGCCGCATTTTTTTCATGCCTGGTGGTAGCCCATTGCTCCTTATTGCGGCAGGGACACACCGGAAGTCCAGCACAGCAAAATGGCAGCTGAAGATCCCTATTGTGCCCCACTGCTAATCCAGAGAGCGTATAAAAAATAGTGATCTTCCAATCAATTTTTAACTAGCTTTTAATGTAAGGTGCACATGGAAGGGCTTTTCATAGAACAAACATAATACAAACATTTCCCAGCACACTTAACAGCTATTGGCTTAATATAGTTTTTTATTCATTTCCAAAAAAAGAGCTGTCTTTTGTATACAAATACACTTTAGCACCATTATAGGACATCCTCCAAGAATGCATTTCCCGCGGAACCACGCAGTGGTGCGATCTGTCACTGGCTGTGTCCACTGGACACAGCCGATGACTAATTACTGTACTGGCCTGCTGCTCATACCATGTGATCACTGTGACCAATCACAGCAGATCACATGACAGCTGTAAACAATGGATGGCTTCCTTTTCATGCTATCCATTGTATACAATGGTGTTGCTAGCTGTGATTGGTCACAGTGTTCACATGGTACAGACAGGGCCAATCACAGCCCACCATGTAATTAGCTTTGGCCAATCACAGCTAATCACAACAAAAGACACTGAATTAACAAGTTTTATTCAGTAAAAATGGTTGCTTATACCAATGAAATTCATTGGTATAAGAAATAATATTTTGTAGAAAAAAAAATCCTGCTAAAAATTAAAAATTGAAAAAAAATTATAAATTTTTTTTTACATATTTTCACCCATCAGTGATATGATAGTGTATGATAAGACTGTACTGCATTGGGGACCGTATGTAAAAAAAGAAATTGTGATTTTTTTATTTTTTTTTAATTTCTTAATTTTCCAAATAATTGTGACAAAAAAAATTACAACTTCAAAAAACTCACCATGCATCTTACTAAATATCTTGGACTGTCTACTTTCCGAAAAGGTGTAATTTGGGGGTATTTGTACAGTCCTGGCATTTTTGGGCCTCAAGAAATGACAGTGGCGGGTGTCATTACATCAGGATTAATCAATTTTCAGATACTGTATATATACCATAGTTTGTGGACTCTATAACTTTCCTACAGACTAAATAATATACACTGAGTTGGGTTATTTTCACCCAAAAAATTTATCACAATACATTTTGACCTAAATGTATGAAGAAATGTTATTTATTTGCAAAATTTGATAACAGCAACAAAGAAAAATTTATTTTTTTTCAAAATTTTCAGTCTTTTTTTTTTCTTTATTTAGAAAAAAAATAAAAACTCAATGGTGATTAAATAACACCAAAAGAAAGCTCCATTTGTGTGAAAAAAATGATAAAAATGTTATATGGCTTCAGTGCAGCATGACTGCGCAATTGTCATTCAAAATGTGACAACGCTGAAAGCTGAAAATTGTCCTGGTCAGGAAAGGGGTAAAAGTGTCAGGTATTGATGTGATTAAGAAAAAAAAAAGCTAACAGTGAAAAGAAATGTAAGAATTACAGTGAATGGGAAATAGAAGGGGATGAAGTGGCGCTGCTATGTGCTAATTGTGTAATATAAATGAATAAATAAATAAAATAAATAAATAGTGTACTGTCTCTTTAAATACCAAACACACACTAATGAGTAGGTTTTGAAGTGTGTAGGCACGACCCTACTAACTAATAACATTAATTGCTGACAAAATATATATATATGAGTATAGTGCTCAAAGTGCAAATAGTGCAAATCAACAAAACATAATCCGTTTCTTGCAAAAATGTTCTAGCCGCACGCTGGAATCAGTCCTTTGTCCTGTGTTTCCTCCTCCTCATGCATGGTTAATGGGTGCAATCACATAGGAATAGGGATGAGCTTCGTGTTCGAGTCGAACCCATGTTCGACTTGAACATCGTCTGTTCCCCTGTTCGCCGAATTGCGAACGATATGGGCCGTTCGTGCCAAATTCGTGTGGCGCGTCACGGCCCATAATTCACTGCGGCATCGCAGTGCATTGCTGGCTGATAATTGGCCAAGCATGCACTATGACCCGCATGCTTGGCCAATCACAGCGCCGTCTGAACAGAGAGCCGTAATTGGCCAAAGCCAAGGAGGCTTTGGCCAATTATGGCTCAGGGGATTTAGTACACGCCCCACACTATATAAGGCCACCTGCACGGCAGCCCTGTGTAGTGTGTGTTCCGGCATTCATTGAGAGAGAGAAAGAGACAGACAGTGACATTTGATTTGAGTTAGATAGATTAGGCAGAACAGTCAGTCAGTTAGCTGCACTTACAGTGTATTGTGTATATATATGCATCCCAGGTGTTGCATATATATATATACACTGTATTCAGTTTAGCTAGATCCGTTCCTGTTATCTTCCTACTGACAGGCAGGCTTGTCTTGTTACAGTATTTACAGCTACCTGAAGAAAATTACTGGTGTTCTTTTGATCCTATTAGTACCACAGTCAGGCAGCTAGACTATTTACAGTTAGTGCAGTGCGTCCTGCTCACAGTGTTCAGCTAGATCCGTTCCTGTTATCTTCTTACTGACAGGCAGGCTTGTCTTGTTACAGTGTATACAGCTACCTGAAGAAAATTGCTGGTGTTCTTTTGATCCTTTTAGTACCACAGTCAGGCAGCTAGACTATTTACAGTTAGTGCAGTGCGCCCTGCTCACAGTGCTCAGCTAGATCCGTTCCTGTTATCTTCTTACTGACAGGCAGGCTTGTCTTGTTACAGTATATACAGCTACCTGAAGAAAATTACTGGTGTTCTTTTGATTCTATTAGTACCACAGGCAGGCAGCTAGACTATTTACAGTTAGTGCAGTGCGTCCTGCTCACAGTGTTCAGCTAAAACTACAAGTTAGTGGGATGCGTCCTGCTCACAGTGTTCAGCTAAACCTACAAGTTAGTAGGGTGCGTCCTGCTCACAGTGTTCAGCTAAACCTACAAGTTAGTGTGGTGCGTCCTGCTCACAGTGTTCAGCTAAACCTACAAGTTAGTGGGGTGCGTCCTGCTCACAGTGTTCAGCTAGATTTGTTCCTGTTATCTTCTTACTGACAGGCAGGCTTGTCTTGTTACAGTATTTACAGCTACCTGAAGAAAACTACTAGTGTTCTTTTGATCCTATTAGTACCACAGTCAGGCAGCTAGACTATTTACAGTTAGTGCAGTGCGTCCTGCTCACAGTGTTCAGCTAAACCTACAAGTTAGTGGGGTGCGTCCTGCTCACAGTGTTCAGCTAAACCTACAAGTTAGTGTGGTGCGTCCACCTCACAGTGTTCAGCTAAACCTACAAGTTAGTGGGGTGCATCCTGCTCACAGTGTTCAGCTAAACCTACAAGTTAGTGGGGTGCGTCCTGCTCACAGTGTTCAGCTATACCTACAAGTTAGTGGGGTGCGTCCTGCTCACAGTGTTCAGCTAAACCTACAAGTTAGTGTGGTGCGTCCACCTCACAGTGTTCAGCTAAACCTACAAGTTAGTGGGGTGCGTCCTGCTCACAGTGTTCAGCTAGATCCGTTCCTGTTATCTTCTTACTGACAGGCAGGCTTGTCTTGTTACAGTATATACAGCTACCTGAAAAAAAAATTACTGGTGTTCTTTTGATCCTATTAGTACCACAGTCAGGCAGCTAGACTATTTACAGTTAGTGCAGTGCGTCCTGCTCACAGTGTTCAGCTAAACCTACAAGTTAGTGGGGTGCATCCTGCTCACAGTGTTCAGCTAAACCTATAAGTTAGTGGGGTGCGTCCTGCTCACAGTGTTCAGCTAAACCTACAAGTTAGTGTGGTGCGTCCACCTCACAGTGTTCAGCTAAACCTACAAGTTAGTGGGGTGCGTCCTGCTCACAGTGTTCAGCTAAACCTACAAGTTAGTGGGGTGCGTCCACCTCAAAGTGTTCAGCTAAACCTACAAGTTAGTGGGGTGTGTCCTGCTCACAGTGTTCAGCTAGATCCGTTCCTGTTATCTTCTTACTGACAGGCAGACTTGTCTTGTTACAGTATTTACAGCTACCTGAAGAAAATTGCTGGTGTTCTTTTGATCCTATTAGTACCACAGTCAGGCAGCTAGACTATTTACAGTTAGTGCAGTGCGTCCTGCTCACAGTGTTCAGCTAAACCTACAAGTTAGTGGGGTGCGTCCACCTCACAGTGTTCAGCTAAAGATACCTGTAGAAGGTTGGTGGTGTTCTCATACTACAGGCAGGCAGTTGATTTTGCTAGCTGTAGTATCAGTACATATATATATATATATATATATATATATATATATATATATATATATATCCCAGCTTAGTGCAGCTACAGGCCATTAGTATGTCTGGAAGGCCAAGAAGGAGAGGCAGACAGTCACAAGCCAATAAGAGAGGGCAAGCAGGCTGTGTGTCTAGTGCTGGTCGTGGAGACGGTGCATCCTCATCAGCACGTGGCCGTTGGACACGCTTGGCCTTTTTTTCGGCAGCTGGTCGTGTTGAACCGCAACATGCGGAAGACTTCGTCGAGTGGATGACCAAGCCGTCCTCATCCTCCTCATCCTCTCTCACCCATGCCCAGGGTACTTTGTCTGGCAAAGCAGCGGCCTCTTCCCTTGGCTCAATGTCATCAGTGACTCCTTCCCTAGCCCCATCATGTCCTCCTGAGGAGTCCCTCGAACTGTTTGACCACAGTGTTGGGTACATGCTCCAGGAGGATGCCCAGCATTTGGAAGGCTCTGATGATGATACTGAGCTTGATGAAGGCAGTAACATGAGCACGGACAGAGGGGGTGCCCAAGAAGGACAGCAATCTGGCAGTCATGCTCCCCCTGCTGCAGCATACTGCCAGGTTTGCTCCAGTGATGAGGAGGGAGGGGATGATGAGGTCACTGACTCAACGTGGGTGCCTGATAGGAGAGAGGAGGAGGAGGAGGAGGCGGCACATCACCAACGAGGCAGGATGCCCTCCAGGGGCCAGCCTAAGGGCAGCACATTGACTGCATCACACCCCAAAGCTCCACATGTGCAGGGCGCTGCAGTCTCTGCGCGTTATTCAAAAAGTTCTTTGGTGTGGGCCTTTTTTGAGACGAGTGCATCAGATCGCACCGCTGCTATTTGCAATATATGTCTCAAGCGTATCTCGCATGGCCAAAACATCTCCCGCTTGGGTACCACATGCTTGACCAGACATATGTTGACCTGCCATGCAGTTCGGTGGCAAGCGTATCTAAAAGACCCACACCAAAGAACAAAGAGGACCTCTCCTTGCTCCTCATCAGCTGAGATTTCCAACCCCACTATACCTTCAGTCCTCTCTGAGACCTGCACTGAGAGGAATGATGATGTAGAATTAGGTGTGTCACAGCCAAGTACTTGTGGGCAATCTGCTTTTGGTACACCAGATTGTACCAGGCAAATTTCCCTGCCTCAGCTGCTGCACCGCCGAAAGAAGTTTGCTCCCAGCCATCCACATGCCCAGCGGTTGAATGCTAGCTTGGCAAAATTGCTAGCACTTCAACTGCTGCCTTTTCAGTTGGTAGACTCTGCCCCCTTCCATGAGTTTGTGGAATGTGCGGTTCCTCAGTGGCAGGTACCCAAACGCCACTTTTTCTCACGGAAGGCGATTCCGGCTCTCTACCAGCATGTGGAAGGCAATGTCCATGCCTCGCTGGACAGGGCGATCAGCGGTAAGGTGCATATTACCGCTGACTCATGGTCCAGCAGGCATGGACAGGGACGTTACCTAAGTTTCACGGCGCATTGGGTGGCTCTGCTGGCAGCTGGGAAGGATGCAGGACAAGGTGCAGTAGTGTTGGAGGTTGTTCTGCCACCACGCCTCCAAAATGCTAATGATTGTAACACACCTCTCTCCTCCACCCCCTCCTCTTCTTCTTCCTCCATGGCCTCTTCCTGTGCTTTGTCCTCGGAACCAGTGGTGCTCCGTAGCCGTTCAAGGGGCTACGCAAGTACGCAGGCCAAAAGATGCCATGCGGTGCTTGAGCTGGTGTGCTTGGGGGACAGGAGCCACACTGGGGCAGAGGTTCTGTCAGCTCTGCAGGGGCAGGTTCAGAGGTGGTTGACGCCACGCAAACTTAAGGCAGGAATGGTGGTTTGCGACAATGGCACCAACCTCCTCTCTGCCCTCCGACAGGGACAAATGACCCATGTGCCCTGTTTGGCTCACGTCCTTAACTTGGTGGTGCAGCGGTTCTTGGGCAGGTACCCGGGCTTACAGGATGTCCTGAGGCAGGCCAGGATAGTCTGTGTGCATTTCCGCCGGTCATATAATGCCAGTGCTCGGCTGACGGACCTCCAAAAGGAGTTTAACCTGCCCAAGAACCGCCTAATCTGTGACATGCCCACCAGGTGGAACTCAACGTTGGCCATGCTGCAGCGGCTGCACACGCAGCAGAGGGCCATCAATGAGTACCTGTGCAACTATGGCACCAGGACAGGGTCAGGGGAGCTTGGTTTTTTTTCTCCACGCCAGTGGGCCATGATCAGGGATGCATGCACTGTCATGTCATCATTTGAGGAGGCCACGAGGATGGTGAGCAGTGACAGTGCATGCATCAGTGACACTGTCCCCCTTGTCCACCTGTTGGAGCACACGCTGCGTGGAATAATGGACAGGGCACTTGAGGCAGAACAGAGGCAGGAAGAGGAGGACTTCCTTAGCTCTCAAGGCCCCCTTTATCCAGACAGTGTCCCTGCGTGCCCGCTGATCACACAGGAAGAGGAGGAGGAGGAGGAGGAGGAGGAAGATTGTGTCAGTATGGAGGTGGAGCCTGGCACTCAGCATCAGCAGTAGTCTTTAAGGGATCAGTCCCAAAAAACACATGGACTTGTACGTGGCTGGGAGGAGGTGGCTGCGGACCATGTCGTCCTAAGTGACCCAGAGGACTCCGGACCGAATGCCTCAGCAAACCTACGCTGCATGGCCTCCCTGATCCTGCAAAGCCTGCGTAAGGATCCTCATATTCGTGGTATCAAGGAGAAGGACCAATACTGGCTGGCAACCCTCCTTGATCCACGTTACAAGGGTAAGGCTGCGGACCTTATCTTGCCATCGCAGAGGGAGCAGAGGATGAAACATCTTCGGGAGGCCTTGCAGGAAGGTCTGTGCAATGCGTTCCCAGAGACTAGGAGGTTACAAACTCCTGTTTCTGGACAACGTGTTGCTGAGGCTTCGGTCAGTCAAAGAAGGAGCGGTGGAGAAGGTGGCCGTCTGACCGATGCGTTCAGACAATTTTTTGGTCCGCAGCCCCAAGGTATGATCGGTTCCAGCAACCATCGCCAGCGTCTGTTTTACATGGTGCAGGAATACCTAGGGGCAAGATCAGACTTGGACACCTTTCCCACCGAAAATCCTCTGGGTTACTGGGTCTTGAGGATGGATCACTGGCCAGAGCTTGCACAGTATGCAATTGAGCTACTGGCCTGTCCTGCATCCAGCGTTCTTTCGGAACGCACATTCAGTGCTGCTGGAGGCATGGTAACCGATCACAGGGTGTGTCTGTCCACCGACTCGGTTGATCGACTGACCTTAATAAAAATGAATCAGTCTTGGATCACCACCAGCTACCAAGCACCTGATGCTGATGTAACCGAATAATTTTTTTTGAAATCTCAGATCCCTTCAAAGACTGCCTATGCTGATGCT
Source organism: Lithobates septentrionalis (assembly GCA_037952835.1). Taxonomy (NCBI): domain Eukaryota; kingdom Metazoa; phylum Chordata; class Amphibia; order Anura; family Ranidae; genus Lithobates; species Lithobates septentrionalis. Next base: position 774,687 of record JBBDGP010000826.1, read on the forward strand.
GAGTGACTATCCCTGAGTAATTATCCTCTTCCTCCTCAATGATCACGCTGATAGCTTGTAAGAACATTTTTGGTTCTGGGCACCACCACCAGTGCCTAAGGCACAATTTTTCAGCCCCTGTTTAACAGGGGCGTGTAATTACAATTTTTGATGCAATACTTTGCAGCAGGGCTCATTTCAGCATTCCAACTAGAGTATCTGTGAGGGGTTGCAGTGTTGTGGCACCAGCACCAGTGCCTAAGGCCCAATTTTTCTGCCCCTGTTTAACAGGGGCGTGTAATTACAATTTTTGATGCAATACTTTGCAGCAGGGCTCGTTCCTGCGTTCCAACTAGAGTGTCTGTGAGGGGTTGCAGTGTTGTGGCACCAGCACCAGTGCCTAAGGCCTAATTTTTCAGCCCCTGTTTAACAGGGGCATGTAATTACAATTCTTGATCTAATATTTCACAGCAGGGCCCATTTCTTCACCCACCAAGAGCGAGTGAGGACTTACAGTGTTGTGACACCAGCACCACCACCACCACCAAAGGCCCAGTTTTTCTGCCCTGTTCAACAAGAGCATGTAATTACAATTCTTGATCTAATATTTCACAGCAGGGCCCATTTCTGCACCGATCAAGAGCGAGTGAGGACTTACAGTGTTGTGGCACCAGCACCACCACCACCAAAGGCCCAATTTTTCTGCCCTTGTTCAACAGGGGCATGTAATTACAATTCTTGATCTAATATTTCACAGCAGGGCCCATTTCTGCACCCACCAAGAGCGAGTGAGGACTTACAGAGTTGTGGCACCAGCACCACCACCAAAGGCCCAGTTTTTCTGCCCCTGTTCAACAGGGGCATGTAATTACAATACTTGATCTAATATTTCACAGCAGGGCCCTGTGAGGGCTTACAGTGTTGTGGCCACAACAACACCTAAGGCCCAAATTTCTGCTGAGTATATAGGGCAGGCCCCTACTTTCAAACATCTAACTTACAAATGACTCCTACTTGCAAACGGAAGGAGACAACAGGAAGTGAGATGAAATCTACCCCTAGGAAGGGAAATTCTCTCCTGTAAGAGTTAATATGGGAAAAACATTTCTCCTTTCCACTGATGCTTTCCAATCCTTGTTCCACAAAAAAACCCAAATTTTCAAAAAACATTTGTCATTGGGACAAAAAGTGAGGTGAAATCTTCTGAAGAGGAGGAAAGACAGCAAAACAAATGTCACAGGGGTGATAACCCTTCCCTATGTTTTCCAAAAAGCTTAAAAAAGATTTTTTGGCTGGAGCTAAACACGTTAAAAATGTACCCGTTCAAAATTACAAACAGATTCTACTTAACAACAAACCTACAGTCCCTGTCTTGTTTGAACCGCCTGTATACTGCTGTTCAGAGTATATAGGGCCTGGTGTCCCCACACCTTTCCTTATTTTAATTTGGGTGCGGGGTTCCCCTTAATATCCATACAAGACCCAAAGGGCCTGGTAATGGACTGGGGGGGTACCCATGGTGTTTGTCTCACTGATTTTCATCCATATTGCCAGGACCCGACATTACATTAAACCCGCAAGCAGTTTTAAATGAGATTTTTTCCTTTAAAAATGACATTTGGTGCAGGGACTGTTCTAAACACGGGGAACACGCGCCACTTTACAGGCATACTATAGACACCCCCCAGGTACGATATTTAAAGGAATATTTCACTTTTTTTTTTTACTTTAAGCATCATTAAAATCACTGCTCCCGAAAAAACGTCCGTTTTTAAAAGTTTTTTTTGCATTAATACATGTCCCCTGGGGTAGGACCCGGGTCCCCAAACCCTTTTTAGGACAATACCATGCAAATTAGCCTTTAAAATGAGCACTTTTGATTTTGAACGTTCGAGTCCCATAGACGTCAATGGGGTTCTAACGTTCGTGCAAATTTTTGGTCCGTTCGCAGGTTCTGGTGCGAACCGAACCGGGGGGTGTTCGGCTCATCCCTACATAGGAATGGTTAAAAAGAAAGGACATCCCATCGTGTAACTCCGTATAATCAAATGTATTGGATAAAAGTAAGTAAACACTCTCAATAGTGCTACAACATAGTACACAGCTGTATAGCAGTTTGTCTGCAATGCCTTTCGTTCCACAGAACATATACTCCAAACCGGTAGTGACATAGTGACGCTGTAAGCTCCGCCTTACACATTTCGTCATGCGGATGTCATCAGGAGTGGCCGCATGACGAAAGCTGGAGCTTACAGCGTCACTACATCACTTCAGGTCTGGAGTTTCTGGTCTGTGGAACAAGAAGCATCCCAGACAAACCGCTATACAGCTGTATACTATCTTGTAGCACTATTGAAAGTGTTTACTTACTTTTATACAATACATTTGATTATACGGAGTTACATGATGAGATGTCCTTTCTCTTTACCCATTCCTATGTGATTTCATTTTGAGCATTAGGGTGGGCAGCAGTTATTATATCACCCTAGCATAGAACATTATACTAGTTTTAAGAATTACAGTGTCATCAGAGAGAGGAAGGAGGTGCCTCTGTGACTAAGCCCTGGTGTATGGGGCGAAACATGTCAGGGGGATTGGGTGGAGAGGTGCTGGCTGAGGCCACACTCATTCACATATTCATGCACTGGGTTGGTGAGCAGTGCTCCTCCCTTTCTCTGATGTTGCTTATACACCCATGAATGGTGCATAGGCACCTGCTCCCTTTACTGCAACTGGTGGGGAGATCTTTATCTTCTTTATCTCAGCTTAGAGTAGCACTGCAACTTATACCAGGATCACTAAGAATTACAGTGGAAATTATTATCATTGACCATGTGAGAGGCAGTTCAGGTGATTCACGGGTGTAAACAGATTTTACTTTGAAATCCAAAATAACAAGAACAGAAGAATTCTCTATCATTGCTGAGATGCAGCTGTTGATAGCGATAGAGTTTGTTTCAATAGTAAAGGGGTCCATGACTGATCAGAACAGGTATCCTATGGAAGAAGACCGATTGGAGACAGGTGGGCCTTACTAACATATGTGAAAGTTTCCAAAAAGTGAGTTCCTATGTGCAGCAATAGCAGTGTGAGTGTAGAGACATGGGAAGTATACTGTATGCCCAGACCTGTTTGGCCTAAATATATAGACTCTGGAGCCAAACTGACATCCGAGAGTTAGAGTTGGAAACAGAGATAGTCCCTATCCGAACAGACCTGTGTGTCAGAGCTAAGCAAGCTGCAGTCTGCGTGTAAGCAGTAGTAGTGTGTGGGACTTCTTCGCATGGTGGTAAGCTTACCACCCTCTGTGATCTGTGGTGAATCGCTTTTCAGAGGGCAGTATAGCAAGTAGGAGAAACTACTGCCATCTTCTGATGCCTGTTTTTTTTGGCTTTTTTTTTTTTAATTGCCAAACAGCAATTTTACATTGCTGGACTGTGCTGCAACTTTTTCACCCTGGCAAAGTACCCCCCCCATGCTGCTATGGTTGAGGAGGAGGGGGACCAGGTGCTTTCTCCCCCTTTCCTGATCTTCCAGGCTGCATGCTCAGATAATTGTTTAGTATGGATGTTTTCCCCTGATTTTTTTTCATGCCCCCTCCCCCCCTTAAAATTCATAATGAACCTTAAACTCATGCATATTGTAACATTCCATACCAGGAACAGCCAGGCAAATGGAATTTTTAGGATGACAGCATATTTTGTTTTACTTCAAGTTCCCTTGTACTAATGCTTAGTAAAAGTACACATCAGTTGCTTCCCTGGCCAGTTCAGTTGCTTCCCTGGCTAGTTTTGTATTGTTAATGATGTACACTACATAGGTAAATACCATATCTTGTTCCATCTGCACTTTCGTTTTAGATTGCCTGCCATCTGCCTTGGTCTCAGAAGTTAGGCGCCCCCTTGTGTTTGTTCATTTAATTACATATGTAAGTACAGAAGCATTTGGCTCTAGTCTTAATTTTTTATTGTATTGCTGTTTTTGTTTTTTTTAGGGTGTAACCCAATGCTCCTCTTTGATTTATTCATTTACAATAGCTTGGTCTTTCTGTGTCTCCAGCAGTCACACCATACCTCATTGTCCCACCTATCCTTATTGGGCATTGTCTTGTCCAATGACCACTCCATTTGGGTAAGCCTATGATCATCTGACATACTGAATAAATGATCTACATGTTTGATGGTTATGTATTTAACTGATATCATATAATTTATTATAATGGATATCTTGTAATATCTTGTTACTTGTTTTGATATAGCTTGTATACCAACAGTGGTCATCAAAATCCCCTGAAGAAGCCTTGACAGGCGAAACATTTTGGGAACGCCACTATGATACCGCTATATATGTGAATATACTAGACAGTATAACCGAGATGTGTTTAGGATTCCTATCTTTTTTAACAAATTATAATCTTGTATAACAATAAATTTTGAAATTTTATGTCTTCCCATTTTCTCTGTGTACTGCACTTAAAAAAAATCTCACATTGCTACAATTATTCTCCTGATGTACACTATATTGTCAAAAGTATTGGGACACCTGCCTTTACCCACACATGAACTTTAATGTCATCCCAGTCTTAGCCCGTAGGGTTCAATATTATTTGCAGCCTTTGCAGCTAGAAGAGCTTCAACTCTTCTAGGAAGGCTGTCCACAAGGTTGAGGAGTGTGTCTTGACGTGGATATTATTTCTATACGCTATGCGCAATTAATGTCTCCTGCACTAATAAGCGCACTTTTCAGCTCTTTGGTATAATGCATCTTCTATGTCTCCTGTGCTTCCCAAGTAAAACAGACATAGCGGCTGTAATCACATTGCAAAGCTCCTCTGACAGTCCTGTCTGACAATGGGAGCAAAGTTTATTTATAGTACTTTGAATAGTGATAACAATAGAGCTTGGTTGCTTCACAATCAGCCACTCAAGCACAGGCATTCCTTCAAACAGGAGGAGTTATACAAATCTCAACCAATGAACAATGACTAGGGGAGTCATTGTCACTGTCCCTGTAATCTGTGCTCTTCAGCTAGACAAAGAAAGCCACATGGTTGGCCTAAGAATTCATGAACACTGCCCTGAAACAAACGCAAGCAAACAACGCATACCCGGATTTTTCTACCATTCCTGTGGATGGGAGATTATGTGCAGGGACATGCTATAGCCCCTCCATGTGCTGATCAGACACATGAGCATACACCCCCCCATAACTCATAATGTCTTCGCAGAGTGAACACATTCCCCCCAGGCGATCGTCTGTGCATTGCACAGGGGCCCTTCGCTGGTGGACATATCCTCACTCTGAAAACACTTCTCTACACCTTACAGGAAGCTTTTCACTACCAAATGGGTCTGACTTGTAGACTCTGTTCTTCAGGAGGGATGACTTAGAGGAGGACATGAAGCCCGGTCGGTCTGGGATCCTCTGTGTCTTGTACGTGGGTTGGGCTTTGGGGCGTCTCATCCTAGCGAGGAAGATGTGGTCATCTGCTCGGGCTCTGTTCACTCGTCCAATCAGGCAGCAGTAGCACCTCATCACGGCATATAGAAGGAATAGAAACAAAAAACAACATGAGTATATACCCCTACTTCCTTCAACCATGATCCGATGAAAAATAAAAAAATCCCTAAAGATTTCCAGACCCTTTCAAAGGATTCCAACCTTCACTAGCTATAGCTCTGGCTTTGCCTTGCAGGGATCTAACCTTATCCATATGGGCCTTAACTTTGTCACTAGTATCCTCGATCCAGGTACAACAATTTTTTCCTATGAATTCACAGAAACCTCCCTTGGATGCCAACAGATAACCAAGGTCCATCTTTTAATAAAAGGGTCTTGATCTGTCGTTGTTCCAGTGGGACCTCCCTTGCAGCTTCAACAGTTTTATTGAACATTCCATCCACAATGGACGAGAAATTGTTCAATCGTTTCATAAGTTCAATCCCCTCCCTGTCCAAGCAGGAAACCATGCCCAGACCTGGTCGGGGTTGGTGAACAATTCCCTTCTAGCTCTTTCTGCCATTCTTACTTTCGCTCTCGCCATCAGATCCTCACGATCGGCTGCGACATAAGATGCTGGGACGAGTTTCACCAGGATGCATGAACCTCTTGCATCAGGGGGAATTACCTTATAAGCTGAAGTACCACATAAGAAGTAGTAGGGGCCTGTTAGAGCCGCACAAGAGGAATTTCTCTGGCAGGCTCTGAGTAGTAACAGAATAGACTGGGGGATTTCTCCCTTGGTCTGAACATCACACCCTTCCTTCTAACAGATGTGTTATTACAAAGGCCGGGTTTTTTTTATTGGTAAGATGACCTTTTTTATACTTTCCTTACAGGTAGTGGTTCCCACAAAAATTATCCCCTTTACCAAACTAAAGTTGAAGCACACTTGTGGGCTACCTAGTTGTTCCAATACCTAAACTCGCAAGAACCAGAGCTATTGTTAAAACTGTACCTAATTTTACCATCTAGAAATGTATCGTTAAGTTTTATTGACAAGTGTCTGTTTGGAGTTTTTACTAGTTTTTCAAAATTCCTCATACCAATATGAACATCATATATAGCATGTACTGCTGTCATCGCTGGGGTACTAAAGCTCGGTGGAGATTTAAAGTAGACCCAGGAATTGGTCCTGTTGTTGGAGAATACACCAAGCTAAAAATATAAATAAACAAAGATACTCCTCATTCTTTGGTGTGGTTGAGCAGTTTCTTGCAGTGGCTGGCGTGGATCCAGTTGTCTCGTCCCTCAAGCTTCTTTACAACGACCCAGTCACCTGTTTGGAAAGAATGTAAATCGGTTATTGTGGAAGGGAGAAGCTGCGCTATATAACAATGCGGGTCAGCAATGTATAATGTGATCCAAAGTATCGAAGTGCAGTTAAAACATGCGACACCCGGGTGAGCTATATCCTTACCAGTGCCACCACCTAATAAAAGACTCGCTTACCAGATAGTAAGCAAGGATGAGCGGATGGCTATAGCCCAGCCAAGGCCTTTGTTTAAACGGCAGGAACGTCCAGGCAGGGGTAGTCACTGAATTGAATACGTGCTCCAATCCCTTTAAGCCGTAGATAGCCCATAGACCTCAGTATAAACAGGTTGATCCTGGTATAGAAGAGAAACAACCATAGCGTAATCTCGCTTTAACAGGATTTATTTAAAAATAGTATTGCACTTACATTTTAATGCAGAAATACTCACGCTAAAAACAGAGCTGGTCGGCTACAATAGAACTTCCCGTCCTCCTAGGACAACAGTGTGGTGACGTCAGCATGTATCCTCCTCCAGACGCGTTTTGTCACAGGTTGACGTTGTCAATGGGGAACGGGTGCGTGCTGAACCACCACCTTATAAATACACACCAGACCTCATTCTGAGTCCCGTGGAAGGAGCCACAAAACGCCATCTTAAGTATGGGCAACACCTCAAGTACCTTAACCAATGTGTTGGAAAGCCATAACGGCTTATAAGATTGTGTCAACGGACACATAAATAGAATAAACTATAATATACATGGTGTTAAATATAATTAATTAAGTGAAAAAGAAAAAACAGCTATGCACATTACTAATATGGAAGAAGTGAAATGAAATAAATTAAAAATTTGAAAAATGTGATAGTAGCTTATACATTGATCCATGTGCAATGGAAAGTCTGACATCAGAGTTAACCGATTAGGTTAATTTCGATCTAACATCAAGACTGACCAAAAAATATGATATGTGTTAATTAAATATGCATTAAATTAAATCACCGTTATCTATCAAAAAAAATTATAATTAAATAAAAATAATAATAAAAATAAAATTAAAATAAAAATAAAAATATTAGTATGGACCTATACAAAAATATTATTAGGTTAAAAATGGAAAAATTAAATCAAAATTAAAATTGAATTATTACTTAAATGTGATAAGTTAATATCACTGCCAAAAATACCCAACCATATAAACAACGACTCCACTTGCAGTGGACTAATTAGCTCATCCGCGTGACTCAGGTCAGGTTTACAATAAGCAGTTAGGAATTGTCAATGAAGGCATTAATATCGACATCCACATTTAACCCATGTGGCACGTAGGTCTTGACCTTATGAATCCATGACATTTCCAACTTTGACATTTCCGACTGAATTTATCTATCCCCAAAAATAGAGTATTTGAAGGGTCCCTATCATGTACCATGAGGTAGTGTTTTGACACCGAATGTTTCTTAAAACATGTTACTATACTTATATGCTACCATTACAATTGTAGTTTACATACCATAAGTTTACTATCATGTACCAAGATGTCGAGACAAGTGCTTTATATTATGTATTGTTCAGGTTTTTTTTATATACTGAGATCTAATACCATATTATTACTATGCACATTATGTTGAGACATTTGTTTTATCATGAACTATCTAGGAATGCTATTTATCCAATGAGATTCAATATTATATTACATTATTGTATTACTTTTATTATCCTATATGTGTATGTACACCCTTTGTAATAAATTACTATGTTTTACATGGATTGGCTCGTCTGACTTAGTTATGTGCTTCATATAAAGTCCCACTATTCATTTCTTCCTTTTTTTGCTCAAACGCATTGGGGATGGAGGTAAATGTTAGTATTGCCTCATTTAAAGTCCCACTCAGGCCTTAGGTCTTGTTTTTCTCTTGTATTTATAAGGTGGTGGTTCAGCACGCACCTGTTCCCCATTGACAACATCAACCTGTGACAAATCTGGAGGAGGATACGTGCTGACGTCACCAGACTGTTGTCCTAGGAGGATGGGAAGTTCTATTGTAGCCGGCCGGCTCTGTTTTTAGCGCGAGTATTTCTGCATTAAAATGTAAGTGCAATACTATTTTTTAATTAAAACCTGTTAAAGCGAGATTACGCTATGGTTGTTTCTCTTCTATACCCCCATCAACCTGTTTATACTGATTTTTGCTTATGCTGCTGCTTTTTGGACTCTTTTTACTTCTGATTATTATCAATTTTTTATCTCAATAAGTTTGTTATATATATCTAAGCTTTCTTTCCTTATATTAATCGGTTATTGTGTCAGGGTCCAGGAGGGATGTATGAACCCTGTGGTGGACCTTTGGAAGTTCACGTTACAGTGACTGCGCTCACCCCATCAACTGAGACAGCTGCTGAGGAAAGTACAACCCTGTTTTTGGTTGACCACTAAACAAACCTCATATGGAGATAACCCAGACATGTGGGAACTCAATGACTATGGTCACTGCATAACCCGTGTGTGGCTTATCATCTGGGGTGAAATACCTGGAACCATTGACAAAAAGGTTCTTAGCATCTGGGATGGGAGCCTCCTTCACCAGACTGCTGGTTGCTGATTCAAATTCCATCAAAGAAAGACAGTCGTGGAACATATCCTCCTACTAGGTCACAAACTTGGTTTAGCTGGTAGTATTGTTAGTTTGAAAATTGTCATTCTTACCATTATTGCCCCCCTCCCCATTTTCTTCCTCATTACAAACAGGAGGAAGAGATGCAGGGTTTAGAATGGTGCACAAAAAAAACAAAAAACAATGAAACAGGAGCCTATTATACTTTTACATTCTTTTAGTCATGTGTATTTATGCATCTGTACTGCTATCTACATACAACTGCTTGATATGTACATACACTTTCAGAAACTCACTGGATCTGAAAAAGATGCTTATGAACAAGAGTTATTACTCTATCCTTTATCTTTAACCCTCAAAGAAAGGCAAACAATACAACATTCCTGTACAAGAAGTCCCCGAGTTACGAACACCCGAGTTACGAACGACTTGTGCTCCACGCTGGTCCTGGATACCTTTCGAGCACCTGTGGACACATCCCACACTGCCGTACTACACCCCATATAACATAACAAGCTCCCGGAACATCCCACATCCATGCACAGGTAGCAGTTACACTTTAGAACACTTACGAATGCAGTGTTCCGTCCGGAAGTTACACTTACAAATGCAGTGTTGCGACTTACGAACAACTTCGACTTACGAACAAACCTACAGTCCTTATTGTGTTCGTAACTCGGGGACTGCCTGTACATTGGTAAATTGTCAATGACATTACTTAAAACTGACAACAACGAAACACTCTGTAACTCTTAGTTTCACCTTGCTACAAAAATACAATGGCTGCAACGTGTAGGAGGGCCGCCGCGGTGGGTTCTAACATATTACTACATACAAAAAATGAGAAGACTAAAACATGAGACAAACATTTAGATACAAATGTGAGGGAGATATTTCATAGTTTCCAAAACAAAAATAAAAACAACCAGATGGATCGCTGCCTTCACTCTTTTAGCAATAGAAAAAAATACAATGGGAAAAACACGACAGCAGTTCCAAACCTCGCATGGGCCAGCCACACAAGGTTGAAAAACAGGCGTGAGCATTTTAACCACACAAGCATGTACTACACATCCTATCCACTCATCATTACAGATTTCTGATGCCACAGCTGAGCTACTTCCAAGGTATTTTTATTATGTAGTCTCGTACCTCCAGACATTAAAAGTACCTTGCTGTACCCTCTTCTAAGGGGTCTAATGGCCTTAGCCCCATACCCATATTTCATGTACTGTGCAGCTGTCTGACTGGGGTGCATGTACGGCCCATTGCCCATACGATTCAAAACACTTTTTTTGGCAGACTCTGCATCCAGGGAACCCTCCCCCCTGAATTCCGATTTTTTTTTTTATTTTTTTTTTTCTGTTTAGTATATTTTTATTAAAAAGAATGGCATTGTACAACAACAATACAGAGAGAAAAAAAAGGAAAGAAAAGGAAATAGTTATGCTTAATGGCCATGGCCTAATATTAACCTTATATTAACTAGATTGTATATTTCCCATTCCCACTTGAATTTTCACAAAATAGAAAACTGAAAATTGCCTAAATATAATGTGCCGACATATTCGCTATCAATGCCAATTTTGTATACATACATGCATACACGCAAAAAAAACCCCAAGACATAAACAAACAACAACACCAAACAAAAAACAAACAGCAACAAACAACCCCCCCCCCCAAATATATATATAAAGAATGGGGAAGAGAGAAGAAGAAAAAAAATTTAATGTAACACAGAACAGACTGGATCCCAACAGTTACAGAAAAGATAACATCTGAGGAGACTCCAGCAACTTCACCCACGGGGCCCGGACTTCCCCGAAGTTACATTCACCATTATTTGCTGTACATACCAGTTCTTCCATCCGCATTATATGGTTCTTCTCTACTACCCATTCCCGTATTGTTGGTGTTATTTAGGATTTCCAATGTCTTGGAAATAAAGCTCTTCCTGCCATAAAAAAAAAATTTGAAATATTCCCTTTTTAATCGATTTAATCGACCCAGGAATTAAAAAGTGAAGCGCTACCTCGGGAGTCTGCTGACAATTTTTACCAGTGACCTCATGACTGAGTTTAAATATAGCCAACCAAAATGGTTTTATTTTTGAACAAGACCACCATAGGTGTAATAGTGTGCCTCTCGATCCACTACATCTCCAGCATAGGTCAGACATAGCTGGATTAATTTTATTTAGTAAGACCAGACACCGATACCATCTTGTCATAAATTTATAGTTACGTTCCTATGAATAAGACGACAAAGTTATTTTAAAGGTGTGGTAGAACACCTTGTCCCAGTCTTCATGGGACAGATTTTTACCTAATTCTCTCTCCCAGTCTCGGACATAGAAAGGGTGATCTGGAAATGCGTGCAATAATAAAATACCGTAAGTTTTAGATAATGCATGAGGACATTTTGAGTCAGAAAGGCACTTCTCAAACTGAGTTAAGTCCCTACAGATACTTAAACTATTCTGCCCCTTATAGAAATTACATAGCTGGAAGTATTGAAGCCATTCACCTGCCTTCGGGTGAGAGTGGGAACTAAGCACACCCATGGTTTTCAAGCCTCTATCCATAGATGAATGACAAATAGGCGAAGAATGTAGTGGTTGCCAGCATAGAAAACTTTTTCTAGCATTCCTGGTGGAAAACTTGGGTTACCCAATATTGGAGTCAATGGCCCTGGGCATGAAGATACATTGTATGTTGTGATAAATTTGTCCCATACATATAATTCCAATTATTATACGCGGCCTGACCGGGCTGCTAGAAACTACTCCTCATGTTATGCTAATACAATCGCACACCAAGTTTCCGACTATTCTGCACGGCCTGACCGGTCTCACGTTATACAGCTCTATAAACGTTTTTATCAGACAACTACAAAGCACAATGAAATCCTCCGCTATTCAAAACAATATTATGGCTTCTTTCTATCCGTATCTAGATGTTATAGCAACAATGGGGATGCCTCCTATCGTTTACTAACAGAATGTTTACTCTCTACCCAAAACGGAATTACAGTATAAAACTCAGCAAAACAACTGGAATTACATTTAAAAACCAAAGTGATTTCCATTGTCCTTTCAAACACAAGTCCCTTTGTGTCCGCATGCTTGTTTCAAAAGACCCCAAGCTCCTCCCACCAACATCCTGTTGCATACATCACATCCTGCAGAGGACTTCCTTTTCTCTGCTGAGCTCTAAAAAACCTATCCAACTGATTTATTTACATATCAATGGACAGGAAGGGGGAGGGGGGCGGGGAAGCCCAGCCACCCTGAAAACATATAGTATGGTCTCAAAAAAATATATCTAACTTCATATTATGTCTATCAAGACACTAAAAAATTGTTATGGCAATACATACCACCTCTTGACTATAGCATAATATAGGAAACTTCAACATCTCTAAAAGCCTGGATCCAGGAAAGGGTGAAATAACCCCCCCTCCATATTGCAAATGGGAGGAAATCCCCCTCGACTCCCATTTCCCCTGGGCAGTCAGACCACTTCTACTCGAGACCAAAATACCGCACAACAACGCAACCAAAGCCATAAACACAAGCTCCTGCAAAAACATGACTCAACCTCATCAAACGCTGAAACCTGGCCCAAAAGCAGAGCAATTCCACCCAGAACCAAAACTCAGCAGAAACGAAATGGCAGTTGCAACAATCGAAAAATTGGTCCACGACAAAATGGTGGATGAAATCCAGACTACAACAAAATGGTGGCATTAACAATTGAAATTCAGTCGCCGTTCCCGCCAAAACCAGCACAAATCGAGATTTCTTCACTAGAAAACCGAAATTTCTCCCCACGAAAACTGACTACACAATTGAGACACCAAATGAATAGTTAACTGTAGACAAACACTTTAGGCTATATCAATTAGGGACTATAGGAGGACTAAAATATAGGTTATTTACCTAAACAATATATCCAAAAAACCAAAGTTACATAAAACACAAAATAAGACGCCTTGAACCTACACTTCTGTTCTCAAATACAAACAATACTTAGCTCTGAAAGTTGAAAGGTCAACAGATACACATGACCATCAGCAATACTAGTTGCATGCTTGATTTTTTCATAGCTCAAAACAATAAAGCTCCCCCATGCTATTGCCCAGAATCCTGTATCACAGAGATCACCCACAGGGCGTAGCCCTCTTAAGCCACTCACAGCTCCTATTGTGGGGGATGTCTGCAATACATTGGTTGCACCCCCCCCCAGCCACATGACAACTTGAATATGCGGCAGCCATTTTAAAACATGGTGTCAGCCTGCAAACTCATACACACACACAACATATGATTACTTACACAAACATTTTAGGTTGTATTAAATGGATCCTATAGAGGACTGAAATATAGGTAAGTATCCCAAACAATAGACCTATGTACAATGACAAAACAATTAAAATCCCGCCATTATACCAAAAGATTAAAAATTGGTTCTTTTGCAAGGCAGAACTTAGCTAACACAGCTGACAGAGAAAACATACTCCTTGGCCTCAGGACAACAAAGGATTTTCAAAACTGCTTTCCAATAGCTGGCGGTTTGATGCCCTCAACTGGAATCTGCTTCCTCCTTTTGATCCGCTGTGTAGGAGGTGCTGTTGGCTCCATAAAATCCTAAATATTGATAACAAAGGGGGTTTGGTTGCTTCACAATCAGCCACTCAAGCACAGGCATTCCTTCAAACAGGAGGAGTTATACATATCTCAACCAATGAACAATGACTAGGGGAGTGTCTGGGCGTGTCTGTACAGGGCAGTGTACATGATTTATCGTCCCCTGTCCCTGTAATCTGTGCTCTTCAGCTAGACAAAGAAAGCCATATGGTTGGCCTTAGAACTCATGAACACTGCCCTGACAGAACGCAAGCAAAAACTTCCATTTTTACCATTGGCGTGAATCCTTATTATGCAGCACTTCCGGTGCCACTCGCGCACGTGCGGTGGTGTTTTCTTGGCGCCCATGCCTCACGGGCACCATTGGATGCCGGTGAGGTGGAAGGGACATAATAGGATACCCTTTTTCTGCAGATAGGGCAACGGTGGAGTCGAAGGCAAGGCGCTAGTTGATGTTTTAAATCTGTGAAAGGTAAAAACGTCTAGACTTTTGTAGGAATCATTTAGATTGGAAGTTAGCAGGTTGGATAGGATTGTCTCTTTTTCCTGTTTGTTGGTTGTTGATTAGGGTATATGACTGATGGAAGTTTCTTCAGGGAAAGTCTGCCTTTAGATCTACTAACTGTTTCGAAGTACCACCTGCTATGATACCATCCATTATTACTAATTGGTTCCCATATCTGCATTCTAAGGTTTGAATATATTTATTCTACCATGGTCAGAAAAAAAAAAATTCTGTTTATTGTTTGAGCTTGAGCTCACAATGTATCCCCTCTTTCAGATTACACTCTGCCTCATGGGGCCTGTATGTCCTTCTCTGTTACACACCAGATTTCTCTGCATCTTTTCAATGTCCTCGAGACTTCAAGGTCATGACCTTCATAGAAAGGACATGTTCCACAGTTACAGAATATCTGTAAGGTGTGAACTTACACAGGGCCCCCTCCTCAACCCCCCCCCTCAGTCCCGCAGACCTGGATCACGGCAATCTCCCGCTCTTAGCCCCAATCTATCCGCATCAGGAGTCCGGGGCTTAGAAATCCCCGCAGCTGAATCTCCAAAATGTACCCTGTCAGGAGGGACATTTCGGAGCATTCTAATTGGCCGGGACGACCAATCAGAAGCCACGTAGCCTGTACTGTTAGATGGGAAAAAGACGCGTGGATGCTTAAGGGATTTCTAAGGACCCCCACCTCACCGCCCCAGTCCCGCTGACCTGGATCATGGCAATCTCCCGTTCTGAGCCCCGGTATATCCACATCAGGAGTCCAGGGCTTAGAAATCCCCTCGGCATCCACAGACTCCTGACACGGATATACCGGGGCTCAGAATAGGAGATCGCCACGATCCAGGTCAGTGGGACTTGGGGAGGGTGAGGAGGGGGTCCTGTGTAAGTTCACCTTACAGATTTTTCTGTAAAGGTGAACTTACCCTGTGAAATTTTGACATTGACCTCTTCACACCGACCATACACAAATATGCATCCCCACTGGACTGGGCTTTTTTCTATGGGGCTGCATATTTGCGTATCTCCTGGACCTGGAACTCATCATCACAAAAAGGCCTAGCTCGCAGTCTCTGCTCTAATTCATCCCAAAATTGTTCTATCGGGTTGAGGTCAGGATTTTGTGCAGGCCAGTCAAGTTCCTCCACCCCAAACTTGCTCATCCATGTCTTTATGGACCTTTGGTGCGCAGTCATGTTGTAACAGGAAGGGGCCATCCCTAAACTGTTCCCACAAAGTTGGAAGCATGAAATTTTGAGTTCCCTTCACTGAAACTAAGGGGCCAAGCCCAACCCCTAGAAAAACAACCCCACACCATTATCCCCCTCCACCAAATGATTTGAAGGGGTGGCCCAATACTTTTGGCAATATAGTGTGGATGAAAGAGTTTGGGGTGGAGGAACTTGACTAGCCTGCACAGAGTCCTCACCTTAACCCAATAGAATACCTTTGGGATGAATTATAGCAGAGACTGTGAGTAAGGCCTTCTCGACCGACGTTAGTGCCTGACCTCACAAATGCGCTTCTGGAAGAATGATCAAACATTCTCATAAACACATCTAAACCTTGTGGACAGCCTTCCCAGAAGAGTTGAAGCTGTTATAGCTGAAAAGGGTGGGCCAACTCAATATTGAACCCTACGGACTAATGCCCCGTACACACGGTCGGATTTTCAGACAGAAAATGTGTGATAGGACCTTGTTGTCGCAAAAATCCGACCGTGTGTAGGCTCCATCACACATTTTCTATCGGATTTTCCGACACACAAAGTTTGAAAGCAGGATATAAAATTTTCCGACAACAAAATCCGTTGTCGGAAATTCCGATCGTGTGTACACAAATCCGACGGACAATGTGCCACGCATGCTCAGAATAAATAAAGAGATGAAAGCTATTGGCTACTGCCTCGTTTATAGTCCCGACGTACGTGTTTTACGTCACCGCGTTCAGAACGATCGGATTTTCCGACAACTTTGTGTGACCGTATGTATGCAAGACAAGTTTGAGCCAACATCCGTCTGCAAAAATCCTAGGATTTTGTTGTCGGAATGTCCGAACAAAGTCCGACCGTGTGTACAGGGCATAAAACTGGGATGCCATTAAAGTTCATGTGCGTGTAAAGACAGGCATCCCATTACTTTTGGCAATATAGTGTATATAGTACTGTTTTAACCACAAGAAGTGGAAAAATATGTTCTGTGGTGTTTTATAGCAAAGACACATGCCCTCTGAAAATTCTTTAGTAACAAATTCACATTTTAAAAATAAATAAATAAGAAAATTAAAATACAATTTTCATGTACCATGTTTCCATTTTTAAATTATTTGTTAGAAAAAAGTAGAATAAAAAATATAAAACAACATTATTGTTACCTTTAAGGGTTTACTGTTAAAACATTCATGGTTTTAGGATATATATATGTTTTATTTTAAACCAGTAGGAACTTTAAATTACTGGTGCACTATGAGAAAATTAAATATATACAAAACGTTTTAAAAAAAAGTGTTTTCTTTTGTTAATAACTTTAACTTTTTTGTACCAAAAACTGTGTTGTGTGTTACAGTAAATAAGACAAGTAGCAAACTAAAATGTACAGGTTTTCTCCATGGTAAAGCTACTTGTATTTAAAATACTGGTTGGAAACTGAAATGTTTCAAATGTTTTACTACATTTTCCCTTAAAAATGCAAATAATTATGAAAAAATCTCAGAAGACCTTAAGATCACAATAAAGTCCTGTCTGTCCCCCCAAAAATAATATATGTTTCAATTCTGTCTAATAAGTAATTATACAGTTATAGCCTCATGATTAGACAAATAGCAGAAATGTGAAAATATGGTATGGTCCATAGTGGGTTAACAGGTGTGAAAGCTCTTGTAGGATTTTGCATTGGAATTATTTCCCCAAAGATTTAGAATGCTTTAAATTTTCAGGTTGTTCTTTGAAGCACCAGCGGGAGAACTGTGCTCCAAGGTATGCACAACTCGCTGCACAACCTTGTTATTAATAACGTTTCTCAGAATCCAACGTGACTGTTTACATTAAACAAATAGATTATTTTATCTAGAATAGAATTACAGGGTGCTCTTTTTTTTTTTATAGTATTCGTTTTTCCTCCTTTTTTTCTACTAGGGTAAGGAATGACAATCCAAACTGTAAGGTATACAGTCTGCTTGTGTTATTTTATTCTGCTGCCATTTGCTGTGAATTCATATAGTTTTTATACTGTCATGACTTTGTATGACAACGAACACCCTACCCCATTGTTCTCTTATGCCTTCTGTGCTTATGATCTTGGTTGGCCCCATTTTTTTTATTTTATTAGCCTGCACTGTTTTATCCCACAGCCACATCAGTTTGACCACCTTAATCTCCAGCATTTTTAGTGCAGCTTTAAATTTGATTGGTAGCTCTAAGCAACAACCAAATTATAAATAGGAGGGAATGTTTCTGTTGTATAAGGGTTAGCTTTTTTTTTACCTGTTGTCATAATCCTTACAACCATTGTATTGTTTATTATGCACTTTTTTTTTTACTGTAAAGTGGTTTATCTGCATCTGTGTTTTTGTTCCCTTTTTTTCAGACCCATCGTTAAAAATTATTGGACCCTGGGCAAACATTTTCTTTCCCCCCGCCATGCAATTTTGCTCTCAACCCCAAGCACATTTCTGTACTCCAAGCACACCTCAGTACTCCCAGAACATTAATGTACCCCCCCCCAACACAACTCTGTACCCCCCAGCACATCTTTGTACCCCTATAAGAGTTCCACACACCCTATCGCACCTCTGCTTTCTTCCATATCCACTAGCACATCTTTGTACACTCTTGCACATCTCTACACCCCCCTGGACACCTCTGCACCCCCCCCCCAACACACACACACCTCTGCACCTCCCAGCATCCTCTTTATGCCCCAACACACCTTTGTCTCCCCAACACACCTTTTTATCCCCAATAAGTTTCTTCACCCCCACCACATCTATGTACCCTCCCTGTACCCCTTCATGCCCTCTGCACATTTCTTTACCTCCAGAACTCCTCTGTACCCCCAGCAGGTCTCCGTAACCCAGCAGCAACAATAGTGAGCCCAATGCTGCGATCTCACGACAAAGACATCACGGGCATGTATGCTTTTTGTGGCAGTATGGGCCCAAGGGGCAAATGCATAGAGCACCACAAAAATGACTGTGCCCTGGTCAGCTGCCCCTTTTGCCCCACGTTAAGGATGGCCCTGCCTTTTTTAGTTGCAATTTGATGTCTGCTGTCCTATCTAATGCATTATGCTCTCGTGCTGCCAATTTCTAACTTAGTTTTATTTTCATAAGCCAAAACATTGACATATAACTATCGCTCATGTCCTGGTGCCATTCTCACATCTGAAATACAATAAGCTATGTATCAGAAATTTCTAACACAGCTGATTCTACCAATGCAGAGAATGGGAGCTGATCCTCTGATGTCTATGAGTATCTTTTAAAAGTGCTCTAATTTGTGCTTTGATAGGTAAACATTGTTACCTTCTTGACTGTTAATTTTCCTAACCACGTAGCTGTCGAATTTACAAATTTTTATGGAAACAAAACTAGCAAGGTTCAGCTAAGAAACAGCTCTATTAAACGCTAACAGTTTTGATTGAGGCCTGAAAAGAATGTTGCTTTACAGTTAAAAAAAAAAAATCCTCTGATTATTTCCAATGATTAATTTATTCCCACATTAACAGTGTCCATGTATAATCTTCATTTTTTTTCCTTTCAATGTTTACCTGTAGTAATCCTTTCTCTGCAGTTTGTACAATACATATTATCTATTTATCTATATAATAATATACACTCACTGGCCACTTTTTTAGGTACACCTTGCTAGTACCGGGTTGGACCTCCTTTGGCTTTCATAACTACCTTAATTCTGCTTGTGTTATTTTAGCATAGATTTAACAAGGTGTTGGAAAGATTCCTCAGAGATTTTGGTCCATATTGACATGATAGTATCACGCAGTTGTTGCAGATTTGTCGGCTGCACATCCATGATGCGAATCTCATGTTCCACCACATCCCAAAGGTGCTGTATTGGATTGAGATCTGGTGACTGTGGAGGCCATTGTAGTACAGTGACCTCATTGTCATGTTCAAGAAACCAGTTTTAGTTGATATGAGCTGTGTGACATGGTGCATTATCTTGCTGGAAGTAGCCATCAGAAGATGGGCACACTGCAGACATAAAGGGATGGACCAATACCCAGGTAGGCGGTGGCTTTTAAACAATGCTCAATTGGTACTAAGGGGCCCAAAGTGCGCCAAGAACATATCACCCACACCATTACACCACCACCCCCAGCCTGAACCATTGATACAAGGCAGGATGGATCCATGCTTTCATGTTGTTTACGCCAAATTTTGACCCATCCATCTGAATGTCGCAGCTCAAATCAAGACTCATGAGACCAGGCAACATTTTTCCAATCTTCTTTTGTCCAATTTTGGTGAGCCTGTGCGAATTGTAGCCTCAGTTTCTTATTTTTAGCTGACAGGAGTGACAACCAATGTGGTCTTCTGATGCTATGACCCATCTGCTTCAAGGTTTTATGTGTTGTGCATTCAGAGATGATATTCTGCATACCTTGGTTGTAACGAGTGGTTATTTGAGTTACTGTTGCCTTTCTATCATCTCAAACCAGTCTGCCCATTCTCCTCTGACCTCTGACGTCAACAAGTCATTTCTGTCCACACAACTGCCAATCAATGGATACATTCTCTTTTTGGACCATTCTCTGTAAACCGTAGAGATGGTTGTGCATGAAAATGCCAATAGATCAGCAGTTTTTGAAATACTCAGACCAGCCCATCTGGCACCAACAACCATATTGCGTTCAAAGTTACTAAAATCCCCTTTCTTCCCTATTCTGATGCTCAGTGTGAACTTCAGCAAGTCATCTTCATCACGTCTAGATGCCTAAATGCATTGAGTTGCTGCCATGTGATTGGCTGATTAGCAATTTGTGTTACCAAGCAAAATAAACAGGTGTACCTAATAAAGTGGGCAGTGAGTGTATATATTTATCTATTTATATACAGTATCTCGCAAAAGTGAGTACACCCCTCACATTTTTGAAAAAAATTTTTTATGTCTTTTCATGTGACAACACTGAAGAAAAGACACTTTGCTACAATTATTATTATTATTATTATACAAGATTTATATAGCGCCAACAGTTTGCGCAGCGCTTTACAACATGAGGGCAGACAGTACACTTACAATACAAATCAATACAGGGGGGATTAGAGGGCCCTGCTTGTTAGACCTTACAATCTAGAAGGGAGGATCAAGTAGAAACAAAAGGTAATAACTGTGGGGGATGAGCTGATGGAAAAAATGAAAATACAGTTGTTAGGTGTGGGTAGGGTAGGCTTTTCTGAAGAGAAGGGTTTTCAGGGATCGTCTAAAAGCTGATAAAGTAGGAGATAGGCGGACAGATTGGGGTAGGGCATTCCATAGGATTGGAGAGGCTTTGGAAAAGTCCTGGAAGCGAGCATGGGAGGAGGTGAAGAGGGAGCTAGAGAGCAGGAGGTCTTGAGAGGAACGAAGAGAATGAGTAGGTTGGTATTTAGAGACTAAGCTAGTGATGTAGCTGGGGATGAAATTGTGGATGGCTTTGTATGTGGATTGAGCATAGTTGTTAGTATTTTGAATTTAATTCTTTCGCCGAGCGGAAGCCAGTGGAGGGATTGACAGAGAGGAGTGGCAGACACAGGGCAATTGGTAAGGTGGATAAGTCTGGCAGCAGCATTCATGATGGATTGAAGAGGTGATAGACTATGTAGAGGTAAGCCAATGAGAAGCGAGTTGCAGTAGTCAAGGCAAGAGATGACCAGCGAGTGAATTAAGAGCTTTGTTGTGTCATTGGTTAGAAAGGGGCGAATTTTGGAGATGTTGCGGAGGTTGAGGCGGCATGATTTGGACAGTGATTGGATGTGTTGCTTGAAGGAGAGTTCAGAGTCCAGGACTACACCTAGAACCTTGGCATGTGGGGATGGGCTTATAGTTGTACCATCGATTTTGACAGAGAGATCAAGGGAAGGGGCATATGGGGGAATTATAAGTTCGGTTTTGGATAGATTGAGTTTGAGGAAGTGGTGTGACATCCAGACTGATATATCTGATAGCAAATTAGTGATACGTGAGGGGACAGAGGGAGTGAGCTGAGGGGTAGAGAAATAGATTTGGGTGTTGTCAGCGTAGAGGTGGTATTGGAAGCCATGGAAGGCTATCAGTTGACCCAGGGAGGCGGTGTAGATTGACAATAGGAGAGGTCCAGGAACAGAACCCTGGGGGACCCCAACATAGAAAGGAAGAGGAGAGGAGGAAGTAGAGTTGTAAGAAACGCTAAAGGTGCAGTTGGATAAGTAGGAAGAGAACCAGCGAAGAGTACAGTCACGGAAACCAAAGGCATGGAGTTTTTTGAGCAGGAGGGGGTGGTCAACTGTATCAAAGGCAGATGAGAGGTCCAGGAGTAGGAGTACAGAATAGTGTTGATAGGTTTTGGCCGTTAGTAGATTGTTTGTTAGTTTTAGGAGAGCAGTTTCTGTGGAGTGTTGAGGATGAAATCCAGACTGAAGGGGATCAAGAAGGCTATTATCAGCAAAATGGACGCTCAGTCGGTTGTAGACCAGACGTTCGAGGAGTTTGGATAAGAAGGGGAGCAAGGAGCGTAGGGGCGAAGGTTGTTAAGATTGGATGGGTCCAGTGAGGGCTTTTTAAGTATGGGTCTGACAAGTGCATGTTTTAGAGAGTTGGGGAAGATGCCAGAAGAGAGGGAGAAATTGAAGATGTGGGTTAGAGAGTGTAGCATAGAGCCAGAGGGTGAACGTAGCATTTGTGAGGGAACAGGATCCAGAGGGCAGGTGGTAAGGTGAACATTAGCAAGTAGTTTAGCAACTTCATCTGTAGTGGTGGGGTTGAAAGAGGGAAGTAATTATTGTGCCTGTGGGCATGAAGTGTAAAGCGTGGAGGGTATCGAAACAGTAGAGATCTCAGCGTGAATTGTATCAATCTTCTGTTTGAAATGATTGGCGATCTCCTGGGCAGTGAGTGAGTTGGCGGGTGGAGGCGGTGGAGGATGAAGTAGAGGGTTGAAGGTAGAGAATAGTTGACGGGGATGGGATGATAAGTTGCTAATGAGAGTGGTAAAATAGGTCTGCTTGGCAGAGAGGAGGCTTGAATTGTATTTTTGGAGGGCAGATTTATATTGGTTGAAATCTCTCTGAGACTTGGTCTTACGCCACAGGCGCTCATGAGAACGACTATGTTTTTTCAGACTTCTAGTATCATCTGTTTGCCAAGGTTGAAGGGGTTGGGGCTTGATTCTATGTGTAGTAAGGGGGGCAGTGACTCCAGTGAGGCTATAAGTAAAGCATTGTAGACAGAAGTGGCTAGGTTGGTGCAGGATAGGGGTGAGATTTTGTCGTAGAGGTTGTCGATAGCAGAGTAGAGATTTAGAGTAGAGGGTTGAGATGACGTAGGTTCCTGGTTTCTTTAAGGCGGTTGGAGGGAGAGGTTTCATGGAGTGCAAAGGTGAGAGAAAACGAGGTCAAGGATATTGCCTTCAGAGTGAGTAGGAGCATGTATCCACTGCTTCAGGTCAAAGGAGGAAGTTAGGCGGAGAAGTTTGGAAGGGGCAGGAGTGTTAGTATTAATAGGTATGTTAAAGTCCCCCAGAATGGTTGTGGAGATTTCTGAGGGAAGAAAGTAGGGTAGCCAGGCAGAGAAGTCATCAAGAAAGGTTGATACTGGTCCAGGGGGCCTGTAGATCACAGCTATCCTTAGAGAAATAGGAGTGAAAAGACAAATACAGTGTCCTTCGAAAGAGAAGTGTGACAGAGAGGGAGGTGGCTGAAGTACCTGAAAGGTGCTATTTGGGGCTAGAAGGATTCCGACACCTCCTCCCTTATGTCCACTGGATCTGGGGGAGTGAGTCCAGAGAAGACCACCATGAGATAGGGCAGCAGAAGACGCAGTGTCGGATTCGTGGAGCTAGGTTTTGGTAATGGCGAGTAGGTTAAATGAGTTGGCGATAAAGAGGTCATGGAGAGAGATGAGTTTGTTGCAGACTGAGCGGAAGTTCCAAAGGGCACAAGAGAAAGGGAGTCTGGTCTTGGGAAGAATAGAAATGGGAACTAAATTGTGTTGATTGTGGCTACTGCCAGAGGGTGCAGGGTGATGGGTGCATGGGGTACAGTTAAATGATGGAGGCCCATTGTTTGGGGATATATCTCCAGAGGTTAGGAGAAGCAGGAGGGTGAGAGAGGTAATATGGGAGTGGGATTTATATGACGGAACATGGCCCAGGGTCTTGGAGATTTTTAGTGTGTGTGGAATTAGAATTAGCAGGAGTTGGTGGGTGCAGTAATAAGGAGAGGACAGAAGTGAGGGTGATATATATATATGCTGTGGGGGGGAGAAGAGGGGTGAAGGAGAGATAGTTTTAGGATAGAGGACAGAGCTGTCAAAAGGGATGGTAGAGAATGCATGTTACAAGGAGAAAGAGCTAAAGGGGTAAACTAGGTCACCTGATGTCTGTGTGGTGTTTTTCAAAGTGTTTATCTTGTGTCCCTTCGCTTTGTGTATTGGCTGAAGTGCAGAGTCAGAAGTGCTAACACTCATAGAATCGCCCACTTTTAGAAAGAGCCCAGTTGCAAATGTGTGCCCCCTGCAAATGCTTCCCCCAAGAGACGTTTACATTTATACAGATAGGGGCGGGGTGTGGGTAGATTTCAATTATCACTCACGAGGTAATAAAGCTTGGTTGGTTAACAGGGAAAAATTCCTAATTCAGAAACAGCAAGAGGGCACTAAAGTTAAACGGGCCATAATTTTGGGTAAGACAAGGGAGATAATAAAGCATTGTAATGTGGAGAGGTCTACAGACGGTTAAGTAAAAATAACATACCAGCATTATTAGAGACACATAAGAAAAGCAGATAGCAGTGTTTCAGTTTTTGGGTGGAGATGGTTCAGTTAGCACATACCAGCATTATTAGAGACACATAAGAAAAGCAGATAGCAGTGTTTCAGTTTTTGGGTGGAGATGGTTTAGTTAGCACATACCAGCATTATTAGAGACACATAAGAAAAGCAGATAGCAGTGTTTCAGTTTTTAGGTGGAGATGGTTCAGTTAGCACATACCAGCATTTTTTAGAGACAGATAAGAAAAGCAGATAGCAGTGTTTCAGTTTTTGGGTGGAGATGGTTCAGTTAGCTAGTTAGTTAGTTACAATGTAAAGTAGTGAGTGTACAGCTTGTATAACAGTGTAAATTTGGTGTCCCCTCAAAATAACTCAACACACAGCCATTAATGTCTAAATCGCTGGCAACAAAAGTGAGTACACCCCTAAGTAAAAATGTCCAAATTGGGCCCAAAGTGTCAATATTTTGTGTGGCCACCATTATTTTCCAGCAGGGCCTTAACCCTCTTGGGCATGGAGTTCCCCAGAGCTTCACAGGTTGCCACTGGAGTCCTCTTCCACTCCTCCATGATGACATCACGGAGCTGGTGGATGTAAGGGACTTTGCTCCACCTTCCGTTTGAGGATGCCCCACAGATGCTCAATAGGGTTTAGGTTTGGAGACATGCTTGGCTAGTCCATCAACTTTACCCTCAGCTTCTTTAGCAAGGCAGTGGTCGTCTTAGAGGTGTGTTTTGGGTCGTTACCATGTTGGAATACTGCCCTGCGGCCCAGTCTCCAAAGGGAGGCGATCATGCTCTGCTTCAGTATGTCACAGTACATGTTGGCATTCATGGTTTCCTCAATGAACTGTAGCTCCCCAGTGCTGGCAGCACTCATGCAGCCCCAGACCATGACACTCCCATCACCATGCTTGACTGTAGGCAAGACACAAATGTCTTTGTACTCCTCACTTGGTTGCCGCCACTCACGCTTGACACCATCTGAACCAAATAAGTTTATCTTGGTCTCATCAGACCACAGGACATGGTTCCAGTAATTCATGTCCTTAGTCTGCTTGTCTTCAGCAAACTGTTTGCAGGCTTTCTTGTGCATCATCTTTAGAAGAGGCTTCCTTCTGGGATGACAGCCATGCAGACCAATTTGATGCAGTGTGCGGCGTATGGTCTGAACACTGACAGGCTGACCCCTACCCCTTCAACCTCTGCAGCAATGCTGGCAGCACTCATACATCTATTTCCCAAAGACAACCTCTGGATATGACACTGAGCATGTGCACTCAACTTCTGAACGGAACCTGTCCTGTTAAACCACTGTATGGTCTTGGCCACTGTGCTGCAGCTTTCAGGGTCTTGGCAATCTTCTTATAGCCTATGCCATCTTTATGTAGAGCAACAATTCTTTTTTTCAGATCCTCAGAGAGGTCTTTGCCATGAGGTGCCATGTTGAACTTCCAGTGACCAGTATGAGAGAGTGAGAGCGATAACACCAAATTTAACACACCTGCTCCCTATTCACACCTGAGACCTTGTAACACTAATGAGTCACATGACACCAGTGAAGGATAGTGGCTAAGTGGGCCCAATTTGGACATTTTCACTTAGGGGTGTACTCACTTTTGTGGCCAGCGGTTTAAACATTAATGGCTGTGTGTTGAGTTATTTTGAGGGGACAAGACTGTGCCCATTTGCAGTCTCACTGTGACCATTTGCAGCCTCATTGTGCCCATCTGTAGTCTCACTGTGCTCATCTGTAGTCTCACTGTGCCCATCTGTAGTCTCACTGTGCCCATCTGCATCCGTACCTTTCATTACTAAAACAGCATGTGTCTCCCGCTGTGTTATGCAGTCTGTTCGCCGGCCATTGTAACACAGCCCCGCCTCCTCCTTGTCTGTGATAGACGGATCGCTGATACAGTTTCCCAGCATTGTATCAGTGTTCCTCTATCACAGACGAGGAGGAGGCGGGGCTTTGTTACAATGAACAGTTGAACAGACTGCATAACACAGCGGGAGACACATGCTGTTTTAGTAATGAAAGGTACCGCTCACTGGAGTATAAGCCGAGGGGGGGTTTCAGCCTAAAAAAATTAAGGGTGTACTCACTTTTGCGAGATACTGTATATACATACACTATATATATATATACACTATATATATATATATATATATATATATATATATATATATATATATATATATATATATATATATATATATATATATATATATGTTATTTTGGCATAAGGATGGTAGAATAATATAGTGAAGTAGACATTCAGAATATTTAAGGATATATAGAAAGACATAATTTTACTAATTTTGTTAAAATATTTTATATATGAACAAGGAAACATTAGGAAATATATTTAGGGACAGAGCTGCATTAATTTTCAGATGACTAAAAAGACACCTTTCATTTCTTAAAGTGACTGTCACTTTTTTAAAGAGCTAGGAAAAAAGTCCAGTGAAGCAAACAAATAATACTTGCCTGTCCCGCTGCCCTCGCTGCTGCACTCTTCTCAGAGTTGAGAGAAGCTTGCTGCAGAGGTTTCAGCATCCTGCTCACTTCTAGGAGTGTTGGATGTGTGGTCCCCTGCTTGGTTCTGTGGCCGCTACATCAGTACTGTGTCCTGTGGTAATAAAGAGGCCAGCAAATGAGACCGGAGAGCGCAGTAGGGGAAGCGATTTTCAGATTTTGCAGCAAGCTTAGACCTTCAACACAGTAATCATTGGTGGTATGGCCATTATAACAGGTAAGTATCAACTGTTTGCTTTGTGAGGAGGATATTTATTCAGCTTTTTAAAATAACAACAGCGCTGCTGTAGTGGGCCAAATTTCCTAATTTCTTAATTTGGTCTTTTTAAAAATAAAGGTATAGTATGCAATAAATCATTCTGACAATCTTGTTATGTGTATTGATGGAATAATATATTTTACCTTTTAAAAGCCAAAATTGTGAAAAAATTATTTTTCTATAGGTTGACAATATGAATAATTGTACAAGTCGTACTTTGAAAGAATTTTTTATTGCAGGATTTGAAATCTTTCCAAATGGACAAATATTATTATTTATTGTGCTGTTATTATTGTACTTGCTTACAGTCATTGGAAATCTGACTATTGTCACCATTGTCTGTGTGGTGTCACTGCTTCACACACCAATGTACTTCTTTTTGTGCAATCTCTCTTCTGCAGATATTGCCTATGTCACAGTTACTTTCCCAAAGCTGATGTCAATTTATTTGACCCAAGACCATTGCATCACGTTCCATGCATGTATTACACAGCTATATTTTTTTTTATTATGTGGACAGGCTGATATATTCATACTGACTTGTATGGCCTATGACCGCTATGTGGCAATATGCAAGCCTTTGCAGTATTCCTTAATAATGAACAAAGCAGTGTGTATTGTAATGGCTGCCTTTTCCTGGCTTATAGGTATCCTAAATTCATTGTTGCATGCCTTAATTACATCATCATTACCATTCTGTCACTCCCATGAAATTGACCACTTCTTCTGTGACCTTAAAACCCTGAGTACACTGTCTGGCAGTAACTCTAAAAACCGGGACATTCTGACAACTGTGCAGAGTATATTTATTGGATGTTTGCCTTTCCTTTTTATTGTAGTCTCCTATGTGTACATCATTTCTACAATACTAAAAATCAAATCTTCAAACGGACGTCTGAAAGCTTTCTCCAGCTGTACCTCGCACCTTACAACTGTAGTATTATTCTATGGGCCAATTATATTCCTGTACATGAAACCAGAGAGTGGTAGTTCTAGAGCAAGTGACAAACTGCTCTCCATACTGTATGTAGCAGTGGTACCACTGGTAAATCCTTTGGTCTATAGCTTGAGGAACAAAGATGTTTTGGATGCAATTTCCAAAATAAAACAATATTTTAAGAAAGTGTAGGTGCAAATGAAGAATGCTCCCATGGAATAAAACTACTGCAGGAGTTCTATATTTCCAATGGACCTTTGCTGTGCAAACAAACTTCTGTCTTTGTCAATGGTCACCACTTTTGATGAGAACTCCAAGACTTCCATGTTCCTCCATTTCTTGAAACTGCATCACGGGTGATCAGGCATGCACCATCTTATCAGAAAATGATGACAAACTGCATCTCTTTCTCTTCTTCCAAATTCCGCTGCCTTCCTAATTATGCCTTAATCTATTACACAGATATTGCTGTTTAATATCCTTTATCACATCTTTCATAGTACATAGTACTGATGTATGAATGGCAGATCTTCTTGGTAAAGAGTTCATATGCAAAAAAATGCAACTATGGTCCATAAAGTGTATAAGACCATAAAAAGGTCTAAAGCTGTACTATAATGTAAATTATATGGCCCAACTACCAAGCACTTATCTACAGAGACTGCAGCAGCCCAATACCCGAATACAGAATATGCAAGAATTATAATAAAAATACAATAAATTAATTGCATTTTGATTGCATCAAAATAACTCACAACACACAACCATAAATGTCTAAACCGCTGGCAACAAAAGTGAGTACACCCCTAAGTGAAAATGTCCAAATTGGGCCCAAAGTGTCAATATTTTGTGTGGTCACCATTATTTTCCAGCACTGTCCTAACCCTCTTGGGCATGGAGTTCACCAGAGCTTCACAGGTTTCCACTGGAGTCCTCTTCCACTCCTCCATGATGACATCACAGAGCTGGTGGATGTTAGAGACCTTCCATTTGAGGATGTCCCACAGATGCTCAATAGGGTTTAGGTCTGGAGACATGCTTGGCCAGTCCATCACCTTTACCATCAGCTCCTTTAGCAAGGCACTTCCACCACCATGCTTGACTGTAGGCAAGACATACTTGTCTTTTTACTCCTCACCTGGTTGCAGCCACACAAGCTTGACACCATCTGAACCAAATAAGTTTATCTTGGTCTCATCAGACCACAGGATATTGTTACAGTAATCCATGTGTTTAGTCTGATTGTCTTCAGCAAACTTTCTTGTGAATCATCTTTAGAAGAGGATTCCTTTTGTAGGCAACAGCCATGCAGACCAATTTGATGCAGTGTGATGCGTATTTTCTGAGTATTGATGGGCTGACCCCCCCCCCACCCCTTCAACCTCTGCAGCAATGCTGGCAGCACTCATACGTCTATTTCCCAAAGACAACCTCTGGATATGACTCTGAGCACGTGCACTCAACTTATTTGGCTGACCATGGTGAGGCCTGTTCTGAGTGGAACCTGTCCCGTTAAACCGCTGTATGGTCTTGGCCACCATGCTGCATCTTAGTTTCAGGGTCTTGGCAATCTTCTTATAGCCTAGGCCAACTTTATGTAGAGCAAAAATTATTTTTTTCAGATCCTCAGAGAGTTCTTTGCCATGAGGTGCCATGTTGAACTTCCAGTGACCAGTATGAGAGAGTGAGAGCGATAACAAAAAATTTAATACACCTGTTCCCCATTCACACCTGAGACCTTGTAACACTAACGAGTCACATGGTACCGGAGAGGGAAATTGGCTAATTGGGCCCAATTTTGACATATTCACTTATGGGTGTACTCACTTTTGTTGCCAGCGGTTTAGATATTATTGGCTGTGTGTTGAGTTATTTTGAGAGGACAGCAAATTTACATTGTTATACAAGCTGTACACTCACTACTTTATATTGTAGCAAAGTGTAATTTCTTCAGTGTTGTCATATAAAAGGATATAATAAAATATTCACAAAAATGTGAGGGGTGTACTCACTTGTGAGATACTGTACATGATTACCTCTAAGCAGCCTCCAGCGATAGAAATGACAGTATATCAAGGGGTATCAGAGGTCTATCCTATGCCTCTTTTAGTAGGGAAGATGGTCTGCAAGTAGGAACAAGCATAGGCTACAGCCTTGCTCTGATTCTTCCAAACCCACCGCAAAATTCAACTTGGCCAAATTAAGGGGTTGACAGAAACCATGAATCAGACTGAGACAGAAGTACAGTTAAATCACACTTGTATAATAATTATAAAAAAAGGTAAACAGAGTAAACGTAGTCAAAACATAGCCAGAGTTCAGGAACCGGAACGATCAGTCAGACAAGCCAAAATGTCAGGGAGCCAGAGATGAGCGTAGTAGAACAGAAAGCAGGATCTGGAGCCAGAAGAAATGTCAGCCAAGCAAGTCTTTAATAGGAACACAGCAGAGCGTCTCTAGAGATGTGACCAAGGCGAAGGCAGAGATCATCTGGACTGAACGGCTTAAGTAAACAGGACTGACGAGCAGGATATCATCAACAGGTGAGTCACTGTGGAGAGATAGGAGCTGGCAATTAGACGACAGATGAGCGGCCAGCTTTGAGAAGGAAGGGCTGAGCCCAGCCCTGACAGGGGTTTATAACTCCTACTTTTCCAGCTGGTGGATTTTTTTGGGGGAAATTGCAGCCTGTCCTGTACCATAGTACAGGTTTCTGGGTGCCATGCCTTTACCTGTAAGGACAACGTTGCCCTTCACCATCAAGTGAAAAGCAATGTTTCCACAGTGCTGGACCAAATGGTGGGAAGAATGGGCAGAAGCGCTATATATAATTTACCTCCTACTGGGTGACTCTGATGACAGTCAGGAAAGATGCAAGATAAGACACACCACTGGAGCTTGTTCAGCCCCCCTGCATCCTTACAGCTGGTGGTGACAGTGATAGCTGTCCCTTCAACCTTCTCCGGCTCATCTTCCTCAATGCCTTCTTCTGCAGAAACATCCTCTGATCCACCAGTCCTCCTTAAGCATTCAATGAGTGCTGAAGCTGGTTTACACAATAGCAACTTTTGCAGGAATTTGCATTAACCTGCTGTCCACACTCAGGCAGGGAAAGTCCACACATACAGTATGTATTGCCTGGCACACTTCCTCAATCTGCAGCAGTTCCTGGATAAGTACCCTTGGCTACAAGAGGCAGGCCAGTAGAATTTGTATTCATTTCAAGTGGGCATTCCATCTGCCTGCAAACCGTCTTATATGTATTTTGGGGGACGTTTGGAGGGGTATGTGTGCTGTTTAAAAAGAAAACTAAAGAAGTAGCTTCAATGAATGTCATTTGACAGTGATTTAAACTCTTGCTTTTTATTTTCTTTGTATTGCCGCGTACACACGGTCGGAATTTCCGACAACAAATGTTCGATGTGAGCTTGTTGTCGGAAAGTCCGACCGTGTGTATGCTCCATCAGACATTTTCTGTCGGAATTTCCGATAACAAATGTTTGAGAGCAGGTTCTCACATTTTCCGACCAAAAACTTTTTTGTTGGAAATTCTGAGCGTGTGTACACAAGTCCGAGGCACAAAATTCCCTACATGCTCTGAATCAAGTAGGAGACGGAAGCGCTCAGTCTTGTAAAACTAGCGTTCGTAATGGAGATAGCACATTCGTCACGCTGCTAATTTTTAATCTTTCAATGCAGCGCATTCTCTTTTTCTTTATAATGCTAGAATAATGAAGTTGCTTTTCTGCTGATATTCACACAGAGTTCTGACAAACTGATTTCTTTATTATTTCTTGTGGTCTCCTGAATAATCTTTTTTTTTTTTTTTTTTTTTCGCCAGAACTCCAGAATAAAGTTTTTTTTATAGTGATCTACTTTTTTTTTATCAAGATCTCCAGAATTTTTTTCTTGTTTTTTTTATAGTGATCTCCATAATATTTTTGGTCATTTTGTGTGTTACCACAACACCATTATTATCTTGTATTTTTTAACCTCAAAGAGGTTGGTTGGTGTTGGTGTCCCTTTGTTAATTTGACATTGTATTTTTGAAATGTACCTGCCTACTCATAAACAAACTATCCTTTTTGAAGTAAAACACATAGCCAAGTATTTGTAAAAAAAAAAAATATATAGAAATTTATTAGGGGTCATAACAAACTGAAGAGGAAGGCAACGTTGGACAAACTGTTCAAATTGGCGAAGCCTTTGTACCCCAGGGCAGACATCAATTATTTGACAGGCAAAATTGGTAGCCTGAGGAGTCCATTTAATAGGGAGCAAAATCCGGTCCAGGACTCCAAGAGATCGGGAGCAGCAGCAGATGGCATATATGTCCCCAGGCTGTGGTCTTACCATAGCCTGTGTCTTTTTTCCAGACTGAACCCAGGCCATCACTCTCTTGACTTCCTTCCACGCTTCCTTTCAGGCTGTGGCTGTGGTGTTGGAGTTGTTGCAGGAGGTGGAGGAGGAGTATAGTCCAACTCACGAAAAAGAGGAGTTTCCCCAGGGTGGGGTTTTTAGGCAGCACAATAACAGATTGAGTCAATAGTGTATGAAAAATTAGACGTATTTATTTTTACAAAAATGACATGACATGGAAGTTTAAAACAATGAGCTCCAGTGGGAAGTACTTTAAAATTGTGGTTGAGCTAAACTTTCATTTGCAGACATAAATCCATAACAACAAATTATGTTGAAAATATGAACATTAAGTCTAACGCGTTTCAACCTATACACTAAGGGTCTTCTTCAGAGGGTCAGTCTGCTGGAAAATATATATAAGATTGGTATACATATAGAAATTGTATGATAGAATTAATATACAATACATGTACGTAATGAACCCAACAATGCATGTCCAGCAAGAGAAGAAAGAAGCCTCCCACATGGAGATCCCTTTTAAAAAAAGTTACTTTTTCCTCTTCCCCAAAGCGGAGTCCCAGGCACCTCTACCGCCACAGCAGCCAAAACCAGGGGCAGCAATCCAGTGATGCAACTTACGAGAGGTCACACTACCAAGCACCGCCTGCCAGGCCAGAAAGCCGGCCGAAAAGCAAGCCACACCTGTGATGAAATTAAAGAAACAAACTAGGTGTAACGCCCATTATGTATAAAACAAGTTAATAAAATTAATGAGTGGACAATTGGCCACTGGGAGACAGAAGTCTCCAAATGTATCATATGTATAAGTAAAGGAAGCCTCAAAGCATCCAGAAGATGTATATATATGCCAAGTTATAAATAGGTAGAAAAGGGGGGGGGAACCAATTAGATGGAATGATTACATACCCTGTTTCCCCGAAAATAAGACCTAGCGTGATTGTCAGTGATGGCTGCAATTTAAGCCCTACCCCCCAAATAAGCCCTATCCTGTTTCCCCGAAAATAAGCCCTACCCTGAAAATAAGACCTACAAGGACTTTAACTAGGGCTTATTTGGGGGGTAGGGCTTATATTGCAGCCATCACTGACAATCACGCTAGGTCTTATTTCGGAGAAACAGGGTAGAAGATAAAGATAGTAATGCAAGCCAGCTCAATTTATACCATGTGTCAAATTGGTGGTAAGATGAATGTGAATGAAAAGGAAAAGAGAATGAAAAAAGTGAAAAAAATTGAAAAGAAAAGTGGGAAAAAGAAAAGAGAGGAAAGTGGGAGAAAAGTGAGAAGATAATAAGCATAGCATAAATAGTGTGAAAGTGAAGAGAAACATACAATGGATCTATGCTGTGAGAAAAAGATGGTGACATAAGTGAAAAAATTGTGTTGAGAAAACCAAGAGTGAACAAAAATAGGTGAGAGAGTGCCCAAAATGGATCCAGGAAGTGAAAAGAAAAAACGTGAATCGAAACATTACCTTAAAGGGTATTAGGTAGCACGTGTGACTGCACCATATTGCCCCATATAAATAGACTGTAACTTGTGACCCAACCCAGGATTGGCCGCAAGCCAATTATATAATTATAATTATATAATTATATATATAATTATATATATATATATTATATGTATGAAATACGTATAAAAGAAATATCACTATAAGTAAATGAATAAAAATAATAATAATAAAAATAATTGATTTCATCATAGACCATAGCTATACTGGGCAAAAATGGTGCAAAGACACGTTGCTAAGAAATATACTTACAGTGCAGGAGCTGCGTGTGCTTCTAATCTCCCAGACAGGAAGAGACTAGGAGTGTATGGATGCTACCACCCATATATATATATATCACTTACTGGGGGCAATGTAATCATTCCATCTGATTGGTTTCCCCCCCCCTTTTCTACCTATTTATAACTTGGCATATATATACATCTTCTGGATGTTTTGAGGCTTCCTTTACTTATACATATGATACATTTGGAGACTTCTGTCTCCCAGTGGCCAATTGTCCACTCATTAATTTTATTAACTTGTTTTATACATAATGGGCGTTCCACTTAGTTTGTCTCTTTAATTTCATCACAGGTGTGGCTTGCTTTTCGGCCGGCTCTCTGGCCTGGCAGGCGGTGCTTGGTAGTGTGACCTCTCGTAAGTTGCATCACTGGATTGCTGCCCCGGTTTTGACTGCTGTGGCAGTAGAGGTGCCTGGGACTCCCCTTTGGGGAAGAGGAAAATGTAACTTTTTTTAAAAGGGATCTCCATGTGGGAGGCTTCTTTCTTCTCTTGCTGGACATGCATTGTTGGGTAATTATATTACGTTCATGTATTGTATATTAATTCTATCATACAATTTCTATATGTATAACAATCTTATATATATTTTCCAGCAGACTGACCCTCTGAAGAAGACCCATAGTGTATGGGTTGAAACGTGTCAGGCTTAATGTTCATATTTTCAACATAATTTGTTGTTATGGATTTATGTCTGCAAATGTATGTTTAGCTCAACCACAATTTTAAAGTACTTCCCACTGGAGCTCATTGTTTTAAACTTCCACGTCATGTCATTTTTGTAAAAATAAATACGTCTAATTTTTCATACATTATTGACTCAATCTGTTATTGTGCTGCCTAAAAACCCCACCCCGGGGAAACTCTTCTTTTTCATTCCTATTCATAGGGGTGAGCAGCATTTTTTCTTTTCTCTTTGTGCCCTCTCTTTGCAATATAGTCCAACTCACATACATGACTTTTATTGGTAAGTTGGCCCCTCACCCTCTTATTTAGGGCCTGAAATATGAACTCCTCACAGATGAGGCGTTGGCCCTCCTCCATTATTTGCATCTTACTGATGCCAAAGGCCTCTTGAACAGTGGGGGTGTTTCTGAGGACCACAGAAGCCTGCCGAACCAAAGCAGCCGCTGCCTCCTCCACGTTTCTCGCCTTCCTGGGCCTTTTTGTTGGAAGGTGGAGGGGAGGAACCTGCGTTTCAGTCAGGCTACTGGGCCCGGCTACCTCCTGGCTGCCACTTTCCCCCGCCACCTCCTGGCTGCCACTTTCAATAGCCTCCTCCTGGCTGAGACTTTCTTGTGTATGAAAATGGGACATAGTTTTAGTTTTTTGGTCCTCACACACAATTTTGAGCTCATAACTGTTGCAAATTGAATGATAACAAATAGAAAAGACTATCATTCTGACCCCAGCAGTTTTCATTCTCTGTCTATTGATATGTAAACCACTTTGTTAAATCAGAAATGAGTGATCAATAATAGCATCTAGTTACCATCATTAAATTTTTGGACAAGAAATATGTTGAACAATGCTATACCTGGCTCAACCTGGGCTCCTCTACATCTTCTTCCTGGGTGGAAGGCCCAGGTTGTACATCGGAAGCCTCAGCTGAAGTGGAAGGAAGAGTGGAAGGAAAGGTTGAGAGTGATTGCCTGGGTTCACTCTGGGCTGACAAAAATCGCAGTCTGTCATAGTACCACAGCCTGGGGACATAAATGTCATCTGCTGCTGCTCCTGATCTCATGGAATCCTGTACCTTTTTGAGCTTCCTATTATATGTGCTCCTCAGGCCACCAATTTTGCACTTAAAATTGGGGATGTTTGCTGTGGGAATCACCGGCTTCACCAATTCCAACAGTTGATTCATCGCTGCCTTCCTCTTTATTTTGTTATTATAAAATGGGTGTTTCACTTGCAACAGACAGGGCAGCTCCCTGTACTTATTGATGAAATTGGGGAGGAAGTCGTGGTCATTAAATTTATCTATATTCTCTGCAAGACACAAGACAAACCCTAATGTCAGGCTAAACTCTCCTAATCTTGTCCCGATATAGGCCTCAATCTATAAGCAGTATAGGTTAACTAAACACGATCGGCGCTTACACTACTCCTTCCTCCACTCACAGATCGTACTTACGAGGCACGCGTGTTATGCTTTATATACACTGCACATGCGTGAAGCTCCACCCCTGAACTTTTTTCTAGTATATTCCCCATCCCTTCTCTTTGGCGCAGTGGGAGAGCACATGGCGGAGAGACAGCAGGTGCGTGAAAGCCCGGACCCAGAAATGTCCCGATCCCGGAGGAGATATAAGGCCTCAATATGTCCTTTGTAGAGATGGCGGAGATTAGGGATGAGCTTCGTGTTCGAGTCGAACCCATGTTCGACTCGAACACTGGCTGTTTGGTCGTTCGCCGAATTCCGAACGTTATGGGCAGTTCGCGCCAAATTCGTGTGGGCGGGTCACGGCCCATAATTCACTGCGGCATCGCAGGGCATTGCTGGCTGATGATTGGCCAAGCATGCACTATGACCCGCATGCTTGGCCAATCACAGCGCCGTCGGTAGAGAGAGCTGTAATTGGCCAAAGCCAGGGTGGCTTTGGCCAATTATGGCTCAGGGGGTTTAGAACACGCCCCACACTATATAAGGCCGCCTGCACGGCGGCCCTGTGTAGTGTGTGTTCCGGCGTTGATATACATAAATAGACAGAGAGACAGTGTCATTTCATTTGAGTTAGCTAGATTAGGCAGGACAATCAGTGAGTTAGCTGCACTTACAGTGTATTGTGTATATATATGCATCCCAGGTGTTGCATATATATATATATATATACACTGTATTCAGTTTAGCTAGATCCGTTCCTGTTATCTTCCTACTGACAGGCAGGATTGTCTTGTTACAGTATTTACAGCTACCTGAAGAAAATTGCTGGTGTTCTTTTGATCCTATTAGTACCACAGTCAGGCAGCTAGACTATTTACAGTTAGTGTAGTGCATCCTGCTCACAGTGTTCATCTAAAGCTACAAGTTAGTGTAGTGTGTCCTGCTCACAGTGTTCAGCTAAAACTACAAGTTAGTGTGGTGCGTCCTCCTCACAGTGTTCAGCTAAAAATACAAGTTATTTTTTTGTGAGCTCTGCACAGTGTTCATCTAAAGCTACAAGTTAGTGTAGTGCGTCCTGCTCACAGTGTTTAGCTAAAACTACAAGTTAGTGTAGTGAGACCTCTGCACAGAGTTCATCTAAAACTACAAGTTAGTGTAGTGCGTCCTGCTCACAGTGTTCAGCTAAAACTACAGGTTAGTGTAGTGAGACCTCTGCACAGTGTTCATCTAAAGCTACAAGTTAGTGCACTGCGTCCTGCTCACAGTGTTCAGCTAAAACTACAAGTTAGTGCACTGCGTCCTGCTCACAGTGTTCAGCTAAAACTACAAGTTAGTGTAGTGAGACCTCTGCACAGTGTTCATCTAAAGCTACAAGTTAGTGCAGTGTGTCCTGCTCACAGTGTTCAGCTAAAACTACAAGTTAGTGTGGTGCGTCCTCCCCACAGTGTTCAGCTAAACCTACAAGTTATTTTTTGCAAGCTCTAAACAGTGTTCATCTAAAGCTACAAGTTAGTGTAGTGCGTCCTGCTCACAGTGTTCAGCTAAAACTACAAGTTAGTGTAGTGAGACCTCTGCACAGTGTTCATCTAAAACTGCAAGTTAGTGTAGTGCGCCCTGCTCACAGTGTTCAGCTAAAACTACAAGTTAGTGTAGTGAGACCTCTGCACAGTGTTCATCTAAAGCTACAAGTTAGTGCAGTGCGTCCTGCTCACAGTGTTCAGCTAAAACTACAAGTTAGTGTGGTGCGTCCTCCTCACAGTGTTCAGCTAAACCTACAAGTTATTTTTTTTGAGAGCTCTGCACAGTGTTCATCTAAAGCTACAAGTTAGTGTAGTGCATCCTGCTCACAGTGTTCAGCTAAAACTACAAGTTAGTGTGGTGTGTTCTCCTCACAGTGTTCAGCTAAACCTACAAGTTATTTTTTTGCGAGCTCTGCACAGTGTTCAGCTAAAGCTACCTGTAGAAGGTTGGTGGTGTTTTCTTGATCCTATCACTACCGCAGGCAGCTAAATAAGCTGCAAGTTCTTTTTTTTTGCGAGCTCTGCACAGTGTTCAGCTAAAGCTATCTGTAGAAGGTTGGTGGTGTTTTCCTGATCCTATCAATAAAAGATAAAAGAGATTTCGCGCATAAAATCTATCATAAAAATAATGTTCACATCCACAATAATTTTAAAAAAATAAATCAATGAGTAAATATTGGCTGTGAAAAATCAGTAATAAGAGCGAGTAAAGTGCATCAATAAAAACTGGATAAGATAAATAAATGTGATCCAATAACAAATCGCAAAAAATGTCATATAAGTGCAAAGATGCAAAACCTGTGCTGAAACTCCAAATGTGTAAACCAACAAATTCTAATGGATGGCAAAAGCCAAATCGCATAAATGTGCAAAAATGCAAAAAAAGCTGTGCAGCGGCTGCAAACAGCGTGGTATATGATACTTCCAAATATATAAGACTATAAACGAGAGTTCACAAAGAAAACAATATAAAGTCCATAACTTATGATGATAATAGTGGTAATGATGATCTTCATAAAACAACTGACGGTCCCCAGTTGAAGTCACGAGCGGTGACGTAACGCGTAGGGCGTGGCAGAGAGCTGACTATACCGGAAGTCACGTAAGGAGGCGCCTCGGACGCCGCTCCTTCCTGTTTTATGTGATTTTAATACTGTTTTTATGTAAGAGACCACTTTGCTTTTAATCCAATAAAATATACTTTTGAAATACTACACCATCAGAGGCCTCCTCTCTCCTCCCCCTCCTCCCACCGGGCTGTCACAAGCCTAGGTGGAGATACTCCCAGTTTGTTTTGATAGGTGCCTGACAGCAAGCAGAGGGGAATACAACCATCCTGTGACTTCTATTGTCACAACAGGGAAGGATCTACATTGATGCCTGTTTTTTCCTACTTTGAGGTGAGAGTCTAGAGAGCCTAGTTGAACCGTCAGTTGTTTTATGAAGATCATCATTACCACTATTATCATCATAAGTTATGGACTTTATATTGTTTTCTTTGTGAACTCTCGTTTATAGTCTTATATATTTGGAAGTATCATATACCACGCTGTTTGCAGCCGCTGCACAGCTTTTTTTGCATTTTTGCACATTTATGCGATTTGGCTTTTGCCATCCATTAGAATTTGTTGGTTTACACATTTGGAGTTTCAGCACAGGTTTTGCATCTTTGCACTTATATGACATTTTTTGCGATTTGTTATTGGATCACATTTATTTATTTTATCCAGTTTTTATTGATGCACTTTACTCGCTCTTATTACTGATTTTTCACAGCCAATATTTACTCATTGATTTATTTTTTTAAAATTATTGTGGATGTGAACATTATTTTTATGATAGATTTTATGCGCGAAATCTCTTTTATCTTTTATTGCATGGGTCGAGTGCTATGTGTACACTTGTCGATTTCGCTGCAGTCATTTTAGATATCATCATAAAAATCACCCACCTTTAGGACTTGTTCATTTAACCCATTCTTGTTTGTCACCACATTCACTTTTATCTCACTTTAGCGCGAGGGACCATAGCAGTTATATTTCCTGATCCTATCACTACCGCAGGCAGCTAAATAAGCGGCAAGTTATTTTTTGGCGAGCTCTGCACAGTGTTCACCTAAATCTTCCTGTAGAAGGTTGGTGGTGTTTTCCTGATCCTATCACTACCGCAGGCAGCTAAAAAAGCTACAAGTTAGTTTTTTACAAGCTCTGCACAGTGTACAGGTATAGCTACCTGTAGAAGGTTGGTGGTGTTCTCATACTACAGGCAGGCAGTTGATTTTGCTAGCTGCAGTATCAGTACATATATTATATATATATATATATATATATATATATATATATATATATATATATATATATATATATATATATATATATATATATATATATATATATATATATATATATATATATATATATATATATATATATATATATATATATATATATATATATCCCAGCTTAGTGCAGCTACAGACCATTAGTATGTCTGGAAGGCCAAGAAGGAGAGGCAGACAGTCACGAGCCAATAAAAGGGGGCAAGCAGGCTCTGTGTCTAGTGCTGGTCGTGGAGACGGTGCATCCTCATCAGCACGTGGCCGTGGGACACGCTTGGCTTTTTTTTCGGCAGCTGGCCCTGTTGATCCGCGACATGCAGAAGACTTGGTCGAGTGGATGACCAAGCCGTCCTCATCCTCCTCATCCTCTCTCACCCATGCTCAGGGT
Organism: Lithobates septentrionalis; assembly: GCA_037952835.1. NCBI lineage: Eukaryota > Metazoa > Chordata > Amphibia > Anura > Ranidae > Lithobates > Lithobates septentrionalis. Next base: position 815,420 of record JBBDGP010000826.1, read on the forward strand.
ACTTTGTCTGGCAAAGCAGCGGCCTCTTCCCTCGGCTCAATGTCATCAGTGACTCCTTCCCTAGCCCCACCATGTCCTCCTGAGGAGTCCCTCGAACTGTTTGACCACAGTGTTGGGTACATGCTCCAGGAGGATGCCCAGCGTTTGGAAGGCTCTGATTATGATACTGAGCTCGATGAAGGCAGTAACATGAGCACGGACAGAGGGGGTGCCCAAGAAGGACAGCAATCTGGCAGTCATGCTCCCCCTCCTGCAGCATACTGCCAGGTTTGCTCCAGTGATGAGGAGGGAGGGGATGATGAGGTCACTGACACAACGTGGGTGCCTGATAGGAGAGAGGAGGAGGAGGAGGAGGCGGCACATCACCAACGAGGCAGGATGCCCTCCAGGGGCCAGCCTAAGGGTAGCACATTGACTGCATCACACCTCAAAGCTCCACATGTGCAGGGCGCTGCAGTCTCTGCGCGTTATTTAAAAAGTTCTTTGGTGTGGGCCTTTTTTGAGACGAGTGCATCAAATCGCACCGCTGCTATTTGCAACATATGTCTCAAGCGTTTCTCGCGTGGCCAAAACATCTCCCGCTTGGGTACCACATGCTTGACCAGACATATGTTGACCTGCCATGCAGTTCGTTGGCAAGCGTATCTAAAAGACCCACACCAAAGAACAAAGAGGATCTCTCCTTGCTCCTCATCAGCTGAGATTTCCAACCCCACTAGACCTCCAGTCCTCTCTGAGACCTGCAGTAAGAGGAATGAAGGTGTAGAATTAGGTGTGTCACAGCCAAGTACTTGTGGGCAATCTGCTTTTGGTACACCGACGTCAGATTGTACCAGGCAAATTTCCCTGCCCCAGCTGCTGCACCGCCGAAAGAAGTTTGCTCCCAGCCATCCACATGCCCAGCGGTTGAATGCTAGCTTGGCAAAATTGCTAGCACTTCAACTGCTGCCTTTTCAGTTGGTAGACTCGGCCCCCTTCCGTGAGTTTGTGGAATGTGCGGTTCCTCAGTGGCAGGTACCCAAACGCCACTTTTTCTCACGGAAGGCGATTCCGGCTCTCTACCGGCATGTGGAAGGCAATGTCCATGCCTCGCTGGACAGGGCGGTCAGCGGTAAGGTGCATATTACCGCTGACTCATGGTCCAGCAGGCATGGTCAGGGACGTTACCTAAGTTTCACGGCGCATTGGGTGACTCTGCTGGCAGCTGGGAAGGATGCAGGACAAGGTGCAGTAGTGTTGGAGGTTGTTCCGCCACCACGCCTCCAAAATGCTGATTGTGACACACCTCTCTCCTCCACCCCCTCCTCTTCTTCTTCCTCCATGGCCTCTTCCTCGGAACCAGCGGTGCTCCGTAGGCATTCAAGGGGCTACGCAAGTACGCAGGCCAAAAGATGCCATGCGGTGCTTGAGCTGGTGTGCTTGGGGGACAGGAGCCACACTGGGGCAGAGGTTCTGTCAGCTCTGCAGGGGCAGGTTCAGAGGTGGTTGACGCCACGCCAACTTAAGGCAGGAATGGTGGTTTGCGACAATGGCACCAACCTCCTCTCTGCCCTCCGACAGGGACAAATGACCCATGTGCCCTGTTTGGCTCACGTCCTTAACTTGGTGGTGCAGCGGTTCTTGGGCAGGTACCCGGGCTTACAGGATGTCCTGAGGCAGGCCAGGAAAGTCTGTGTGCATTTCCGCCGGTCATATAATGCCAGTGCTCGGCTGACGGACCTCCAAAAGGAGTTTAACCTGCCCAAGAACCGCCTAATCTGTGACATGCCCACCAGGTGGAACTCAACGTTGGCCATGCTGCAGCGGCTGCACACGCAGCAGAGGGCCATCAATGAGTACCTGTGCGACTATGGCACCAGGACAGGGTCAGGGGAGCTTGGTTTTTTTTCCCCACGCCAGTGGGCCATGATCAGGGATGCATGCACTGTCCTGTCACCATTCGAGGAGGCCACGAGGATGGTGAGCAGTGACAGTGCATGCATCAGTGACACTGTCCCCCTTGTCCACCTGTTGGAGCACACGCTGCGTGGAATAATGGACAGGGCACTTGAGGCAGAACAGAGGCAGGAAGAGGAGGACTTCCTTAGCTCTCAAGGCCCCCTTTATCCAGACAGTGTTCCTGCGTGCCCGCCGATCACACAGGAAGAGGACGAGGAGGAGGAGGAGGAGGAAGATTGTGTCAGTATGGAGGTGGAGCCTGGCACTCAGCATCAGCAGCAGTCTTTAAGGGATCAGTCCCAAGAAACACATGGACTTGTACGTGGCTGGGAGGAGGTGGCTGCGGACGTTGTCGTCCTTAGTGACCCAGAGGACTCCGGACCGAATGCCTCAGCAAACCTACGCTGCATGGCCTCCCTGATCCTGCAAAGCCTGCGTAAGGATCCTTGTATTCGTGGTATCAAGGAGAAGGACCAATACTGGCATACTGGCTGGCAACCCTCCTTGATCCACGTTACAAGGGTAAGGTTGCGGACCTTATCTTGCCATCGCAGAGGGAGCAGAGGATGAAACATCTTCGGGAGGCCTTGCAGAAAGGTCTGTGCAATGCGTTCCCAGAGACTGGGAGGTTACAAACTCCTGTTTCTGGACAACGTGTTGCTGAGGCTTCGGTCAGTCAAAGAAGGAGCGGTGGAGAAGGTGGCCGTCTGACCGATGCGTTCAGACAATTTTTTGGTCCGCAGCCCCAAGGTATGATCGGTTCCAGCAACCATCGCCAGCGTCTGTTTTACATGGTGCAGGAATACCTAGGGGCAAGATCAGACTTGGACACCTTTCCCACCGAAAATCCTCTGGGTTACTGGGTCTTGAGGATGGATCACTGGCCAGAGCTTGCACAGTATGCAATTGAGCTACTGGCCTGTCCTGCATCCAGCGTTCTTTCGGAACGCACATTCAGTGCTGCTGGAGGCGTGGTAACCGATCACAGGGTGCGTCTGTCCACCGACTCGGTCGATCGGCTGACCTTCATAAAAATGAATCAGTCTTGGATCACCACCAGCTACCAAGCACCTGATGCTGATGTAACCGAATAATTTTTTTTGAAATCTCAGATCCCTTCAAAGACTGCCTATGCTGATGCTGAGTGACTATCCCTGAGTAATTATCCTCTTCCTCCTCAATCATCACGCTGATAGCTTGTAAGAACATTTTTGGTTCTGGGCGCCACCACCAGTGCCTAAGGCACAATTTTTCAGCCCTTGTTTAACAGGGGCGTGTAATTACAATTTTTGATGTAATACTTTGCAGCAGGGCTCGTTCCTGCATTCCAACTAGAGTGTCTGTGAGGGGTTGCAGTGTTGTGGCACCAGCACCAGTGCCTAAGGCCCAATTTTTCTGCCCCTGTCTAACAGGGGCGTGTAATTACAATTTTTGATGCAATACTTTGCAGCAGGGCTCGTTCCTGCATTCCAACTAGAGTGTCTGTGAGGGGTTGCAGTGTTGTGGCACCAGCACCAGTGCCTAAGGCCCAATTTTTCTGCCCCTGTCTAACAGGGGCGTGTAATTACAATTTTTGATGCAATACTTTGCAGCAGGGCTCGTTCCTGCGTTCCAACTAGAGTGTCTGTGAGGGGTTGCAGTGTTGTGGCACCAGCACCAGTGCCTAAGGCCTAATTTTTCAGCTCCTGTTCAACAGGGGCATGTAATTACAATTCTTGATCTAATATTTCACAGCAGGGCCCTGTGAGGGCTTACAGTGTTGTGGCCACAGCAACACCTAAGGCCCAAATTTCTGCTGAGTATATAGGGCAGGACCCTACTTTCAAACATCTAACTTACAAACGACTTCTACTTGCAAACGCAAGGAGACAACAGGAAGTGAGATGAAATCTACCCCTAGGAAGGGAAATTCTCTCCTGTAAGAGTTAATATGGGAAAACAATTTCTCCTTTCCACTGATGCTTTCCAATCCTTGTTCCATAAAAAACCCAAATTTTCAAAAAACATTTTTCATTGGGACAAAAAAGTGAGGTGAAATCTTCTGAAGAGGAGGAAAGACAGCAAAACAAATGTCACAGGGGTGATAACCCTTCCCTATGTTTTCCAAAAAGCTTAAAAAAGATTTTTTGGCTGGAGCTAAACACGTTAAAAATGTTCAAAATTACAAAGAGATTCTACTTAACAACAAACCTACAGTCCCTGTCTTGTTTGCACTGCCTGTATACTGCTGTTCAGAGTATATAGGGCCTGGTGGCCCCACACCTTTCCTTATTTTAATTTGGGTGCGGGGTTCCCCTTAATATCCATACAAGACTCAAAGGGCCTGGTAATGGACTGGGGGGTACCCATGCCGTTTGTCTCACTGATTTACATCCATATTGCCATGACCCGACATGACATTAAACCCGCAAGCAGTTTTAAATGAGATTTTTTCCTTTAAAAATGACATTTGGTGCAGGGACTGTTCTAAACACGGGAAACACGCGTCACTTTACAGGCATACTATAGACACCCCCCAGGTACGATATTTAAAGGAATATTTCACTTTTTTTTTTTTACTTTAAGCATCATTAAAATCACTGCTCCCGAAAAAACGGCCGTTTTTAAAAGGTTTTTTTGCATTGATACATGTCCCCTGGGGTAGGACCCGGGTCCCCAAACCCTTTTTAGGACAATACCATGCAAATTAGCCTTTAAAATGAGCACTTTTGATTTCGAGCGTTCGAGTCCCATAGACGTCAATGGGGTTCTAACGTTCGTGCGAACTTTCGGTCCGTTCGCGGGTTCTGGTGCGAACCGAACCGGGGGGTGTTCGGCTCATCCCTACTGTTTACACATCTGGATGCAGGAGCACTAGTGTGGCACACCAGAACACCCTTTTTAGGGTGTCCCACACAGGTGCTCCAGTGGATACTAGGGGTCTCTCCATTTGTGAAACTTTACCAAAAAAGGTAAGTATTCCAGCTTTAAGAAAGGGAAAAAATCATGTCTTCAGCTTGGAACTCTGCCAAAACAGACAATTGTACGACACTTCCAAGCAATGTTTCATATTCCTATTTCTTGCCTCAAATATCTGTGTGCTAAGTATACCTTTTTTGTATTCACATAGGGGAGAAAAGAATCTGGACATATGCGGACACCAGGAACCCCACACCTCCTGAAGAAGGGGAAATCCCCACACACCATGAAGAAGATGTGGAGGGAGAGGTTCAGGAAGTGGTGGGTGATGTGGGAGAAATAGTGACCACAACAGGTCAGTGTCTGAGACCACACCTTCAGGTAATAGATGTATGCCTGCATATTTATAATATATGGTGTGTTTTTTAATTTTAGGTGATGTGGACATTCTGAAAGAAGAAACTCATCGGGGAGATAATGGTGTGCAATTGGGATTTAGAGAAGGTCAAGGAAAGCTTCAATGATGTACAACAAAAAATGAAGAACATCATTGATGTTTTAGAATCTAGAACACACAAAAATTGTACAGTTTTGTCATTGAATTTGTTATTTTAAAAGTTTTAAAGTAATTTGAAATCCAAATTTTGAAGATGCACACAGTGTGTCAACATGTGCTATCTGCCATCACAGGATATCAATGTACACGTTTTGTGGGTGCAACCCCTTTCTCGCAACTCAAGTAGGTGAGAGGAAGGGGTTGCACCCCAAAACACGTCCATTGATCCCCCATGATGGGAGCTAGCACATGTTGACATTAGGCATTGGATCAGGAGGGAAATCCACATTTTGGCTCCCAATTTGTGTGCATCTTCAAAATTTGGCTTTTACAGGGGTGACATCACCCCATCTGATGAAGGCAAGATCAACACAGTTTGCAGTCTGATATGGCCTTCACTTTATCAAAGTTGAACTTTGTAAGTTCCTGAGTTGTGTATGTTATGGTTTTAAACATCCACATCTCCACGTCCAGTTGAAGCAACGTGACATGACATTGCAAAACGCGTCATCGTAATCAGCGTGCATGGACGCCGCTTTAGTGATCCCCGGAACATCTCAAGGAAGCGAAGAAGCGGAGGAGTGCTGTGCCAAATATTCTCACTCGTATAGCTGAAGCTGTCATCAGCAAAGCCGTCAAGCTGTTGCAAGATCCCGCCGTAGTGTGGCCCACTAACGAACAGCTAGCTGTTAAACATCCAGGACGTCAGACCCACTGGCACCTGCTCACATACCCCTCACAGATGGTCGGGAATGTAATGAGCCTGCCGTACCTCTGAAGCGCCCGAATCCACACTGGGAAGAAAGGCGGTAACGTTATCTTTGCAACATTTTTGTATACATTGCTGCACTCAAGTATTGGAACTTTGCCTAATATTACTGAGTGGCTTGGAGACTGTCTCTGTTCCTGTGACAGCAGTGTTTGATGGACACACAGCTAGGTTATACTGTGAGTTGACGATGGCCTGAGAAGTAATATGGAATATTATCATCTGTAATTTTTTCTGCTACAGGCTATCTCTTCATGAGTCATTATCATTTTGGCACAGCCTGACAATCTATTGGTTTTATAGCTATTATAGCTATTTCAACATAATAGCAACTATGAGTCTAACCTTGAATCCTTATATTTCTAGGACTTGCCTTCCAGACGTATATACAATGGTGTGACTCCATTAACCTTTATAAGCCCTAACAGGACTCCTATATATTGCAATCCGCTACATCACAAACGGTCCTTGACTTGTGGCTCTATCTTAATGGTGGCATCAATTTAGCCAGTTATAGCTTTCTAACTTCCCCGGGGGACCACACTTGCATAGTCACCTCTGTATTCTTTTATTATATTGATAATTCACTACTATTGGTGATTAGCCATTGGGGTTTCTATGCATGTGTGGATCACTATGCACTGCATATGTTTTCTGTTTGTTATTGTGTGTGTACTGTCAGTCCTTGTCAGTCTATCTGTTTCATTGATATACTATCTGTAAGCCAAACACTTGGTGTACCATTTTATGGTCGGTCTCAGGGGACCCATGACCTTCAACTTCCATTGGGAAGTAACATACACATATTTTATATACTCTTGTGGCTTTGTTCAAAATAAATAATAAAATTTGATATTGATTTTTACATACTTTTCTCCTTATTGCCCTCTCTGGCCATAAGTAGCTATCTTTATCCCTGGGATATCCACTCTGGTGATTTTCCCCGGGATAGCCTTATATTTGTATGCTTTACACAGGCTACAGCTAGAGCCTCTTAATTCGAGGAGTGGCAGCGAGCAAGTAACCATTACTCTACTGACAGGGAGAGACTAATCTTGTGGTAATTTTTTGTTGTAATATATGGTATTAAACATGCCTGTTTAACCAAAAAAAGGATATTTCTACTGTCAAACATAATAATGTTATACACCAAAGATTGGTTTGTTAAAAACCCCTTTTCTAACGCACATGTGAATGTGCACGGAGTAAAATGTTTTATACTCAACAATGTGTGGCTTCTTATTTCAATGCTCAATACCAGTTTTTGGAGTAAGTTGGTGTTTACAGTGACAATGAGGGTTATTTACTAAAGGCAAATCCACTTTGCACTACAAGTGCACTTTCAGTGCAGTTTCAGTGCACTTGCAGTGCACTTGCAGTGCACTTGTAGTGAAAAGTGGATTTTCCTTTAGTAAATAACCCCCACAGTGCTCTAAAATTTGCCCCAATCAGGCCATTTTAGGGTCTCAAAGCAATTTATTCATGGTGCTGAAAAGGATGATTATTTTTATCATTAATGCATTACATACATTAACAACAAAAACAATGTGTGTGTGTAGCAGACCCACAACATAATAGTTAGCTGAAAAAGAGATTGTCACCTCATGTATCAAATAAATTACGTTGGCACTATTGAAGAAAATGGCCAAAAATAAAAGGCCATTGGAGAACCTAGGAGACAGCTAAAAGAAACACAAGCAGTAAATCAAATGAAATATTATTTCAGTTTATAAAAAAAAATATTTTAAAAATGTTTTAAAGATTCTCTGGCATATCAATGGCCCCCCTACCCGCAAAGTACTCGAGATAACTTTGTCTAACTTTGCGGGTGCTTTGGGGGGGCAAGCCAGGACGACCATGTTTAAGTATCGTCAGATTAGTATTTTGAAATCACAACTGAGTCCACATAGTTTGTTGCATTTTTTCTGAGGTAATTATGGAGCATGCAGCAGGCAAGGACAATATAATTCAGTTTATATTCCGCCATGTGTATCGCTATCAGAAATAGGCAGAACCGGCTGGCCATTATTCCAAACGCATTCTCCACGACTCCTCTGGCTCTGGCCAGCCGGTAGTTAAAAACCCTCTGGTCCGGGGTGAGGGTCCTCATCGGGAATGGCCTCATGAGATGGTCACCCAGCCCAAACGCTTCATCAGTGACGAACACAAACGGGAGACCAGCCACGTTGTTTTCCGGAGGTGGCAACTCCGTCTGGGCGATGATTCCACCATCCGACATCTGGCCATTTTTCCCCATGTCCACATACAGGAACTCGTATGTCGCCGACACCACCGCCAACAACACAATACTATTAAACCCCTTATAATTGTAATAGCACGACCCCGAGTTGGGGGGTGGGACGATGTGGATGTGCTTCCCATCTATTGCCCCTCCGCAGTTGGTAAAGTCCCAATGCTGGACAAACTGGGATGCCACAGTCTGCCATTCCTGTGGGTTTGAAGGAAACTGTGGAGTAAACAAGAAAAAATTTGTACTTTTGCACATAACATTGCAAGCAGATTAGGCACAAACATTCTTGGCCAACATAAGTATATAAGTATATACTTCTTGGCCAACATAAGTATACAATTTATTTTAAGGAGTATTTAAAGACAAAAGTATAAGGTCCACTTATTAGATTCCTCACCCCCTCTGATGACCCATTGTAAAAATTTTAGGGGGGGCAGATGTTTTGGACAGGTAACCCCCTCCACTTCATTGAGAACTGAATGCATAAATAATCTGTCTTACTTTGGCCAGCCCCTCCATACTTACACTATTAGCAGTCCACTGGACAGGTAGCAAGTGTCATAATACAAAAATATGAATACATTATGTCCTAATTGAAGCACATTTTTACATTCTGCAATTAACTATCAAGATAATATGAGAACAAAACTTTAAACAGTACCATTTGAAAGTATTCAGGCAGGCACTTGCACTACATGCTTGGGTGAATTTATCCATAAATCTGACCACAAAAGAGGTAGGTATAGTGTGTATGGGTTTGGCAAAGTCAGCAGATAGGGTATTGGTATTGGTTGACTTAGCGGTTGGGGAGAGGGAGGGTTCCAAATGAGTCCCCCCCTCCCCCAAAAAAAAAGCCTCTTGCACTATGCCTGAATTTAAGGACAACAATAACATTTGGACACATTTTAGGATATGTTTAGGGTAAGCACTACATTGGAGCGGACAAAAAACATTGTTAAGGGACCAGGCTAGGTGTGTATGGGCCCAGAACATCATGCTGGGGAGGTTAGTGATGGCGAATATGCATGAAGGACAAAAAAGGAACATTAAAAGCTTCCAGCATGCATGAGGACAAAGAGGACATTCACAGCATATTACAATCATGGTAATTAGGGAATAATTAAATAAATACAATACATTAGCAAATATTAAATACATAGAATGTGATGTTAAAGGAGAAAACTTACCTTAATGTAGTCCTTCTGCAGGACCTGTATAATGGCAGAACAGGTCTCTGGAATATTGATCCCCAGAGCCTGGGGGGAGATGTCAGTTGAGAACTTGATGTCCTGCAGACTTCTCCCCATCGCCAAGTACCGCAAGGTGGTGACTAGCCTTTGTTCTGGAGTAATGGCTTGCCACATGCAGGTGTCCTGCTTTATAATATAAGGGGACAGCAAAGCCAACAAATGGTGAAAAATGGGGTCCGTCATCCAGAGATAATTCCTGAAATCACCAGGATTATTCTCATGGATCTCCCACAACAAAGGCATATGCGAGAATTGGTCACGCTAGAGCAACCAATTCTTCGTTCATGAACTCCTTCTCGCCCTGTTCATGGACTGGACTTGGGTCAAAACAAGAACTCCAACACCAAGCCCCTGCACAGCATGAACTCGAATACGGACAAGTACGGATGAGTGGGGAAAAAAAGGACAAAAGTTTCATATAGGTACAGTGTTGCATGACTGAGTAATTGTCGTTCAAAATGTGAGAGCACCGAAAGCTGAAAATTGGTCTGGTTAGGAAGGGGGTTTAAGTGCCCAGTGGTTAAGTGGTTAAAGGGGCACCGCACTTAAAAAATGAATGAGATCCCCAAGGTAATCCATACAAGATGCATTGGGTCCAATATGGGTTCTAAGGGGAACGCCACACAAATAAAAAAAGAAAATGCTTCCCTCTAAAAATTCATACCAGACCCTGGCTGGCCAAGAAAGAAAGGGCACAAAAGTCCCCCCTCCTGAAATATACTAGGCCACATGCCCTGAACATACTGTGTGGGTGCTCTGCTGAGGGGACTCACTGGCAAAGAAGCTTGTCCCCATGTTGATGAGGACAAAGACCTCTTCGTCACAACTCTTTCCCAGCGGTAGTGAGAGTCTTCAGGTGGTGGGCTAATCCAAATCTGGAAGCCACCTTTAACAATAAGGGGATACCCAGGAACTGCCCCTCCTCCCATGTGAATGAGCATGGGGTACATCAGCCCTCAAATTTCCACTTGTGTGCTCACATTAGGCGAGTGGAAATAAGTTGCCCACTCCTCCGTCAGCCCTCCGCCGTCTCTCCTCCAACCTCAGGCATTGCCCAGGTCCCTCCAATCCCTTCCTGTGTTTACACCAACCTGTAGCCACCCTACGACACCTGCTAGCCTCCCTGCCCAATCCTCCTTGCGTTTTGAAGCCACAACAAAAAGGCGTTACAGGCATCCTGCTGGTGAGCTGCAGGGGGAAGCTGGAGATAGAAGAAGACAGGTGAGTGAGTGCCATTGTTGTAGATGGGCAGGAAGGGAGACCCAGTGGGCAGCATACACAATATGAAGCTTCAGGGCACCTGTAAAATGAGTGTGGAAGAAGTTCACAGCAGCATGCTGTAGCAGTGCTGGCTCTTCCTCTTCATACACATTTCTTTCTTACATTTGCTGCCTCTGTTTATTTACAGTCTCCATTTTCTTTTGCCGGACTTCTGCTCCCCTGGCTTCCTCCGCTCCATCCCAGCCTATGAACTCCCCTGACCTGCCCTGTTTATTGCACCCCACACTTTAGCTGCTTATACTTTCCTGCACTGAGGCCTGTGTTCTCTTTTACCTTGGATTAGATTTTTTCCCTCTTTTTGTTTTTGTTTACTTGTTTAGTGCTGAGTTTTATTTATTGTTTTTTTACTGTTGCTGCACTTGTTTGCATAGCAGACCCATGCTTTTCTGTTTCTGGGGGTCAAACAAGTTCATGCTAAAAAGGATCATAAAAACAGAAAATCATCATGGGCAGGCAGACATGTAATGCTAGCCATACAACAGCCCTCAAAATTTCCACTTGCCTGCTCACATTAGGTGAGATATTTGGAAATATGTTGCGGGCGAGTGTTCCAGCTCGGCCAGGGGGCTGGGCAGGGAAGCGGGCCAGTTCGGCTCGGGTGGGGGGGCAGGTCGGGTTCGGTCCGCTCAGCTCAGGCGAGGAGGGGGGGGCAAGCCGCTGGTTTGGTGCACACTGGGTGGCCACATAAAAGTGCCTTTCTAGGAGAGGGAGCGGGAAAAGAAGAGGATCCTGCCAGCTCAACAGCAGAAGCTCCTTATCCATAGACTGCTGGCAGTGGTGGTGTCAGGAAAGGATCCATCCGCTGGTAAGATATATCATTTGGCATGCAGTACTGGGGTCCACCAGCAGGTGTCTCCTGGCAGTGTTGAACTGTCAGGAGAATATTTCCCTGCTGGTGTCATTTCATCTTTTGGCCGCAGTACTGATGTCCACCAGCGGATGGATCCTGGCAGTATGGAGCAGACAACACTCCCTGCGCTCAGGTGTGACTTGAAGCCAATTAGAGTCAGCCCTATAAATACCCGGCAAGCCCTCACATGCTCGCCTTGGTATCTTTCTTCCTGTGCCTTGACCTTGCTGCCTGTATCCTGATTGTGAACCTGTTCTGTCCCGCTCTGCTCTGATCCGTTCCGATCCCTATCCCAGGCCCATCCTGTTCTTGTCCCTCCTGATTCCCTTGGATCCCTACCCTGCAGCTCTACCATCCATCCTCTCCCCTTCCTGCTGGTTTCCCGTCCTTACCCATCTGCTGACTTCCCTGTGTATGACCTTGGCCTGGCTTTGTTTACGATTACGGTATCTCCATTTACTTGTATATATTGTTGTTTGCTGTGGGTTTGTTGTGTTGGTTTTGCACTGTTTATATTTCTTTTACTTGTCACTTGTTTAATAAACACCATTATTTCACTTACATGTGTTTCTGGTCTCCTCTGTGCAGTCCACACAGTCTGGTCAATTAGATTCTCTGACAGTATACCAAGGCCATCCCTGACCAGACGTGGCTGCATTGAGGAAACCATCCTGGTGTATGAGGTCTGCTAATATGGATTTCAATGAAATCATTTATTATTCTCTGCTAGCAGAAGAGGATGGTGAATATTGTCGCCAGATTTTAAAAGGGTGGACTAGCGACCAGCTGACGGAAACCATCCGATCAGCTCATTCCCTAGTGGATCAGGGTTATATGTCTTTTGAGGATGTTCAGCCCCTGATCCAGTTATGTGCAAAATCAGCCCTGTCATGCATTCCCGAGGGAAGTGATGATTTTTCGCCCCCCTTCAATTATGGCCAAGTTGAATCCCTGGTTTGGTTGTTAGAGGATGATCCAGCCTATTTTATGGAACATTATTCCTCTTGTTCACAGCAAGTGTTGTCTAATTGCATCCAGTCAGTGCAATCCTTGATTAGTCAGGCTGTGTGTGAATCAGCATTTGTTCAACCTGTGCTGCAGGCATGGTCAGATCTCCTGTCCTTAGCTAAGCCACAATATTCCAGCCCTGCCATTAATCATCTGTCTCCCCAAAAATGTATCTCCCCGTCGCCCATGGCAACCTCAGCTACAGCCCAGTTTACTCAACCCCCTACCAAATACTACTACCCAGTCTCCAAGTGTAGCACCTATCCCGCCTTCAACCCACCTATCTCTTCTCCTCCACCTGTAACAGTCCCACAAAACCCCTCTCTAGCTACAGTTCCTTGGTCTTCCTTCGATCCAGCTACTTTCTTTTCTTTCAGCCCTGCACCTACATACAAAACTGCACGGGCTAAACCAAAAAAGAAACAAAAATTCTTTCCTACCCACACGATCCTGCCAGTAACCCAACTTGCTTCCACACCAACTAACCCACCTGATTCTGTCAAACCTCTGCCTGCTACCCAGCCTGACAGTCCAGTGCCTGCTACCGAGCCTGATGCGCCAGTGTCTTCTACTCAACCTGTTGTGCCAATGCTTGTGCTCGCTGTCCAGATTGAGGTCCCAGTGCCTGCTGCTCAGCCTGACATCTCAGTGCCCATGTTCCAGTCTGACGCTTCAGTGACTACTGTCCAGTTCGATGTACCTATTGTTCAGCCTGATATGCCAGCACCTGCTGTTCTGCCCGATGTGCCAGCGCCTGTGTCTGCTGCCCAGTCTAAAGTTCCAGTGCCCACTCCTCAGTCTGATGTCTTCATGCCTGCCTCCCAGCCTGATGTCCCGAAGCTTGCTTTTCAGCCTGATGTCTTGGTTCCTGCATTTGTACCGGATGTCCCGATGCCTGCCTTCCAGCTTGATGTCCCTGCCTTCCTCTGGTGTGCCCACCTTCCAGTCTGGTGTGCCCACCTTCCAGTCTGGTGTGCCCACCTTCCAGTCTGATATGCCTGCCTTCCAGCCGGATGTCTTGAAGCTTGCCTTCCAGCCCGAAATCCCAGTGTCCATGTTCCGGTCTGACGCTCCAGCGACTATTGACCAATCCGATGTACCTGTTCAGCCTGTTGTGCCAGTACCTGCTGTTCAGCCTGATGAGCCTGCTTTCCGGTTTGATGTGTCCATCCTCCAGCCTGATATCCTGGTACCTGTCTTCCAGCCTGATGTCGTGATGTTGGTATCCCAGCCTGAGGTTTCGGTGCCCGTGTCTCAGCCTGAAGTTTCGGTGCCCGTGTTTCAGCCTGGAGTTTCAGTGCCCGTGTCTCAGCCTGCTGAATCGGTGCCCGTTACCCGGTCTGCTGAACTGGTGCCCGTTACCCAGTCTGCTAAACCGAAGTCCGTCACTTTGCCTGTCAAGCCGGTATCCGCTATCCGGCTTGCCAAATCAGTGCCCGGTGTCCAGCTCGCTGGGTCGGGGCCTGTTGCCCAGCCCACTGGGCCGGGGTCCATTACCCAGCTTGCTGAGCCGGTGCCTGTAATCCGGCCTGCCCTTACGGTGCTCGCTGTTCGGCCCAATGTTCCAGAGCCTGCTGCCCAGCTCGATGACCCGGAGCCTGTTGCCCAGTTCGATGACCCGGAGCCCGCTGCCCAGCTCGATGACCCGGAGCCCGCTGCCCAGCTCGATGACCCGGAGCCCGCTGCCCAGCTCGATGACCCGGAGCCCGCTGCCCAGCTCGGCTTGTTCCTGTCTGCTGCCCAGCTCGGCTTGTTCCTGTCTGCTGCCCAGCTCGGCTTGTTCCTGTCTGCTGCCCAGCTGAAGTTGTTCCTGTCTGCTGCCCAGCTCGGCTTGTTCCTGTCTGCTGCCCAGCTCAAGTTGTTCCTGTCTGCTGCCCAGCTCGGCTTGTTCCTGTCTGCTGCCCAGCTCAAGTTGGTCCTGTCTGCTGCCCAGCTCAAGTTGGTCCTGTCTGCTGCCCAGCTCAAGTTGGTCCTGTCTGCTGCCCAGCTCAAGTTGGTCCTGTCTGCTGCCCAGCTCAATGACTCTGACATGCCAGCCGTCTGCCCGGATGTGCCTGATGACCAGCCTGAAATGCCTTCTTCCACCATTCTGCCTGATGCCATAGACCATGGACAATTAAGACCAGTTGGAGCGTCCGGAGGCCGCTCCTTTAGGGAGGGGTACTGTCAGGAAAGGGTCCATCCGCTGGTAAGATATATCATTTGGCATGCAGTACTGGGGTCCACCAGCAGGTGTCTCCTGGCAGTGTTGAACTGTCAGGAGAATATTTCCCTGCTGGTGTCATTTCATCTTTTGGCTGCAGTACTGATGTCCACCAGCGGATGGATCCTGGCAGTATGGAGCAGACAACACTCCCTGCGCTCAGGTGTGACTTGAAGCCAATTAGAGTCAGCCCTATAAATACCCGGCAAGCCCTCACATGCTCGCCTTGGTATCTTTCTTCCTGTGCCTTGACCTTGCTGCCTGTATCCTGATTGTGAACCTGTTCTGTCCCGCTCTGCTCTGATCCGTTCCGATCCCTATCCCAGGCCCATCCTGTTCTTGTCCCTCCTGATTCCCTTGGATCCCTACCCTGCAGCTCTACCATCCATCCTCTCCCCTTCCTGCTGGTTTCCCGTCCTTACCCATCTGCTGACTTCCCTGTGTATGACCTTGGCCTGGCTTTGTTTAGGATTACGGTATCTCCATTTACTTGTATATATTGTTGTTTGCTGTGGGTTTGTTGTGTTGGTTTTGCACTGTTTATATTTCTTTTACTTGTCACTTGTTTAATAAACACCATTATTTCACTTACATGTGTTTCTGGTCTCCTCTGTGCAGTCCACACAGTCTGGTCAATTAGATTCTCTGACAGGTGGGTAAGTTGTAGCTGCTCTTTTGCAGCAGCCCCACTCTTTCAGAAGATGTGTGGGAAAGAGAACTCTGTATTGGAATGGGGGAAGGGGGGTGAGCTCTGTACTAGGCGAGAACTTGTGAGTACACAGCACATCTCACAGCCCTGGACTCATTACATAATGCACCCCTCAACCCCGCACTGGGTACATAGCGCACCTCTCAACCCTGCACTCGGTGCGAAGTGTACCTCTCAACCCTGCACTTGGTACGCAGTGCACCTCTTAACCCTGCACTCTGTACATAGTGCACCCAGGGCTGGCCCTACCATGGGTACCGGTGGGTCCATAGGACCCAGGCAGAAGTTTGAGCAGGGGCGGCTGTCACAGCGGCCCTGCCACCACCTCTATATGTCCCGCTGCCAACTGGCCAGGAATATAGTGTGTGTGCAGTGGCGTCGCCGGGGGGTGGGTGCGGGACACCACCCCGAGCGTGGCGGAGGGTCCTGGAGGCAGGGCTTTTCAGCCAGAATGTGTCGGCATCACGCTAGCCCTGAGTGTAACTTCTCACTCACACTCCTGCTGCGGCTGCCTTGGCTCCATTCACCATACACAAACGTGCTGCCCGGAGAGTGACAGTCTGAGCAAGCAACTCTCCAGGTGGCTGCACACTAAATCCTCTTCCACCCGCCATCCAGGTGCATGAGGGGGGTCTGCACTGATGGAGGGGGAGGGGGTGGTTTATCCTGAGGGGTGTCTGCACTGATGGAGGGGCGGTTATCCTGGGGGGTCTGTACTGGTGAAGGGAGGGTTAATCCTGAGGGTGGTCTGTACTGATGGGGGGTTATCCTGAGGGTGGTCTGCACATATTGAGGTGGAGTGGGGTGGTTTATCCTGAGGGGGGTCTGTACTGATGGATTGGGGTTTATCCTGAGGAGGATCTGTACTGATGGAGGGGGATGGAGGTGGTTTATCCTGTGGGGGGTCTGCACTGATTGAGGAGGGGGGTTTATCCTGAGGAGGGTCTATACTGATGGAGGGGGATTTATCCTGAGGGCGGTCTGTACTGATGGAGGGGGTTTATACTGAGGGTGGTCTGTACTGATGGAGGGGTGGTTTATCCTGAGGGGGGTCTCTTCTGATGGATGGGGGTTTCCCGAGGGGGGTCTGTACTGATGGAGGGGGGTCTGTACTGATGGAGGGGGGTTTATCCTTCTGGGGTGACAGCTATGCAGACCAATTTGATGCAGCGTGCAGCGTATAGTCTGAGCACTGACAGGCTGACCCCCCACCCCTTCAACCTCTGCAACAATGCTGGCAGCACTCATATGTCTATTTCCCAAAGACAACATCTGGATATGATGCTGAGCACGTGCACTCAACTTCTTTGGTCGACCATGGCGAGGTCTGTTCTGAGTGGAACCTGTCCTGTTAAACCACTGTATGGTCTTGGCCACCGTGCAGCAGCTCAGTTTCAGGGTCTTGGCAATCTTCTTATAGCCTATACCATCTTTATGTAGAGCAACAATTCTTTTTTTTTCAGATCCTCAGGGAGTTCTTTGCCATAAGATGCCATGTTGAACTCCAGTAAACAGTATGAGGGAGTGAGCGCGATAACACCAAATTTAACACGCCTGCTCCCCAATCACAAATCAGACCTGACACTGGGGAGGGAAAATGTCTAATTGGGTCCAATTTGGACATTTTCACTTAGGGGGGTACTCACTTTTGTTGCCAGCGGTTTAGACCAGGGATCCTCAAACTACGGTCCTCCAGCTGTTGCAGAACTACACATCCCATGAGGCATTGTAAAACTCTGACATTCACAGACATGACTAGGCATGATGGGAATTGTAGTTCCTGAACAACTGGAGGGCCGTAGTTTGAAGACCCCTGGTTTAGACATTAATGGCTGTGTGTTGAGTAGGGATGAGCTTCGTGTTCGAGTCGAACCCATGTTCGACTCGAACATCGTCTATTCGCCCGTTCGCCGAATTGTGAATGATATGGGCAGTTCGCGCCAAATTCGTGTGGCGCGTCACGGCCCATAATTCACTGCGGCATCGCAGTGCATTGCTGGCTGATGATTGGCCAAGCATGCACTATGACCCGCATGCTTGGCCAATCACAGCGCCGTCAGTAGAGAGAGCTGTAAATGGCCAAAGCCAGGGTGGCTTTGGCCAATTATGGCTCAGGGGGTTTAGAACACGCCCCACACTATATAAGGCCGCAGGCACGGCGGCCCTGTGTAGTTTGTGTTCCGGAGTTGAAAGAGAGATAGACAGAGAGACAGTGTCATTTCATTTGAGTTAGCTAGATTAGGCAGGACAATCAGTGAGTTAGCTGCACTTACAGTGTATTGTGTATATATATGCATCCCAGGTGTTGCATATATATATATATATACACTGTATTCAGTTTAGCTAGATCCGTTCCTGTTATCTTCTTACTGACAGGCAGGCTTGTCTTGTTACAGTATTTACAGCTACCTGGAGAAAATTGCTGGTGTTCTTTTGATCCTATTAGTACCACAGTCAGGCAGCTAGACTATTTACAGTTAGTGCAGTGCGTCCTGCTCACAGTGTTCAGCTAAAACTACAAGTTAGTGTGATGCGTCCTGCTCACAGTGTTCAGCTAAAACTACAAGTTAGTGGGGTGCGTCCAGCTCACAGTGTTCAGCTAAAACTACAAGTTAGTGTAGTGAGACCTCTGCACAGTGTTCATCTAAAGCTACAAGTTAGTGCAGTGCGTCCTGCTCTCAGTGTTCAGCTAAAACTACAAGTTAGTACGGTGGGTCCTGCTCACAGTGTTCAGCTAAAACTACAAGTTAGTGTAGTGAGACCTCTGCACAGTGTTCATCTAAAGCTACAAGTTGGTGCAGTGCGTCCTGCTCACAGTGTTCAGCTAAAACTACAAGTTAGTGTGGTGCGTCCTGCTCACAATGTTCAGCTAAAACTACAAGTTAGTGGGGTGCGTCCTGCTCACAGTGTTCAGCTAAAACTACAAGTTAGTGCGGTGCGTCCTGCTGAAAGTGTTCAGCTAAAACTACAAGTTAGTGCGCTGCAACCTGCTCACGGTGTTCAGCTAAAACTACAAGTTAGTGTAGTGAGACCTCTGCACAGTGTTCATCTAAAGCTACAAGTTAGTGCAGTGCGCCCTGCTCACAGTGTTCAGCTAAAACTACAAGTTAGTGCCGTGCGTCCTGCTCACAGTGTTCAGCTAAAACTACAAATTAGTAGGGTGCGTCCTGCTCAGAGTGTTCAGCTAAAACTACAAGTTAGTGCGGTGCGTCCTGCTCACAGTGTTCAGCTAAAACTACAAGTTAGTGGGTTGCGCCGTGCTCACAATGTTCAGCTAAAACTACAAGTTAGTGCGGTGCGTCCTGCTCACAGTGTTCAGCTAAAACTACAAGTTAGTGTAGTGAGACCTCTGCACAGTGTTCATCTAAAGCTACAAGTTAGTGCAGTGCGTCCTGCTCTCAGTGTTCAGCTAAAACTACAAGTTAGTACGGTGGGTCCTGCTCACAGTGTTCAGCTAAAACTACAAGTTAGTGTAGTGAGACCTCTGCACAGTGTTCATCTAAAGCTACAAGTTGGTGCAGTGCGTCCTGCTCACAGTGTTCAGCTAAAACTACAAGTTAGTGTGGTGCGTCCTGCTCACAGTGTTCAGCTAAAACTACAAGTTAGTGGGGTGCGTCCTGCTCACAGTGTTCAGCTAAAACTACAAGTTAGTGCGGTGCGTCCTGCTGAAAGTGTTCAGCTAAAACTACAAGTTAGTGCACTGCAACCTGCTCACGGTGTTCAGCTAAAACTACAAGTTAGTGTAGTGAGACCTCTGCACAGTGTTCATCTAAAGCTACAAGTTAGTGCAGTGCGCCCTGCTCACAGTGTTCAGCTAAAACTACAAGTTAGTGCCGTGCGTCCTGCTCACAGTGTTCAGCTAAAACTACAAATTAGTAGGGTGCGTCCTGCTCAGAGTGTTCAGCTAAAACTACAAGTTAGTGCGGTGCGTCCTGCTCACAGTGTTCAGCTAAAACTACAAGTTAGTGGGTTGCGCCGTGCTCACAATGTTCAGCTAAAACTACAAGTTAGTGCGGTGCGTCCTGCTCACAGTGTTCAGCTAAAACTACAAGTTAGTGTAGTGAGACCTCTGCACAGTGTTCATCTAAAGCTACAAGTTAGTGCAGTGCGTCCTGCTCTCAGTGTTCAGCTAAAACTACAAGTTAGTGCGTTGCGTCCTGCTCACAGTGTTCAGCTAAAACTACAATTTAGTGGGGTGCGTCCTGCTCACAGTGTTCAGCTAAAACTACAAGTTAGTGCAGTGCGTCCTGCTCACAGTGTTCAGCTAAAACTACAAGTTAGTGCGGTGCGTCCTGCTCACAGTATTCAGCTAAAACTACAAGTTAGTGTAGTGAGACCTCTGCACAGTGTCCATCTAAAGCTACAAGTTAGTGCAGTACGTCCTGCTCACAGTGTTCAGCTAAAACTACAAGTTAGTGGGGTGCGTCCTGCTCACAGTGTTCAGCTAAAACTACAAGTTAGTGGGGTGCGTCCTGCTCACAGTGTTCAGCTAAAACTACAAGTTAGTGCGGTGCGTTCTGCTCCCAGTGTTCAGCTAAAACTACAAGTTAGTGTAGTGAGACCTCTGCACAGTGTTCATCTAAAGCTACAAGTTAGTGCACTGCGTCCTGCTCACAGTGTTCAGCTAAAACTACAAGTTAGTGCACTGCGTCCTGCTCACAGTGTTCAGCTAAAACTACAAGTTAGTGGGGTGCGTCCTGCTCACAGTGTTCAGCTAAAACTACAAGTTAGTGTAGTGAGACCTCTGCACAGTGTTCATCTAAAGCTACAAGTTAGTGCAGTGCGCCCTGCTCACAATGTTCAGCTAAAACTACAAGTTAGTGCCGTGCGTCCTGCTCACAGTGTTCAGCTAAAACTACAAATTAGTAGGGTGCGTCCTGCTCACAGTGTTCAGCTAAAACTACAAGTTAGTGCGGTGCGTCCTGCTCACAGTGTTCAGCTAAAACTACAAGTTAGTGTAGTGAGACCTCTGCACAATGTTCATCTGAAACTACAAGTTAGTGCAGTGCATCCTGCTCACAGTGTTCAGCTAAAAATACAAGTTAGTGGGGTGCGTCCTGCTCACAGTGTTCAGCTAAAACTACAAGTTAGTGGGGTGCGTTCAGCTCACAGTGTTCAGCTAAAACTACAAGTTAGTGTAATGAGAACTCTGCACAGTGTTCATCTAAAGCTACAAGTCAGTGCAGTGCGTCCTGCTCACAGTGTTCAGCTAAAACTACAAGTTAGTGGGGTGCATCCTGCTCACAGTGTTCAGCTAAAACTACAAGTTAGTGCGGTGCGTCCTGCTCACAGTGTTCAGCTAAAACTACAAGTTAGTGTAGTGAGACCTCTGCACAGTGTTCATCTAAAGCTACAAGTTAGTGCAGTGCGTCCTGCTCACAGTGTTCAGCTAAAACTACAAGTTAGTGCGGTGCGTCCTGCTCACAGTGTTCAGCTAAAACTACAAGTTAGTGGGGTGCGTCCTGCTCACAGTGTTCAGCTAAAACTACAAGTTAGTGCGGTGCGTCCTGCTCACAGTATTCAGCTAAAACTACAAGTTAGTGTAGTGAGACCTCTGCACAGTGTTCATCTAAAGCTACAAGTTAGTGCAGTACGTCCTGCTCACAGTGTTCAGCTAAAACTACAAGTTAGTGGGGTGCGTCCTGCTCACAGTGTTCAGCTAAAACTACAAGTTAGTGGGGTGCGTCCTGCTCACAGTGTTCAGCTAAAACTACAAGTTAGTGCGGTGCGTCCTGCTCACAGTGTTCAGCTAAAACTACAAGTTAGTGTAGTGAGACCTCTGCACAGTGTTCATCTAAAGCTACAAGTTAGTGCACTGCGTCCTGCTCACAGTGTTCAGCTAAAACTACAAGTTAGTGCACTGCGTCCTGCTCACAGTGTTCAGCTAAAACTACAAGTTAGTGGGGTGCGTCCTGCTCACAGTGTTCAGCTAAAACTACAAGTTAGTGTAGTGAGACCTCTGCACAGTGTTTATCTAAAGCTACAAGTTAGTGCAGTGCGTCCTGCTCACAGTGTTCAGCTAAAACTACAAGTTAGTTGGGTGCGTCCTGCTCACAGTGTTCGGCTAAAACTACAAGTTAGTGCGGTGCGTCCTGCTCACAGTGTTCAGCTAAAACTACAAGTTAGTGTGGTGCGTCCTGCTCACCGTGTTCAGCTAAAACTATAAGTTAGTGTAGTGAGACCTCTGCACAGTGTTCATCTAAAACTACAAGTTAGTGGGGTGCGTCCTGCTCACAGTGTTCAGCTAAAACTACAAGTTAGTGCGGTGCATCCTGCTCACAGTGTTCAGCTAAAACTACAAGTTAATGCGTTGCGTCCTGCTCACAGTGTTCAGCTAAAACTACAATTTAGTGTTATGCGTCCTGCTCACAGTGTTTAGCTAAAACTACCAGTTAGTGGGGTGCGTCCTGCTCACAGTGTTCAGCTAAAACTACAAGTTAGTGTAGTGAGACCTCTGCACAGTGTTCATCAAAAACTACAAGTTAGTGCGGTGCGTGCTGCTCACAGTGTTCAGCTAAAACTACAAGTTAGTGCGGTGCGTCCTGCTCACAGTGTTCAGCTAAAACTACAAGTTAGTGTAGTGAGACCTCTGCACAGTGTTCATCTAAAACTACAAGTTAGTGCAGTGCGTCCTGCTCACAGTGTTCAGCTAAAACTAAAAGTTAGTGCGGTGCGTCCTGCTCACAGTATTCAGTTAAAACTACAAGTTAGTGTGGTGCGTCCTGCTCACAGTGTTCAGCTAAAACTACAAGTTAGTGTAGTGAGACCTCTGCACAGTGTTCATCTAAAGCTACAAGTTAGTGCAGTACGTCCTGCTCACAGTGTTCAGCTAAAACTACAAGTTAGTGGGGTGCGTCCTGCTCACAGTGTTCAGCTAAAACTACAAGTTAGTGGGGTGCGTCCTGCTCACAGTGTTCAGCTAAAACTACAAGTTAGTGCGGTGCGTCCTGCTCACAGTGTTCAGCTAAAACTACAAGTTAGTGTAGTGAGACCTCTGCACAGTGTTCATCTAAAGCTACAAGTTAGTGCACTGCGTCCTGCTCACAGTGTTCAGCTAAAACTACAAGTTAGTGCACTGCGTCCTGCTCACAGTGTTCAGCTAAAACTACAAGTTAGTGTAGTGAGACCTCTGCACAGTGTTCATCTAAAGCTACAAGTTATTGCAGTGCGTCCTGCTCACAGTGTTCAGCTAAAACTACAAGTTAGTTGGGTGCGTCCTGCTCACAGTGTTCAGCTAAAACTACAAGTTAGTGTGGTGCGTCCTGCTCACAGTGTTCAGCTAAAACTACAAGTTAGTGTGGTGCGTCCTGCTCACCGTGTTCAGCTAAAACTACAAGTTAGTGTAGTGAGACCTCTGCACAGTGTTCATCTAAAACTACAAGTTAGTGGGGTGCGTCCTGCTCACAGTGTTCAGCTAAAACTACAAGTTAGTGCGGTGCATCCTGCTCACAGTGTTCAGCTAAAACTACAAGTTAATGCGTTGCGTCCTGCTCACAGTGTTCAGCTAAAACTACAATTTAGTGTAATGCGTCCTGCTCACAGTGTTTAGCTAAAACTACAAGTTAGTGGGGTGCGTCCTGCACACAGTGTTCAGCTAAAACTACAAGTTAGTGTAGTGAGACCTCTGCACAGTGTTCATCAAAAACTACAAGTTAGTGCGGTGCGTGCTGCTCACAGTGTTCAGCTAAAACTACAAGTTAGTGGGGTGCGTCCTGCTCACAGTGTTCAGCTAAAACTACAAGTTAGTGCGGTGCGTCCTGCTCACAGTGTTCAGCTAAAACTACAAGTTAGTGTAGTGAGACCTCTGCACAGTGTTCATCTAAAACTACAAGTTAGTGCAGTGCATCCTGCTCACAGTGTTCAGCTAAAACTACAAGTTAGTGCGGTGCGTCCTGCTCACAGTATTCAGTTAAAACTACAAGTTAGTGCGGTGCGTCCTGCTCACAGTGTTCAGCTCAAACTACAAGTTAGTGTAGTGAGACCTCTGCACAATGTTCATCTAAAGCTACAAGTTAGTGCAGTGCATCCTGCTCACAGTGTTCAGCTAAAACTACAAGTTAGTGGGTTGCGCCGTGCTCACAATGTTCAGCTAAAACTACAAGTTAGTGCGGTGCGTCCTGCTCACAGTGTTCAGCTAAAACTACAAGTTAGTGTAGTGAGACCTCTGCACAGTGTTCATCTAAAGCTACAAGTTAGTGCAGTGCGTCCTGCTCACAGTATTCAGTTAAAACTACAAGTTAGTGCGGTGCATCCTGCTCACAGTGTTCAGCTAAAACTACAAGTTAGTGGGTTGCGCCGTGCTCACAATGTTCAGCTAAAACTACAAGTTAGTGCGGTGCGTCCTGCTCACAGTGTTCAGCTAAAACTACAAGTTAGTGCGGTGCGTCCTGCTCACAGTGTTCAGCTAAAACTACAAGTTAGTGTAGTGAGACCTCTGCACAGTGTTCATCTAAAGCTACAAGTTAGTGCAGTGCGTCCTGCTCACAGTGTTCAGCTAAAACTACAAGTTAGTGGGGTGCGTTCAGCTCACAGTGTTCAGCTAAAACTACAAGTTAGTGTAATGAGAACTCTGCACAGTGTTCATCTAAAGCTACAAGTCAGTGCAGTGCGTCCTGCTCACAGTGTTCAGCTAAAACTACAAGTTAGTGGGGTGCATCCTGCTCACAGTGTTCAGCTAAAACTACAAGTTAGTGCGGTGCGTCCTGCTCACAGTGTTCAGCTAAAGCTACAAGTTAGTGCGGTGCGTTCTGCTCACAGTGTTCAGCTAAAACTACAAGTTAGTGTAGTGAGAACTCTGCACAGTGTTCATCTAAAGCTACAAGTTAGTGCAGTGCGTCCTGCTCACAGTGTTCAGCTAAAACTACAAGTTCGTGGGGTGCGTCCTGCTCACAGTGTTCAGCTAAAACTACAAGTTAGTGGGGTGCATCCTGCTCACAGTGTTCAGCTAAAACTACAAGTTAGTGCGGTGCGTCCTGCTCACAGTGTTCAGCTAAAACTACAAGTTAGCGTGGTGCGTCCTGCTCACAGTGTTCAGCTAAAACTACAAGTTAGTGCGGTGCGACCTGCTCACAGTGTTCAGCTAAAACTACAAGTTAGTGCGGTGTGACCTGCTCACAGTGTTCAGCTAAAACTACAAGTTAGTGCGGTGCGTCCTGCTCACAGTGTTCAGCTAAAACGACAAGTTAGTGCGGTGCGTCCTGCTCCCAGTGTTCAGCTAAAACTACAAGTTAGTGCGGTGCGTCCTGCTCACAGTGTTCAGCTAAAACTACAAGTTAGTGCCGTGCGTCCTGCTCACAGTGTTCAGCTAAAACTACAAGTTAGTGCGGTGTGACCTGCTCACAGTGTTCAGCTAAAACTACAAGTTAGTGCGGTGCGTCCTGCTCACAGTGTTCAGCTAAAACTACAAGTTAGTGTAGTGAGACCTCTACAAAGTGTTCATCTAAAACTACAAGTTAGTGCGATGCGTCCTGCTCGCAGTGTTCAGCTAAAACTACAAGTTAGTGTAGTGCGTCCTGCTCACAGTGTTCAGCTAAAACTACAAGTTAGTGTAGTGAGACCTCTGCACAGTGTTCATCTAAAGCTACAAGTTAGTGCAGTGCGTCCTGCTCACAGTGTTCAGCTAAAACTACAAGTTAGTGGGGTGCGTCCTGCTCACAGTGTTCAGCTAAAACTACAAGTTAGTGTGGTGCGTCCTGCTCACAGTGTTCAGCTAAAACTACAAGTTTAGTGCGGTGCGTCCTGCTCACAGTGTTCAGCTAAAACTACAAGTTAGTGTAGTGAGACCTCTGCACAGTGTTCAACTAAAACTACAAGTTAGTGCGGTGCGTCCTGCTCACAGTATTCAGCTAAAACTACAAGTTAGTGTAGTGAGACCTCTGCACAGTGTTCATCTAAAGCTACAAGTTAGTGCAGTGCGTCCTGCTCACAGTGTTCAGCTAAAACTACAAGTTAGTGGGGTGCGTTCTGCTCACAGTTTTCAGCTAAAACCACAAGTTAGTGGGGTGCGTCCTGCTCACAGTGTTCAGCTAGAACTACAAGTTAGTGGGGTGCGTCCTGCTCACAGTGTTCAGCTTAAACTACAAGTTAGTGTAGTGAGACCTCTGCACAATGTTCATCTGAAACTACAAGTTAGTGCAGTGCATCCTGCTCACAGTGTTCAGCTAAAAATACAAGTTAGTGGGGTGCGTCCTGCTCACAGTGTTCAGCTAAAACTACAAGTTAGTGGGGTGCGTTCAGCTCACAGTGTTCAGCTAAAACTACAAGTTAGTGTAATGAGAACTCTGCACAGTGTTCATCTAAAGCTACAAGTCAGTGCAGTGCGTCCTGCTCACAGTGTTCAGCTAAAACTACAAGTTAGTGGGGTGCATCCTGCTCACAGTGTTCAGCTAAAACTACAAGTTAGTGCGGTGCGTCCTGCTCACAGTGTTCAGCTAAAACTACAAGTTAGTGTAGTGAGACCTCTGCACAGTGTTCATCTAAAGCTACAAGTTAGTGCAGTGCGTCCTGCTCACAGTGTTCAGCTAAAACTACAAGTTAGTGCGGTGCGTCCTGCTCACAGTGTTCAGCTAAAACTACAAGTTAGTGGGGTGCGTCCTGCTCACAGTGTTCAGCTAAAACTACAAGTTAGTGCGGTGCGTCCTGCTCACAGTATTCAGCTAAAACTACAAGTTAGTGTAGTGAGACCTCTGCACAGTGTTCATCTAAAGCTACAAGTTAGTGCAGTACGTCCTGCTCACAGTGTTCAGCTAAAACTACAAGTTAGTGGGGTGCGTCCTGCTCACAGTGTTCAGCTAAAACTACAAGTTAGTGGGGTGCGTCCTGCTCACAGTGTTCAGCTAAAACTACAAGTTAGTGCGGTGCGTCCTGCTCACAGTGTTCAGCTAAAACTACAAGTTAGTGTAGTGAGACCTCTGCACAGTGTTCATCTAAAGCTACAAGTTAGTGCACTGCGTCCTGCTCACAGTGTTCAGCTAAAACTACAAGTTAGTGCACTGCGTCCTGCTCACAGTGTTCAGCTAAAACTACAAGTTAGTGGGGTGCGTCCTGCTCACAGTGTTCAGCTAAAACTACAAGTTAGTGTAGTGAGACCTCTGCACAGTGTTTATCTAAAGCTACAAGTTAGTGCAGTGCGTCCTGCTCACAGTGTTCAGCTAAAACTACAAGTTAGTTGGGTGCGTCCTGCTCACAGTGTTCGGCTAAAACTACAAGTTAGTGCGGTGCGTCCTGCTCACAGTGTTCAGCTAAAACTACAAGTTAGTGTGGTGCGTCCTGCTCACCGTGTTCAGCTAAAACTATAAGTTAGTGTAGTGAGACCTCTGCACAGTGTTCATCTAAAACTACAAGTTAGTGGGGTGCGTCCTGCTCACAGTGTTCAGCTAAAACTACAAGTTAGTGCGGTGCATCCTGCTCACAGTGTTCAGCTAAAACTACAAGTTAATGCGTTGCGTCCTGCTCACAGTGTTCAGCTAAAACTACAATTTAGTGTTATGCGTCCTGCTCACAGTGTTTAGCTAAAACTACCAGTTAGTGGGGTGCGTCCTGCTCACAGTGTTCAGCTAAAACTACAAGTTAGTGTAGTGAGACCTCTGCACAGTGTTCATCAAAAACTACAAGTTAGTGCGGTGCGTGCTGCTCACAGTGTTCAGCTAAAACTACAAGTTAGTGCGGTGCGTCCTGCTCACAGTGTTCAGCTAAAACTACAAGTTAGTGTAGTGAGACCTCTGCACAGTGTTCATCTAAAACTACAAGTTAGTGCAGTGCGTCCTGCTCACAGTGTTCAGCTAAAACTAAAAGTTAGTGCGGTGCGTCCTGCTCACAGTATTCAGTTAAAACTACAAGTTAGTGTGGTGCGTCCTGCTCACAGTGTTCAGCTAAAACTACAAGTTAGTGTAGTGAGACCTCTGCACAGTGTTCATCTAAAGCTACAAGTTAGTGCAGTACGTCCTGCTCACAGTGTTCAGCTAAAACTACAAGTTAGTGGGGTGCGTCCTGCTCACAGTGTTCAGCTAAAACTACAAGTTAGTGGGGTGCGTCCTGCTCACAGTGTTCAGCTAAAACTACAAGTTAGTGCGGTGCGTCCTGCTCACAGTGTTCAGCTAAAACTACAAGTTAGTGTAGTGAGACCTCTGCACAGTGTTCATCTAAAGCTACAAGTTAGTGCACTGCGTCCTGCTCACAGTGTTCAGCTAAAACTACAAGTTAGTGCACTGCGTCCTGCTCACAGTGTTCAGCTAAAACTACAAGTTAGTGTAGTGAGACCTCTGCACAGTGTTCATCTAAAGCTACAAGTTATTGCAGTGCGTCCTGCTCACAGTGTTCAGCTAAAACTACAAGTTAGTTGGGTGCGTCCTGCTCACAGTGTTCAGCTAAAACTACAAGTTAGTGTGGTGCGTCCTGCTCACAGTGTTCAGCTAAAACTACAAGTTAGTGTGGTGCGTCCTGCTCACCGTGTTCAGCTAAAACTACAAGTTAGTGTAGTGAGACCTCTGCACAGTGTTCATCTAAAACTACAAGTTAGTGGGGTGCGTCCTGCTCACAGTGTTCAGCTAAAACTACAAGTTAGTGCGGTGCATCCTGCTCACAGTGTTCAGCTAAAACTACAAGTTAATGCGTTGCGTCCTGCTCACAGTGTTCAGCTAAAACTACAATTTAGTGTAATGCGTCCTGCTCACAGTGTTTAGCTAAAACTACAAGTTAGTGGGGTGCGTCCTGCACACAGTGTTCAGCTAAAACTACAAGTTAGTGTAGTGAGACCTCTGCACAGTGTTCATCAAAAACTACAAGTTAGTGCGGTGCGTGCTGCTCACAGTGTTCAGCTAAAACTACAAGTTAGTGGGGTGCGTCCTGCTCACAGTGTTCAGCTAAAACTACAAGTTAGTGCGGT
This sequence comes from Lithobates septentrionalis, assembly GCA_037952835.1. Lineage (NCBI taxonomy): Eukaryota > Metazoa > Chordata > Amphibia > Anura > Ranidae > Lithobates > Lithobates septentrionalis. The sequence continues at coordinate 844,016 of JBBDGP010000826.1, forward strand.
GCGTCCTGCTCACAGTGTTCAGCTAAAACTACAAGTTAGTGTAGTGAGACCTCTGCACAGTGTTCATCTAAAACTACAAGTTAGTGCAGTGCATCCTGCTCACAGTGTTCAGCTAAAACTACAAGTTAGTGCGGTGCGTCCTGCTCACAGTATTCAGTTAAAACTACAAGTTAGTGCGGTGCGTCCTGCTCACAGTGTTCAGCTCAAACTACAAGTTAGTGTAGTGAGACCTCTGCACAATGTTCATCTAAAGCTACAAGTTAGTGCAGTGCATCCTGCTCACAGTGTTCAGCTAAAACTACAAGTTAGTGGGTTGCGCCGTGCTCACAATGTTCAGCTAAAACTACAAGTTAGTGCGGTGCGTCCTGCTCACAGTGTTCAGCTAAAACTACAAGTTAGTGTAGTGAGACCTCTGCACAGTGTTCATCTAAAGCTACAAGTTAGTGCAGTGCGTCCTGCTCACAGTATTCAGTTAAAACTACAAGTTAGTGCGGTGCATCCTGCTCACAGTGTTCAGCTAAAACTACAAGTTAGTGGGTTGCGCCGTGCTCACAATGTTCAGCTAAAACTACAAGTTAGTGCGGTGCGTCCTGCTCACAGTGTTCAGCTAAAACTACAAGTTAGTGCGGTGCGTCCTGCTCACAGTGTTCAGCTAAAACTACAAGTTAGTGTAGTGAGACCTCTGCACAGTGTTCATCTAAAGCTACAAGTTAGTGCAGTGCGTCCTGCTCACAGTGTTCAGCTAAAACTACAAGTTAGTGGGGTGCGTCCTGCTCACAGTGTTCAGCTAAAACTACAAGTTAGTGGGGTGCGTTCAGCTCACAGTGTTCAGCTAAAACTACAAGTTAGTGTAATGAGAACTCTGCACAGTGTTCATCTAAAGCTACAAGTCAGTGCAGTGCGTCCTGCTCACAGTGTTCAGCTAAAACTACAAGTTAGTGGGGTGCATCCTGCTCACAGTGTTCAGCTAAAACTACAAGTTAGTGCGGTGCGTCCTGCTCACAGTGTTCAGCTAAAGCTACAAGTTAGTGCGGTGCGTTCTGCTCACAGTGTTCAGCTAAAACTACAAGTTAGTGTAGTGAGAACTCTGCACAGTGTTCATCTAAAGCTACAAGTTAGTGCAGTGCGTCCTGCTCACAGTGTTCAGCTAAAACTACAAGTTCGTGGGGTGCGTCCTGCTCACAGTGTTCAGCTAAAACTACAAGTTAGTGGGGTGCATCCTGCTCACAGTGTTCAGCTAAAACTACAAGTTAGTGCGGTGCGTCCTGCTCACAGTGTTCAGCTAAAACTACAAGTTAGTGTGGTGCGTCCTGCTCACAGTGTTCAGCTAAAACTACAAGTTAGTGCGGTGCGACCTGCTCACAGTGTTCAGCTAAAACTACAAGTTAGTGCGGTGTGACCTGCTCACAGTGTTCAGCTAAAACTACAAGTTAGTGCGGTGCGTCCTGCTCACAGTGTTCAGCTAAAACGACAAGTTAGTGCGGTGCGTCCTGCTCCCAGTGTTCAGCTAAAACTACAAGTTAGTGCGGTGCGTCCTGCTCACAGTGTTCAGCTAAAACTACAAGTTAGTGCCGTGCGTCCTGCTCACAGTGTTCAGCTAAAACTACAAGTTAGTGCGGTGTGACCTGCTCACAGTGTTCAGCTAAAACTACAAGTTAGTGCGGTGCGTCCTGCTCACAGTGTTCAGCTAAAACTACAAGTTAGTGTAGTGAGACCTCTACAAAGTGTTCATCTAAAACTACAAGTTAGTGCGATGCGTCCTGCTCGCAGTGTTCAGCTAAAACTACAAGTTAGTGTAGTGCGTCCTGCTCACAGTGTTCAGCTAAAACTACAAGTTAGTGTAGTGAGACCTCTGCACAGTGTTCATCTAAAGCTACAAGTTAGTGCAGTGCGTCCTGCTCACAGTGTTCAGCTAAAACTACAAGTTAGTGGGGTGCGTCCTGCTCACAGTGTTCAGCTAAAACTACAAGTTAGTGTGGTGCGTCCTGCTCACAGTGTTCAGCTAAAACTACAAGTTTAGTGCGGTGCGTCCTGCTCACAGTGTTCAGCTAAAACTACAAGTTAGTGTAGTGAGACCTCTGCACAGTGTTCAACTAAAACTACAAGTTAGTGCGGTGCGTCCTGCTCACAGTATTCAGCTAAAACTACAAGTTAGTGTAGTGAGACCTCTGCACAGTGTTCATCTAAAGCTACAAGTTAGTGCAGTGCGTCCTGCTCACAGTGTTCAGCTAAAACTACAAGTTAGTGGGGTGCGTTCTGCTCACAGTTTTCAGCTAAAACCACAAGTTAGTGGGGTGCGTCCTGCTCACAGTGTTCAGCTAGAACTACAAGTTAGTGGGGTGCGTCCTGCTCACAGTGTTCAGCTTAAACTACAAGTTAGTGTAGTGAGACCTCTGCACAGTGTTCATCTAAAGCTACAAGTTAGTGCAGTGCGTCCTGCTCACAGTGTTCAGCTAAAACTACAAGTTAGTTGGGTGCGTCCTGCCCACAGTGTTCATCTAAAACTACAAATTAGTGCAGTGCGTCCTGCTCACAGTGTTCAGCTAAAACTACAAGTTAGTTGGGTGCGTCCTGCTCACAGTGTTCAGCTAAAACTACAAGTTAGTGCGGTGCATCCTGCTCACAGTGTTCAGCTAAAACTACAAGTTAGTGTGGTTCGTCCTGCTCACCGTGTTCAGCTAAAACTACAAGTTAGTGTAGTGAGACCTCTGCACAGTGTTCATCTAAAACTACAAGTTAGTGGGGTGCGTCCTGCTCACAGTGTTCAGCTAAAACTACAAGTTAGTACGGTGCATCCTGCTCACAGTGTTCAGCTAAAACTACAAGTTAGTGCGGTGCGTCCTGCTCACAGTGTTCAGCTAAAACTACAATTTAGTGTAATGCGTCCTGCTCACAGTGTTTAGCTAAAACTACAAGTTAGTGCGGTGCGTCCTGCTCACAGTGTTCAGCTAAAACTACAAGTTAGTGTAGTGAGACCTCTGCACAGTGTTCATCTAAAACTACAAGTTTGTGCGGTGCGTCCTGCTCACAGTGTTCAGCTAAAACTACAAGTTAGTGGGGTGCGTCCTGCTCACAGTGTTCAGCTAAAACTAAAAGTTAGTGTGGTGCGTCCTGCTCACAGTGTTCAGCTAAAACTACAAGTTAGTGTAGTGAGACCTCTGCACAGTGTTCATCTAAAACTACAAGTCAGTGCAGTGCGTCCTGCTCACAGTGTTCAGCTAAAACTACAATTTAGTGTGGTGCGTCCTGCTCACAGTGTTCAGCTAAAACTACAAGTTAGTGCAGTGAGACCTCTGCACAGTGTTCATCTAAAGCTACAAGTTAGTGTGGTGCGTCCTGCTCACAGTGTTCAGCTAAAACTACAAGTTAGTGGGGTGCGTCCTGCTCACAGTGTTCAGCTAAAACTACAAATTAGTGGGGTGCGTCCTGCTCACAGTGTTCAGCTAAAACTACAAGTTAGTGCGGTGCGTCCTGCTCACAGTGTTCAGCTAAAACTACAAGTTAGTGCGGTGCGTCCTGCTCACAGTGTTCAACTAAAACTACAAGTTAGTGCGGTGCGTCCTGCTCACAGTGTTCAGCTAAAACTACAAGTTAGTGGGGTGCGTCCTGCTCACAGTGTTCAGCTAAAACTACAAGTTAGTGTAGTGAGACCTCTGCACAGTGTTCATCTAAAGCTACAAGTTAGTGCAGTGCGTCCTGCTCACAGTGTTCAGCTAAAACTACAAGTTAGTGCGGTGCGTCCTGCTCACAGTGTTCAGCTAAAACTACAAGTTAGTGGGGTGCGTCCTGCTCACAGTGTTCAGCTAAAACTACAAGTTAGTGCGTCGCATCCTGCTCACAGTGTTCAGCTAAAGCTACAAGTTAGTGGGGTGCGTCCTGCTCACAGTGTTCAGCTAAAACTACAAGTTAGTGGGGTGCGTCCTGCTCACAGTGTTCAGCTAAAACTACAAGTTAGTGCGGTGCGTCCTGCTCACAGTGTTCAGCTAAAACTACAAGTTAGTGTAGTGAGACCTCTGTACAGTGTTCATCTAAAGCTACAAGTTAGTGCACTGCGTCCTGCTCACAGTGTTCAGCTAAAACTACAAGTTAGTGCACTGGGTCCTGCTCCCAGTGTTCAGCTAGAACTACAGGTTAGTGGGGTGCGTCCTGCTCACAGTGTTCAGCTAAAATTACAAGTTAGTGTAGTGAGACCTCTGCACAGTGTTCATCTAAAGCTACAAATTAGTGCAGTGCGTCCTGCTCACAGTGTTCAGCTAAAACTACAAGTTAGTTGGGTGCGTCCTGCTCACAGTGTTCAGCTAAAACTACAAGTTAGTGTAGTGAGACCTCTGCACAGTGTTCATCTAAAACTACAAGTTAGTCGGGTGCGTCCTGCTCACAGTGTTCAGCTAAAACTACAAGTTAGTGCGGTGCATCCTGCTCACAGTGTTCAGCTAAAACTACAAGTTAGTGCGGTGCGTCCTGCTCACAGTGTTCAGCTAAAACTACAATTTAGTGTAATGCGTCCTGCTCACAGTGTTTAGCTAAAACTACAATTTAGTGCGATGCGTCCTGCTCACAGTGTTCAGCTAAAACTACAAGTTAGTGTAGTGAGACCTCTGCACAGTGTTCATCTAAAGCTACAAGTTAGTGCGGTGCGTCCTGCTCACAGTGTTCAGCTAAAACTACAAGTTAGTGGGGTGCGTCCTGCTCACAGTGTTCAGCTAAAACTACAAGTTAGTGCGGTGCATCCTGCTCACAGTGTTCAGCTAAAACTACAAGTTAGTGCGGTGCGACCTGCTCACAGTGTTCAGCTAAAACTACAAGTTAGTGCAGTGCGTCCTGCTCACAGTGTTCAGCTAAAACTACAAGTTAGTGTAGTGAGACCTCTACACATTGTTCATCTAAAACTACAAGTTAGTGCGGTGCGTCCTGCTCACAGTGTTCAGCTAAAACTACACGTTAGTGGGATGCGTCCTGCTCACAGTGTTCAGCTAAAACTACAAGTTAGTGCGGTGCGTCCTGCTCACAGTGTTCAGCTAAAACTACAAGTTAGTGCGGTGCGTCCTGCTCACAGTGTTCAGCTAACACTACAAGTTAGTGTAGTGAGACCTCTGCACAGTGTTCATCTAAAGCTGCAAGTTAGTGCACTGCGTCCTGCTCACAGTGTTCAGCTAAAACTACAAGTTAGTGCGGTGCGTCCTGCTCACAGTGTTCAGCTAAAACTACAAGTTAGTGGGGTGCGTCCTGCTCACAGTGTTCAGCTAAAACTACAAGTTAGTGTAGTGAGAACTCTGCACAGTGTTCATCTAAAGCTACAAGTTAGTGCAGTGCGTCCTGCTCACAGTGTTCAGCTAAAACTACAAGTTAGTGGGGTGCGTCCTGCTCACAGTGTTCAGCTAAAACTACAAGTTAGTGGGGTGCATCCTGCTCACAGTGTTCAGCTAAAACTACAAGTTAGTGCGGTGCGTCCTGCTCACAGTGTTCAGCTAAAACTACAAGTTAGTGTGGTGCGTCCTGCTCACAGTGTTCAGCTAAAACTACAAGTTAGTGGGGTGCGTCCTGCTCACAGTGTTCAGCTAAAACTACAAGTTAGTGCGGTGCATCCTGCTCACAGTGTTCAGCTAGAACTACAAGTTAGTGGGGTGCGTCCTGCTCACAGTGTTCAGCTAAAACTACAAGTTAGTGCGGTGCGTCCTGCTCACAGTGTTCAGCTAAAACTACAAGTTAGTGTAGTGAGACCTCTGCACAGTGTTCATCTAAAACTACAAGTTAGTGCGGTGCGTCCTGCTCACAGTGTTCAGCTAAAACTACAAGTTAGTGGGGTGCGTCCTGCTCACAGTGTTCAGCTAAAACTACAAGTTAGTGCGGTGCGTCCTGCTCACAGTGTTCAGCTAAAACTACAATTAGTGCGGTGCGTCCTGCTCACAGTGTTCAGCTAAAACTACAAGTTAGTGTAGTGAGACCTCTGCACAGTGTTCATCTAAAGCTACAAGTTAGTGCAGTGCGTCCTGCTCACAGTGTTCAGCTAAAACTACAAGTTAGTGGGGTGCGTCCTGCTCACAGTGTTCAGCTAAAACTACAAGTTAGTGGGGTGCGTCCTGCTCACAGTGTTCAGCTAAAAGTACAAGTTAGTGCGGTGCGTCCTGCTCACAGTGTTCAGCTAAAACTACAAGTTAGTGTAGTGAGACCTCTGCACAGTGTTCATCTAAAGCTACAAGTTAGTGCACTGCGTCCTGCTCACAGTGTTCAGCTAAAACTACAAGTTAGTGCGGTGCGTCCTGCTCACAGTGTTCAGCTAAAACTACAAGTTAGTGGGGTGCGTCCTGCTCACAGTGTTCCTCTAAAACTACAAGTTAGTGTAGTGAGACCTCTGCACAGTGTTCATCTAAAGCTACAAGTTAGTGGGGTGCGTCCTGCTCACAGTGTTCAGCTAAAACTACAAGTTAGTGGGGTGCGTCCTGCTCACAGTGTTCAGCTAAAACTACAAGTTAGTGGGGTGCGTCCTGCTCACAGTGTTCAGCTAAAACTACAAGTTAGTGTAGTGAGACCTCTGCACAGTGTTCATCTAAAGCTACAAGTTAGTGCAGTGCGTCCTGCTCACAGTGTTCAGCTAAAACTACAAGTTAGTGGGGTGCATCCTGCTCACAATGTTCAGCTAAAACTACAAGTAGGGATGAGCCGAACACCCCCCGGTTCGGTTCGCACCAGAACCCGCGAACGGACCGAAAGTTCGCACGAACGTTAGAACCCCATTGACGTCTATGGGACTCGAACGTTCGAAATCAAAAGTGCTCATTTTAAAGGCTAATTTGCATGGTATTGTCCTAAAAAGGGTTTGGGGACCCGGGTCCTACCCCAGGGGACATGTATCAATGCAAAAAAAACTTTTAAAAACGGCCGTTTTTTCGGGAGCAGTGATTTTAATGATGCTTAAAGTAAAAAACAAAAAGTGAAATATTCCTTTAAATATCGTACCTGGGGGGTGTCTATAGTATGCCTGTAAAGTGACGCGTGTTTCCCGTGTTTAGAACAGTCCCTGCACCAAATGTTATTTTTAAAGGAAAAAATCTCATTTAAAACTGCTTGCGGGTTTAATGTCATGTCGGGTCATGGCAATATGGATGAAAATCAGTGAGACAAACGGCATGGGTACCCCCCAGTCCATTACCAGGCCCTTTGGGTCTTGTATGGATATTAAGGGGAGCCCCGCACCCAAATTAAAATAAGGAAAGGTGTGGGGCCACCAGGCCCTATATACTCTGAACAGCAGTATACAGGCGGTGCAAACAAGACAGGGACTGTAGGTTTGTTGTTAAGTAGAATCTCTTTGTAATTTTGAACAGTTTTAACGTGTTTAGCTCCAGCAAAAAAATCTTTTTTAAGCTTTTTGGAAAACATAGGGAAGGGTTATCACCCCTGTGACATTTGTTTTGCTGTCTTTCCTCCTCTTCAGAAGATTTCACCTCACTTTTTTGTCCCAATGAAAAATGTTTTTTGAAAATTTGGGTTTTTTTGTGGAACAAGGATTGGAAAGCATCAGTGGAAAGGAGAAATTGTTTTCCCATATTAACTCTTACAGGAGAGAATTTCCCTTCCTAGGGGTAGATTTCATCTCACTTCCTGTTGTCTCCTTCCGTTTGCAAGTAGGAGTCGTTTGTAAGTTAGATGTTTGAAAGTAGGGTCCTGCCCTATATACTCAGCAGAAATTTGGGCCTTAGGTGTTGCTGTGGCCACAACACTGTAAGCCCTCACAGGGCCCTGCTGTGAAATATTAGATCAAGAATTGTAATTACATGCCCCTGTTGAACAGGAGCTGAAAAATTAGGCCTTAGGCACTGGTGCTGGTGCCAAAACACTGCAACCCCTCACAGACACTCTAGTTGGAACGCAGGAACGAGCCCTGCTGCAAAGTATTGCATCAAAAATTGTAATTACACGCCCCTGTTAGACAGGGGCAGAAAAATTGGGCCTTAGGCACTGGTGCTGGTGCCACAACACTGCAACCCCTCACAGACACTCTAGTTGGAATGCAGGAACGAGCCCTGCTGCAAAGTATTGCATCAAAAATTGTAATTACACGCCCCTGTTAGACAGGGGCAGAAAAATTGGGCCTTAGGCACTGGTGCTGGTGCCACAACACTGCAACCCCTCACAGACACTGTAGTTGGAATGCAGGAACGAGCCCTGCTGCAAAGTATTGCATCAAAAATTGTAATTACACGCCCCTGTTAGACAGGGGCAGAAAAATTGGGCCTTAGGCACTGGTGCTGGTGCCACAACACTGCAACCCCTCACAGACACTCTAGTTGGAATGCAGGAACGAGCCCTGCTGCAAAGTATTACATCAAAAATTGTAATTACACGCCCCTGTTAAACAGGGGCTGAAAAATTGTGCCTTAGGCACTGGTGGTGGCGCCCAGAACCAAAAATGTTCTTACAAGCTATCAGCGTGATGATTGAGGAGGAAGAGGATAATTACTTAGGGATAGTCACTCAGCATCAGCATAGGCAGTCTTTGAAGGGATCTGAGATTTCAAAAAAAATTATTCGGTTACATCAGCATCAGGTGCTTGGTAGCTGGTGGTGATCCAAGACTGATTCATTTTTATGAAGGTCAGCCGATCGACCGAGTCGGTGGACAGACGCACCCTGTGATCGGTTACCACACCTCCAGCAGCACTGAATGTGCGTTCCGAAAGAACACTGGATGCAGGACAGGCCAGTAGCTCAATTGCATACTGTGCAAGCTCTGGCCAGTGATCCATCCTCAAGACCCAGTAACCCAGAGGATTTTCGGTGGGAAAGGTGTCCAAGTCTGATCTTGCCCCTAGGTATTCCTGCACCATGTAAAACAGACGCTGGCGATGGTTGCTGGAACCGATCATACCTTGGGGCTGCGGACCAAAAAATTGTCTGAACGCATCGGTCAGACGGCCACCTTCTCCACCGCTCCTTCTTTGACTGACCGAAGCCTCAGCAACACGTTGTCCAGAAACAGGAGTTTGTAACCTCCCAGTCTCTGGGAACGCATTGCACAGACCTTTCTGCAAGGCCTCCCGAAGATGTTTCATCCTCTGCTCCCTCTGCGATGGCAAGATAAGGTCCGCAACCTTACCCTTGTAACGTGGATCAAGGAGGGTTGCCAGCCAGTATTGGTCCTTCTCCTTGATACCACGAATACGAGGATCCTTACGCAGGCTTTGCAGGATCAGGGAGGCCATGCAGCGTAGGTTTGCTGAGGCATTCGGTCCGGAGTCCTCTGGGTCACTAAGGACGACATGGTCCGCAGCCACCTCCTCCCAGCCACGTACAAGTCCATGTGTTTCTTGGGACTGATCCCTTAAAGACTGCTGCGGATGCTGAGTGCCGGGCTCCACCTCCATACTGACACAATCTTCCTCCTCCTCCTCCTCCTCCTCCTCCTCGTCCTCTTCCTGTGTGATCGGCGGGCACGCAGGAACACTGTCTGGATAAAGGGGGCCTTGAGAGCTAAGGAAGTCCTCCTGCCTCTGTTCTGCCTCAAGTGCCCTGTCCATTATTCCACGCAGCGTGTGCTCCAACAGGTGGACAAGGGGGACAGTGTCACTGATGCATGCACTGTCACTGCTCACCATCCTCGTGGCCTCCTCGAATGGTGACAGGACAGTGCATGCATCCCTGATCATGGCCCACTGGCGTGGGGAAAAAAAACCAAGCTCCCCTGACCCTGTCCTGGTGCCATAGTCGCACAGGTACTCATTGATGGCCCTCTGCTGCGTGTGCAGCCGCTGCAGCATGGCCAACGTTGAGTTCCACCTGGTGGGCATGTCACAGATTAGGCGGTTCTTGGGCAGGTTAAACTCCTTTTGGAGGTCTGTCAGCCGAGCACTGGCATTATATGACCGGCGGAAATGCACACAGACTTTCCTGGCCTGCCTCAGGACATCCTGTAAGCCCGGGTACCTGCCCAAGAACCGCTGCACCACCAAGTTAAGGACGTGAGCCAAACAGGGCACATGGGTCATTTGTCCCTGTCGGAGGGCAGAGAGGAGGTTGGTGCCATTGTCGCAAACCACAATTCCTGCCTTAAGTTGGCGTGGCGTCAACCACCTCTGAACCTGCCCCTGCAGAGCTGACAGAACCTCTGCCCCAGTGTGGCTCCTGTCCCCCAAGCACACCAGCTCAAGCACCGCATGGCATCTTTTGGCCTGCGTACTTGCGTAGCCCCTTAAACGCCTACGGAGCACCGCTGGTTCCGAGGAAGAGGCCATGGAGGAAGAAGAAGAGGAGGGGGTGGAGGAGAGAGGTGTGTCACAATCAGCATTTTGGAGGCGTGGTGGCGGAACAACCTCCAACACTACTGCACCTTGTCCTGCATCCTTCCCAGCTGCCAGCAGAGTCACCCAATGCGCTGTGAAACTTAGGTAACGTCCCTGTCCATGCCTGCTGGACCATGAGTCAGCGGTAATATGCACCTTACCGCTGACCGCCCTGTCCAGCGAGGCATGGACATTGCCTTCCACATGCCGGTAGAGAGCCGGAATCGCCTTCCGTGAGAAAAAGTGGCGTTTGGGTACCTGCCACTGAGGAACCGCACATTCCACAAACTCACGGAAGGGGGCAGAGTCTACCAACTGAAAAGGCAGCAGTTGAAGTGCTAGCAATTTTGCCAAGCTAGCATTCAACCGCTGGGCATGTGGATGGCTGGGAGCAAACTTCTTTCGGCGGTGCAGCAGCTGGGGCAGGGAAATTTGCCTGGTACAATCTGACGTCGGTGTACCAAAAGCAGATTGCCCACAAGTACTTGGCTGTGACACACCTAATTCTACACCTTCATTCCTCTCACTGCAGGTCTCAGAGAGGACTGGAGGTCTAGTGGGGTTGGAAATCTCAGCTGATGAGGAGCAAGGAGAGATCCTCTTTGTTCTTTGGTGTGGGTCTTTTAGATGCGCTTGCCAACTTATAGGCAGGTCAACATATGTCTGGTCAAGCATGTGGTACCCAAGCGGGAGATGTTTTGGCCACGCGAGATACGCTTGAGACATATGTTGCAAATAGCAGCGGTGCGATCTGATGCACTTGTCTCAAAAAAGGCCCACACCAAAGAACTTTTTTAATAACGCGCAGAGACTGCAGCGCCCTGCACATGTGGAGCTTTGGGGTGTGATGCAGTCAATGTGCTGCCCTTAGGCTGGCCCCTGGAGGGCATCCTGCCTCGTTGGTGATGTGCCGCCTCCTCCTCCTCCTCCTCCTCCTCCTCCTCCTCCTCCTCCTCTCTCCTATCAGGCACCCACGTTGAGTCAGTGACCTCATCATCCCCTCCCTCCTCATCACTGGAGCAAACCTGGCAGTATGCTGCAGCAGGGGGAGCATGACTGCCAGATTGCTGTCCTTCTTGGGCACCCCCTCTGTCCGTGCTCATGTTACTGCCTTCATCGAGCTCAGTATCATCATCAGAGCCTTCCAAACGCTGGGCATCCTCCTGGAGCATGTACCCAACACTGTGGTCAAACAGTTCGAGGGAATCCTCAGGAGGACATGGTGGAGCTAGGGAAGGAGTCACTGATGACATTGAGCTGAGGGAAGAGGCCGCTGCTTTGCCAGACAAAGCACCCTGGGTGAGAGAGGATGAGGAGGATGAGGACGGCTTGGTCATCCACTCGACCAAGTCTTCCGCATGTTGCGGCTCAACACGGCCAGCCGCCGAAAAAAAGGCCAAGCGTGTCCCATGGCCACGTGCTGATGAGGATGCACCGTCTCCACGACCAGCACTAGACACAGAGCCTGCTTGCCCTCTCTTATTGGCTTGTGACTGTCTGCCTCTCCTTCTTGGCCTTCCAGACATACTAATGGCCTGTAGCTGCACTAAGCTGGGATAGAACACCAGTAATTTTCTTCAGGTAGCTTTATATACTGTAACCAGACAAGCCTGCCTGTCAGTGGGAAGATAACAGGAACGGATCTAGCTGAACACTGTGAGCAGGACGCACTGTACTAAATGTAAATAGTCTAGCTGCCTGACCGTGGTACTAATAGGATCAAATAGAACACCTGTAATTTTCTTCAGGTAGCTTTATATACTGTAACCAGACAAGCCTGCCTGTCAGTAGGAAGATAACAGGAACGGATCTAGCTGAACACTGTGAGCAGGACGCACTGTACTAAATGTAAATAGTCTAGCTGCCTGACCGTGGTACTAATAGGATCAAATAGAACACCTGTAATTTTCTTCAGGTAGCTTTATATACTGTAACCAGACAAGCCTGCCTGTCAGTAGGAAGATAACAGGAACGGATCTAGCTGAACACTGTGAGCAGGACGCACTGTACTAAATGTAAATAGTCTAGCTGCCTGACCGTGGTACTAATAGGATCAAATAGAACACCTGTAATTTTCTTCAGGTAGCTTTATATACTGTAACCAGACAAGCCTGCCTGTCAGTAGGAAGATAACAGGAACGGATCTAGCTGAACACTGTGAGCAGGACGCACTGTACTAAATGTAAATAGTCTAGCTGCCTGACCGTGGTACTAATAGGATCAAATAGAACACCTGTAATTTTCTTCAGGTAGCTTTATATACTGTAACCAGACAAGCCTGCCTGTCAGTAGGAAGATAACAGGAACGGATCTAGCTGAACACTGTGAGCAGGACGCACTGTACTAAATGTAAATAGTCTAGCTGCCTGACCGTGGTACTAATAGGATCAAATAGAACACCTGTAATTTTCTTCAGGTAGCTTTATATACTGTAACCAGACAAGCCTGCCTGTCAGTAGGAAGATAACAGGAACGGATCTAGCTGAACACTGTGAGCAGGACGCACTGTACTAAATGTAAATAGTCTAGCTGCCTGACCGTGGTACTAATAGGATCAAATAGAACACCTGTAATTTTCTTCAGGTAGCTTTATATACTGTAACCAGACAAGCCTGCCTGTCAGTAGGAAGATAACAGGAACGGATCTAGCTGAACACTGTGAGCAGGACGCACTGTACTAAATGTAAATAGTCTAGCTGCCTGACCGTGGTACTAATAGGATCAAATAGAACACCTGTAATTTTCTTCAGGTAGCTTTATATACTGTAACCAGACAAGCCTGCCTGTCAGTAGGAAGATAACAGGAACGGATCTAGCTGAACACTGTGAGCAGGACGCACTGTACTAAATGTAAATAGTCTAGCTGCCTGACCGTGGTACTAATAGGATCAAATAGAACACCTGTAATTTTTTATTCAGGTAGCTTTATATACTGTAACCAGACAAGCCTGCCTGTCAGTAGGAAGATAACAGGAACGGATCTAGCTGAACACTGTGAGCAGGACGCACTGTACTAAATGTAAATAGTCTAGCTGCCTGACCGTGGTACTAATAGGATCAAATAGAACACCTGTAATTTTCTTCAGGTAGCTTTATATACTGTAACCAGACAAGCCTGCCTGTCAGTAGGAAGATAACAGGAACGGATCTAGCTGAACACTGTGAGCAGGACGCACTGCACTAAATGTAAATAGTCTAGAAGATAACAGGAACGGATCTAGCTGGACACTGTGAGCAGGACGCACTGCACTAAATGTAAATAGTCTAGAAGATAACAGGAACGGATCTAGCTGAACACTGTGAGCAGGACGCACTGCACTAAATGTAAATAGTCTAGAAGATAACAGGAACGGATCTAGCTGAACACTGTGAGCAGGACGCACTGCACTAAATGTAAATAGTCTAGAAGATAACAGGAACGGATCTAGCTAAACTGAATACAGTGTATATATATATATGCAACACCTGGGATGCATATATATACACAATACACTGTAAGTGCAGCTAACTGACTGACTGTTCTGCCTAATCTATCTAACTCAAATCAAATGACACTGTCTCTCTCTCTCTCTATCTCTCAGCACACCGGAACACACACTACACAGGGCCGCCGTGCAGGCGGCCTTATATAGTGTGGGGCGTGTACTAAATCCCCTGAGCCATAATTGGCCAAAGCCACCCTGGCTTTGGCCAATTACAGCTTTCTCTACTGATGGCGCTGTGATTGGCCAAGCATGCGGGTCATAGTGCATGCTTGGCCAATCATCAGCCAGCAATGCACTGCGATGCCGCAGTGAATTATGGGCCGTGACGCGCCACACGAATTTGGCGCGAACGGCCCATATCGTTCGCAATTCGACGGACGGTCGAACAGCCGATGTTCGAGTCGAACATGGGTTCGACTCGAACACGAAGCTCATCCCTAGTTACCAATAAATCCCAACATACGGATTTACACTATGTGGAGACTCCGTCTTTTCCCCACATGCTTTTTAATATCCCTTTGAGCTGGAGGAAAGCTCCAAGCAAGCTGATAGCGGTTTGGCGGGCGTTGCCATCTTCCAGCCTTCTCCCCCATTTGGCGTCTTTGAAATCCATCTGCCTACAGGAGGGGTCACCGTGTAGCCCAGCTCGAGAGTTCCGCTTCAGGTCGTCTATTCTATGCCTTACTGACCCATAGGGATGAGCTGAACACCCCCCGGTTCGGTTCGCACCAGAACCTGCGAACTGACCGAAAGTTCGCACGAACGTTAGAACCCCATTGACGTCTATGGGACTCGAACGTTCAAAATCAAAAGTGCTCATTTTAAAGGACAATTTGCATGGTATTGTCCTAAAAAGGGTTTGGGGACCCGGGTCCTACCCCAGGGGACATGTATCAATGCAAAAAAAACTTTTAAAAACAGCCGTTTTTTCGGGAGCAGTGATTTTAATGATGCTTAAAGTAAAAAAAAAAAGTGAAATATTCCTTTAAATATCGTACCTGGGGGGTGTCTATAGTATGCCTGTAAAGTGGCGCGTGTTTCCCGTGTTTAGAACAGTCCCTGCACCAAATGTCATTTTTAAAGGAAAAAAATTCATTTAAAACTGCTTGCGGGTTTAATGTAATGTCCGGTCCTGGCAATATGGATGAAAATCAGTGAGACAAACACCATGGGTACCCCCCAGTCCATTACCAGGCCCTTTGGGTCTTGTATGGATATTAAGGGGAACCCCGCACCCAAATTAAAATAAGGAAAGGTGTGTATATACTCTGAACAGCAGTATACAGGCGGTGCAAACAAGACAGGGACTGTAGGTTTGTTGTTAAGTAGAATCTGTTTGTCATTTTGAACGGGTACATTTTTAACGTGTTTAGCTCCAGCCAAAAAATCTTTTTTAAGCTTTTTGGAAAACATAGGGAAGGGTTATCACCCCTGTGACATTTGTTTTGCTGTCTTTCCTCCTCTTTAGAAGATTTCACCTCACTTTTTGTCCCAATGACAAATGCTTTTGGAGAATTTGGGTTTTTTGTGGAACAAGGATTGGAAAGCATCAGTGGAAAGGAGAAATGTTTTTCCCATATTAACTCTTACAGGAGAGAATTTCCCTTCCTAGGGGTAGATTTCATCTCACTTCCTGTTGTCTCCTTCCGTTTGCAAGTAGGAGTCGTTTGTAAGTTAGATGTTTGAAAGTAGGGGCCTTCCTTATATACTCAGCAGAAATTTTGGCCTTAGGTGTTGTTGTGGCCACAACACTTTAAGCCTTCACAGGGCCCTGCTGTGAAATATTAGATCAAGAATTGTAATTACATGCCCCTGTTGAACAGGGGCAGAAAAACTGGGCCTTTGGTGGTGGTGGTGGTGGTGCTGGTGCCACAACACTGTAAGTCCTCACTCGCTCTTGGTGGGTGCAGAAATGGGACCTGCTGTGAAATATTAGATCAAGAATTGTAATTACATGCCCCTGTTGAACAGGGGCAGAAAAATTGGGCCTTTGGTGGTGGTGGTGGTGGGGGGTGGTGCTGGTGCCACAACACTGCAACCCCTCACAGACACTCTAGTTGGAACGCAGGAACGAGCCCTGCTGCAAAGTATTGCATCAAAAATTGTAATTACACGCCCCTGTTAAACAGGGGCAGAAAAATTGGACCTTAGGCACTGATGCTGGTGCCACAACACTGCAACCCCTCACAGACACTCTAGTTGGAACGCAGGAACGAGCCCTGCTGCAAAGCATTACATCAAAAATTGTAATTACACGCCCCTGTTAAACAGGGGCAGAAAAATTGGGCCTTAGGCACTGGTGCTGGTGCCACAACACTGCAACCCCTCACAGACACTCTAGTTGGAACGCAGGAACGAGCCCTGCTGCAAAGTATTGCATCAAAAATTGTGATTACACGCCCCTGTTAAACAGGGGCAGAAAAATTGGGCCTTAGGCACTGGTGCTGGTGCCACAACACTGCAACCCCTCACAGAAACTCTAGTTGGAACGCAGGAACTAGCCCTGCTGCAAAGTATTGCATCAAAAATTGTAATTACACACCCCTGTTAAAAAGGGGCAGAAAAATTGGGCCTTAGGCACTGGTGCTGGTGCCACAAGACTGCAACCCCTCACAGACACTCTAGTTGGAACGCAGGAACGAGCCCTGCTGCAAAGTATTGCATCAAAATTTGTAATTACACGCCCCTGTTACACAGGGGCAGAAAAATTGGGACTTAGGCACTGGTGCTGGTGCCACAACACTGCAACCCCTCACAGACACTCTAGTTGGAACGCAGGAACTAGCCCTGCTGCAAAGTATTGCATCAAAAATTGTAATTACACACCCCTGTTAAACAGGGGCAGAAAAATTGGGCCTTAGGCACTGGTGCTGGTGCCACAACACTGCAACCCCTCACAGACACTCTAGTTGGAACGCAGGAACGAGCCCTGCGGCAAAATATTGGATCAAAAATTGTAATTACACGCCCCTGTTAAACAGGGGCAGAAAAATTGGGCCTTAAGCACTGGTGCTGGTGCCACAAGACTGCAACCCCTCACAGACACTCTAGTTGGAACGCAGGAACGAGCCCTGCTGCAAAGTATTGCATCAAAAATTGTAATTACATGCCCCTGTTAAACAGGGGCAGAAAAATTGGGCCTTAGGCACTGGTGGTGGCGCCCAGAACCAAAAATGTTCTTACAAGCTATCAGCGTGATGATTGAGGAGGAAGAGGATAATTACTCAGGGATAGTCACTCAGCATCAGCATAGGCAGTCTTTGAAGGGATCTGAGATTTCAAAAAAAATTATTCGGTTACATCAGCATCAGGTGCTTGGTAGCTGGTGGTGATCCAAGACTGATTCATTTTTATGAAGGTCAGTCGATTGACCGAGTCGGTGGACAGACGCACCCTGTGATCGGTTACCACGCCTCCAGCAGCACTGAATGTGCGTTCCGAAAGAACGCTGGATGCAGGACAGGCCAGTAGCTCAATTGCATACTGTGCAAGCTCTGGCCAGTGATCCACCCTCAAGACCCAGTAACCCAGAGGATTTTCGGTGGGAAAGGTGTCCAAGTCTGATCTTGCCCCTAGGTATTCCTGCACCATGTAAAACAGATGCTGGCGATGGTTGCTGGAACCGATCATACCTTGGGGCTGCGGACCAAAAAATTGTCTGAACGCATCGGTCAGACGGCCACCTTCTCCACCGCTCCTTCTTTGACTGACCGAAGCCTCAGCAACACGTTGTCCAGAAACAGGAGTTTGTAACCTCCCAGTCTCTGGGAACGCGTTGAACAGACCTTTCCGCAAGGCCTCCCGAAGATGTTTCATCCTCTGCTCCCTCTGCGATGGCAAGATAAGGTCCGCAACCTTACCCTTGTAACGTGGATCAAGGAGGGTTGCCAGCCAGTATTGGTCCTTCTCCTTGATACCACGAATACGAGGATCCTTACGCAGGCTTTGCAGGATCAGGGAGGCCATGCAGCGTAGGTTTGCTGAGGCATTCGGTCCGGAGTCCTCTGGGTCACTAAGGACGACATGGTCCGCAGCCACCTCCTCCCAGCCACGTACAAGTCCATGTGTTTCTTGGGACTGATCCCTTAAAGACTGCTGCTGATGCTGAGTGCCAGGCTCCACCTCCATACTGACACAATCTTCCTCCTCCTCCTCCTCCTCCTCCTCCTCTTCCTGTGTGATCGGCGGGCACGCAGGAACACTGTCTGGATAAAGGGGGCCTTGAGAGCTAAGGAAGTCCTCCTCTTCCTGCCTCTGTTCTGCCTCAAGTGCCCTGTCCATTATTCCACGCAGCGTGTGCTCCAACAGGTGGACAAGGGGGACAGTGTCACTGATGCATGCACTGTCACTGCTCACCATCCTCGTGGCCTCCTCAAATGGTGACAGGACAGTGCATGCATCCCTGATCATGGCCCACTGGCGTGGGGAAAAAAAACCAAGCTCCCCTGACCTTGTCCTGGTGCCATAGTCACACAGGTACTCATTGATGGCCCTCTGCTGCGTGTGCAGCCACTGCAGCATGGCCAACGTTGAGTTCCACCTGGTGGGCATGTCACAGATTAGGCGGTTCTTGGGCAGGTTAAACTTCTTTCGGAGGTCCGTCAGCCGAGCACTGGCATTATATGACCGGCGGAAATGCACACAGACTTTCCTGGCCTGCCTCAGGACATCCTGTAAGCCTGGGTACCTGCCCAAGAACCGCTGCACCACCAAGTTAAGGACGTGAGCCAAACAGGGCACATGGGTCATTTGTCCCTGTCGGAGGGCAGAGAGGAGGTTGGTGCCATTGTCGCAAACCACCATTCCTGCCTTAAGTTGGCGTGGCGTCAACCACCTCTGAACCTGCCCCTGCAGAGCTGACAGAACCTCTGCCCCAGTGTGGCTCCTGTCCCCCAAGCACACCGGCTCAAGCACCGCATGGCATCTTTTGGCCTGCGTACTTGCGTAGCCCCTTGAACGACTACGGAGCACCGCTGGTTCCGAGGAAGAGGCCATGGAGGAAGAAGAAGAGGAGGGGTGGAGGAGAGAGGTGTGTCACAATCATTAGCATTTTGGACGCGTGGTGGCGGAACAACCTCCAACACTACTGCACCTTGTCCTGCATCCTTCCCAGCTGCCAGCAGAGTCACCCAATGCGCCGTGAAACTTAGGTAACGTCCCTGTCCATGCCTGCTGGACCATGAGTCAGCGGTAATATGAACCTTACCGCTGACCGCCCTGTCCAGCGAGGCATGGACATTGCCTTCCACATGCCGGTAGAGAGCCGGAATCTCGCTAGCAATTTTGCCAAGCTAGCATTCAACCGCTGGGCATGTGGATGGCTGGGAGCAAACTTCTTTCGGCGGTGCAGCAGCTGGGGCAGGGAAATTTGCCTGGTACAATCTGACGTCGGTGTACCAAAAGCAGTTTGCCCACAAGTACTTGGCTGTGACACACCTAATTCTACACCTTCATTCCTCTCAGTGCAGGTCTCAGAGAGGGCTGAAGGTCTAGTGGGGTTGGAAATCTCAGCTGATGAGGAGCAAGGAGAGGTCCTCTTTGTTCTTTGGTGTGGGTCTTTTGTGGGTGTGTGGGTCATATGGCAGGTCAACATATGTCTGGTCAAGCATGTGGTACCCAAGCGGGAGATGTTTTGGCCACGTGAGATACGCTTGAGACATATGTTGCAAATAGCAGCGGTGCGATCTGATGCACTCGTCTCAAAAAAGGCCCACACCAAAGAACTTTTTAAATAACGCGCAGAGACTGCAGCGCCCTGCACATGTGGAGCTTTGGGGTGTGATGCAGTCAATGTGCTGCCCTTAGGCTGGCCCCTGGAGGGCATCCTGCCTCGTTGGTGATGTGCCGCCTCCTCCTCCTCCTCCTCCTCCTCTCTCCTATCAGGCACCCACGTTGAGTCAGTGACCTCATCATCCCCTCCCTCCTCATCACTGGAGCAAACCTGGCAGTATGCTGCAGCAGGGGGAGCATGACTGCCAGATTGCTGTCCTTCTTGGGCACCCCCTCTGTCCGTGCTCATGTTACTGCCTTCATCGAGCTCAGTATCATCATCAGAGCCTTCCAAACGCTGGGCATCCTCCTGGAGCATGTACCCAACACTGTGGTCAAACAGTTTGAGGGACTCCTCAGGAGGACATGGTGGAGCTAGGGAAGGAGTCACTGATGACATTGAGCCGAGGGAAGAGGCCGCTGCTTTGCCAGACAAAGCACCCTGGGCATGGGTGAGAGAGGATGAGGAGGATGAGGACGGCTTGGTCATCCACTCGACCAAGTCTTCCACATGTTGCGGCTCAACACGGCCAGCTGCCGAAAAAAAGGCCAAGCGTGTCCCATGGCCACGTGCTGATGAGGATGCACCGTCTCCACGACCAGCACTAGACACAGAGCCTGCTTGCCCTCTCTTATTGGCTTGTGACTGTCTGCCTCTCCTTCTTGGCCTTCCAGACATACTAATGGCCTGTAGCTGCACTAAGCTGGGATATATATATATATATATATATATATATATATATATATATATATATATATGTACTGATACTGCAGCTAGCAAAATCAACTGCCTGCCTGTAGTATAAAAACACCACCAACCTTCTACAGGTAGCTTTAGCTGAACACTGTGAGGTGGACGCACCCCACTAACTTGTAGGTTTAGCTGAACACTGTGAGCAGGACGCACTGCACTAACTGTAAATAGTCTAGCTGCCTGACCGTGGTACTAATAGGATCAAAAGAACACCAGTAATTTTCTTCAGGTAGCTTTATATACTGTAACAAGACAAGCCTGCCTGTCAGTAGGAAGATAACAGGAACGGATCTAGCTGAACACTGTGAGCAGGAAGCACTGCACTAAATGTAAATAGTCTAGCTGCCTGACCGTGGTACTAATAGGATCAAAAGAACACCAGTAATTTTCTTTAGGTAGCTGTAAATACTGTAACAAGACAAGCCTGCCTGTCAGAAGGAAGATAACAGGAACGGATCTAGCTGAACACTGTGAGCAGGACGCACTGCACTAAATGTAAATAGTCTAGCTGCCTGACCGTGGTACTAATAGGATCAAAAGAACACCAGTAATTTTCTTCAGGTAGCTTTATATACTGTAACAAGACAAGCCTGCCTGTCAGTAGGAAGATAACAGGAACGGATCTAGCTGAACACTGTGAGCAGGATGCACTGCACTAAATGTAAATAGTCTAGCTGCCTGACCGTGGTACTAATAGGATCAAAAGAACACCAGTAATTTTCTTTAGGTAGCTTTATATACTGTAACAAGACAAGCCTGCCTGTCAGTAGGAAGATAACAGGAACAGATCTAGCTGAACACTGTGAGCAGGACGCACTGCACTAAATGTAAATAGTCTAGCTGCCTGACCGTGGTACTAATAGGATCAAAAGAACACCAGTAATTTTCTTCAGGTAGCTTTATATACTGTAACAAGACAAGCCTGCCTGTCAGTAGGAAGATAACAGGAACGGATCTAGCTGAACACTGTGAGCAGGACGCACTGCACTAAATGTAAATAGTCTAGCTGCCTGACCGTGGTACTAATAGGATCAAAAGAACACCAGTAATTTTCTTCAGGTAGCTTTATATACTGTAACAAGACAAGCCTGCCTGTCAGTAGGAAGATAACAGGAACGGATCTAGCTGAACACTGTGAGCAGGACGCACTGCACTAACTGTAAATAGTCTAGCTGCCTGACCGTGGTACTAATAGGATCAAAAGAACACCAGTAATTTTCTTCAGGTAGCTTTATATACTGTAACAAGACAAGCCTGCCTGTCAGTAGGAAGATAACAGGAACGGATCTAGCTGAACACTGTGAGCAGGAAGCACTGCACTAAATGTAAATAGTCTAGCTGCCTGACCGTGGTACTAATAGGATCAAAAGAACACCAGTAATTTTCTTTAGGTAGCTGTAAATACTGTAACAAGACAAGCCTGCCTGTCAGAAGGAAGATAACAGGAACGGATCTAGCTGAACACTGTGAGCAGGACGCACTGCACTAAATGTAAATAGTCTAGCTGCCTGACCGTGGTACTAATAGGATCAAAAGAACACCAGTAATTTTCTTCAGGTAGCTTTATATACTGTAACAAGACAAGCCTGCCTGTCAGTAGGAAGATAACAGGAACGGATCTAGCTGAACACTGTGAGCAGGATGCACTGCACTAAATGTAAATAGTCTAGCTGCCTGACCGTGGTACTAATAGGATCAAAAGAACACCAGTAATTTTCTTCAGGTAGCTTTATATACTGTAACAAGACAAGCCTGCCTGTCAGTAGGAAGATAACAGGAACAGATCTAGCTGAACACTGTGAGCAGGACGCACTGCACTAAATGTAAATAGTCTAGCTGCCTGACCGTGGTACTAATAGGATCAAAAGAACACCAGTAATTTTCTTCAGGTAGCTTTATATACTGTAACAAGACAAGCCTGCCTGTCAGTAGGAAGATAACAGGAACGGATCTAGCTGAACACTGTGAGCAGGACGCACTGCACTAAATGTAAATAGTCTAGCTGCCTGACCGTGGTACTAATAGGATCAAAAGAACACCAGTAATTTTCTTCAGGTAGCTTTATATACTGTAACAAGACAAGCCTGCCTGTCAGTAGGAAGATAACAGGAACGGATCTAGCTGAACACTGTGAGCAGGACGCACTGCACTAAATGTAAATAGTCTAGCTGCCTGACCGTGGTACTAATAGGATCAAAAGAACACCAGTAATTTTCTTCAGGTAGCTTTATATACTGTAACAAGACAAGCCTGCCTGTCAGTAGGAAGATAACAGGAACGGATCTAGCTGAACACTGTGAGCAGGACGCACTGTACTAAATGTAAATAGTCTAGCTGCCTGACCGTGGTACTAATAGGATCAAAAGAACACCAGTAATTTTCTTTAGGTAGCTGTAAATACTGTAACAGGACAAGCCTGCCTGTCAGTAGGAAGATAACAGGAACGGATCTAGCTGAACACTGTGAGCAGGACGCACTGCACTAAATGTAATTAGTCTAGAAGATAACAGGAACGGATCTAGCTAAACTGAATACAGTGTATATATATATATGCAACACCTGGGATGCATATATATACACAATACACTTTAAGTGCAGCTAACTGACTGACTGTCCTGCCTAATCTAGCTAACTCAAATGAAATGACACTGTCTCTCTCTCTCTCTAAGCACACCGGAACACACTGCACAGGGCCGCTGTGCAGGCGGCCTTATATAGTGTGGGGCGTGTACTAAATCCCCTGAGCCATAATTGGCCAAAGCCTCCTTGGCTTTGGCCAATTACGGCTCTCTGTTCAGGCGGCGCTGTGATTGGCCAAGCATGCGGGTCATAGTGCATGCTTGGCCAATCATCAGCAAGCAATGCACTGCGATGCCGCAGTGAATTATGGGCCGTGACGCGCCACACGAATTTGGCGCGAACGGCCCATATCGTTCGCAATTCGGCGAACGACCGAACAGCCGATGTTCGAGTCGAACATGGGTTCGACTCGAACACGAAGCTCATCCCTACTACTGAATCGCTTACTGGGGGTGAAAGTACCTAGGGCTCCGAAACTATTTCTTCTTGGGGTGTCTGGATTGAGTATACCCCGACACTCCAGGAAACTGCTAGGCCATGTACTTACGGCGGCGAGGTGCTTGGTCGCCCTGCACTGGAAAAAACAGACCCCACCCACTCAAACAGATCTCTACACCAGAATAAAAGATATAGAACTTATGGAAAAAATGACAGCCCAATTGCAGGATAGATTGGAGAGGCATGATAAGGTCTGGGAGGACTGGCACAAGCGAGAGGACCCACCCTAGGCTGGCGACTGAGCCTCCCCCCCTTCCCCCCTCCTCCATCCTACTACTTCTTTTTTCTTTCTCTTTCTCTTTACTATCCTTCTCCTTAATGTTAGACTACGTCCAGATTAAAATAGATATATGTTGTTTGACGAATTTTGAAGATATGGAATTTGCTACATTACTATTCTATTTGGATGAATATATCCTACTGCCTACTGATTACCAGTTTGAATGTCCGCCAGATGTATTTTGTATTTTGCGAATTACAAGTCTTTTGTATCTATATATATTTGTGACTAATAAAAACTGTTATTTGAAAAAAAAAAGAAATGTAGCTGGGGCATTGCATAGGCCGAATAGCATCACTAGATACTCGAAATGTCCGAATCTAGACCTAAAAGCCGTTTTCCACTCATCCCCCGGGCGTATCCAAACCAGGTTGTAGGCACCCCATAGGTCAAGTTTAGAGAAGACTCGTGCGGTTCGGAACCGTTGGAACAGTTCTGGGATAAGGGGAAGCGGATAGCGGTTTTTGATGGTGATCTTGTTGAGTTCCCTGTAGTCCACACAAGGTCTTAGAGTACCATCTTTTTTTTCAACAAAGAAAATCCCTGCTCCAGCCGGAGAGGAAGAAGGACGAATGAATCCTTTTTCAAGGTTTTCGTTAATGTAGGACCGAAGAGCCTCCAACTCCTTTTCTGATAGAGGGAATATACGACCAAAGGGGATCTCAGAGCCAGGTAAAAGATCAATGGGACAGTCGTATGGTCGATGAGGAGGCAAACTGGTGGCTTTCTTTTTATCAAAAATGTCCATAAATTCATGGTAGGCTGCAGGGACGTGCTGAAGATGATCGGGAACTGGCTGGATGGTCAGGCAGGAAGCTGTGCAGACGGAACCAGAGGTGAAGCAATGCTGGGAGCAGTAGGCCGAAGAAAAGGAGATTTCCTTCTTACTCCAATTAATATGGGGGTTGTGAGCTTGCAACCACGGAAGTCCCAGGATGATAGGGAACATGGGAGAGCATATGATGTCAAAGCAAATAAATTCTTGATGTCCTGAATCTGTGATGGTGAGAGTAGATTTAGTCTCTTGGGTAACAGGTCCTGAACAGGGGGAAGATCCATCGGCCAGGTGGATTTGGAGATTTTGTCTTTTATTTTGCAGAGGGATGCGTAAGCTCCGGGCTAGAGATGTATCCAGGAAGCAGCTGCAGGCGCCAGAATCAATAATGGCTGGTAGCCGGATCTCCTCGCCTGCCACCTGTAGGGAGACAGGAAGGACAAGGTGAGTTGAACTTGGACCATTTACTTGAAAGTTCATAACTGTTTGTGGATGGGACTTACTGGGTCTTATAGGACAATTGCGCAAGAAGTGGCCTGCCCCTCCACAGTACAGGCATAGGTTGGCTTCCCGCCGGCGTTGTTTCTCATCAGGCGTGAGTGGAGCCCAGATCAGGCCCAGTTGCATTGGCTCACTTTCCAGAGTAGAGGAAGAAGGGACTGCAGGAGGAGGGTGAGCTGTAGGGACCCTGGGTAGCATCCACGTAGGCCGGGGAGATTGAAAACGTTCAGAACGTCGTTCCGGTAGACGTCTATCTAGTTTTATGGCTAGCTGGATCAACTCCTCCAGGGTAGAAGGAGAATCAACGCGTGCTAATTCATCTTTTAGAGTGTCTGAGAGTCCCTGGCGGTACTGGTATTTGAGAGCCGCCTCATTCCATCCAGTGTCCCCAGACCATTTTCGGAATTCGACCGTATAGTCCTCCACCGGTCTCTTCCCTTGGACTAAGGTATGCAAGATGGACTCGGCCATGGCTGTGCGTTGGGGGTCATCATATAATCTTCCCATGGATTCAAAAAAGGTTTCCACAGAGTTTAGTAAGGGGCTCTTCTGTTCCAGGAGGTTGTGGGCCCAGGCTTGGGGTTCTTCGGACAATAAGGAAATATTGAAAGCTACTTTCACTGTCTCAGAACTGAAAGTCTTAGGTTGAAGAGCCAGGTATAACAAGTAGGCGTTCTTAAATGTTCTAAACCGTTTCCGATTTCCGGAAAATCGTTCGGGTGTGGGCACCCTGGGTTCTGGAAGAGTCATAACAAGCGCAGGAGCTGTGTTGGAGTGATCTTGCGAAGAGCTGGCTGGGGGATGCGGAGACTGCATCCCCAGGAGATAACGTTAGGTGCTGGAGACGACCTTCAAGTTGGAAATAGCCATCTTGTAACCTCTGGACTGCTTGCGTAAGAGCTGTTACCTGCTGGCATAGAGCTTCAAGAGGGGAACCCGCTCTGTCGGCCTCAGACATGGCTGGTTTGTACTATCAGGGGTACTCACCTAAGCCGAGATGCTGGGAGTGGCTTCCCTTGCAGTTAAGCGCACTATACCCCTGGTGATGGCACAGAGAGGCATGGGTCGCCAGCAGGTAGATAGCTCTTGAGAGGAGGACTCCTGTAGTGTGGAGATGAGAGCAGCGATGACTCTGGCCCTGGAACTGGAGAAGAAGACCGGGCTGGGGTTCTAACCCGTAAACACAACGGGAGCTGAGTGGAGTGAGGGAGATCAGGCACGGAGAACCCAGTAATAAAAAGTCTGTGGTGCAGGCCGAGAACATACACTGGAAACAGGTGGTTAAAGGAAGTCCTTTAAACAGGGTCAAACACAGCAGACAGTAATCAGAGAAATCCTGAAGGCAAGCTGGAGGTAGTGCACTGGAGACGTCAGCAGAGAAGTCCGTTAGACAGGCCGGGGTCATACACAGGAAGGCAGGAGAATCCAAAGACAGGCCGAGGGTCAAACACAGGAAGCAGATCATAGAGAAGTCCTTTAAACAAGCCGAGGTCGCACCCTACCAGCAGAACCTACTCGTGTTTTTCAGCATCCCACAAAACAGCATCCCGTATAGACCTGGCCTTTTCTAATCCCCCATTGTTGGCAGATGTGCTGGAGGCATCCTACCTACCAAGTGGTCTGTCTGATCACAGTCCATTGGTGGTGACGCTTCGCTCTCCTGCATCCCGGAGTGCTGCACTGTGGAGGTTGGGGGCTCACTGGGTTTCCCATCCGGAAATAACTGAAATTATACCCCCCTTGTTAGCTGATTTCTGGGAACAGAACACTGGGTCCTCCTCCCCTGAAATCACTTGGGATACATTTAAAGCATATACGAGGGGGCAATATATCTCATCTATTGCCCATATTAAAAAGAAACAATTAAAGGAAACCCAACTATTACAACAATCGGTGACAAACCATTCCTCTACATACAGCTCAGATCCCACACCATTTCATTTTGACTCACTTATGGCAGCCCAGAGAGAACTGAATCTTCACCTGACAGAGGTCACACGACTTGCAGCTCATAGGGGCAGACAAAGAACTTTTGAACAGGGTGACAAAAATGGTCGCCTGCTGGCCCTATTGGCGCAGAATGACCAACCACTCACGCTTGTCTCCAACCTGCGGACTTCTGATGGGGACACAGTGACTACCCCATCGGAGATTCTGCAAACATTTACTGCTTTTTACGAAAGGCTGTATACATCCACGTTGCCCTCTGATTTTCAGCCTGAGCGGCTGTGGGACCTGTTGGATCCCCTGGTGCTGGGCTGGCTTTCGGACCAGGAGCGTGAGACGCTAGTTAGGCCATTTACAGCCCTAGAAGTTCTGAACGCTATTCAATCCTTCCCCACTGGTAAGGCACCGGGGCCAGATGGCCTCCCGATTGACTTTTATAAGTCGCATGGAGACCTCCTGGCACCCCTGTTGGCCCAGTTATATAATAGGTGTTTAAAAAATGGTGGGCTGCCCGACTCAATGTATCACGCATATCTGACTTTAATTTACAAACCCTCTAAAGATCCAACCTCTTGCGCCTCATATCGACCAATCGCATTGCTAAATAACGACTTTAAAATTTTGACCAAATTACTTGCTCTACGACTATATCCCCTACTACCTTCAGTCATTGATGCGGATCAAACTGGCTTTATGCCCCGTAGATCCACTGATGTCAACCTCAGAAGATTATATACCAACATACATGCCCAACACCACAATACGGGTTCGAGAACTATAGCCTCACTTGACATAGAAAAGGCTTTTGACACCGTTGAGTGGCCTTTTCTTTGGGAAACATTGCGTAGAATGGGATTCCCCTTACTATTTATTCAATGGCTTCAGGTATTGTACAAATGCCCCACTTCATCGGTGAGACTGGGGGGTGGACTATCAGCTCCCTTTAAGCTCACTAGAGGAACCCGACAGGGCTGTCCTCTCTCTCCAGCCTTATTTGCCTTAGCTATTGAACCAGTGGCGGAGGCGCTGCGTACATCCCCACATATTAGAGGTCTTCGTATTGGCTTGCTGGAGGAGAGATTGGCCCTGTACGCAGACGACATGTTATTGTTCCTCAATGATGCTGGTCCGTCCTTGCAGGGTGTTTTGAACGTGTTGAACACTTTCGCGGGGGTTACCGGACTAAAGGTTAACTGGTCCAAATCCATACTGTTTCCGATAGACCAGGCGGCAAAAACCACTTCCCCACCAGACTGTTCACTAAAATGGGTGGAAACGTTTAAGTACCTAGGGGTTCATATATCCACGCAAGCATCAGATTTTATTCCACTTAACCTTACCCTACACTCTTAGACACTAAGACAAAACTTAAATCATGGAGTAACTTACCTCTATCAGTTTGGGGACGAGTAAATCTCCTCAAAATGAAAATTATCCCCAAATTCACATATCTGTTCCGTCACTCCCCTCAGTGGATACCAAAATCCTTTTTTAAAAAACTGAATCAATTGTTCTCATCCTTTATTTGGGGATCCTCACCACCCAGATATAGGCTGTCGACCTTGATGCGGCCATCAACGCAGGGCGGTATGGCATTTCCTGATTGCTATAAATATTTTCTAGCTACCCAACTGGTGACAGCGACCTGGTGGCTGTACCCCGACAAAACTAATTCATCCACAATCCTAGAGGCCACGATAGTGGGCTCGTTGGAAGCCCTGCAATTTCTGATTTTCAGAGGCCCTCGGGCCCCATATCCCTTGACACCCTCTATGCATACCACCCTGCGGGCTTGGCGGGCAGGACTAGATATAGAAAAATACAAATCAAACGAGTTCTCTCCTAATACCCCGATCTGGCTAAACCCTAATCTGCCACACATTTACAAACTTCCCGACCCCTTCGCATGGACCAAATACGGTATAAAAATTCTTTCCCACATAGTGTCACAAATGTCATTATCTCCCCTTCCACACCTTTCATCGATATATAACATACCTCATCATTACCAATTTCGTTATCTCCAACTGTCACATGCTTTTTCTGCACAGTTTCCACGCACCTCCTGCATCATGGTTCAGTCGGGGCTAGAGAAGACACTCAGAACTAAGTGTGCAGAGAAACCTACCTCACAGCTATATGCGCATTTGGTCTATGTGTCTCTCCCACCTCTAGATAAACTCTGGTCTCGCTGGCAGCTTGACATACCCTCACTGGACAATGATGATTGGGATGATGTCTGGGATTTTCCTTTCAGCTCTTTAGTTTCTATGCGGGATCGGCTGATCCAATTTAAGTGCATAGAGCGTACTTTACTCCACATAGACTTCATAAAATGAACCCTACATGTCCATCGGAGTGTTGGAGATGTGGAATCTCCCCAGGAGATTTCTCTCATATTTTCTGGCATTGCCCTGCAATTCAGCAATATTGGAGTGAGGTGATTGGTGTGGTCAATAGAGTAGCATCAATCGCATTACCACATGCCATGGAAATCTGTCTTTTGGGGCTAATCGAAACACTTGTTCCAACGATAGCAAAACGCACATTGGTCGGGTTGTTACTATTCTATGCCCGGAAAAACATTGCCATACAATGGAAGAAGCCCACCCCCCCTTCTTTGACACAATGGAAAAGTCTGGTTAATAATAACCTTCCTTTATATAAAGACACATACTTCAACAGAGGGTGCCCAATGAAGTACGATAGAGTCTGGCGGACATGGTTAGATGAAGCGGAAACAGCTTGTTGAGGCTCCAAAATTACATGATTGTGGTTTAGAATAATAAAAGTGTTGAGGAGCTCTATCATTTTTGTTACGATTGGGAGGGGAGACTTGACGTATCAGGGGACATCTAAAAAGATACAAGAAGTAAGCCATGGGTTAGCTAAGTATATGTTAGATACAAATTACAGTATTTCACCATGTGATAGATATGATACCTTGTATAGCTTGTATAGGCACCATAGTTTATGAGTTGTGTATGTATTGTTTGTCTCGAAAAATGCAATAAAAATAATTATAAAAAAAAAAAAAAAACAAGCCGAGGTCAAACACTGGAGAGAAACAAGGTAGGTCAGGCAAATCCGGGTCAAAACAGGCAAATATGAGGGGGGCGTGTCCGGATGTGAGTGCAGGCAGACGTGCTAGTGAGGAGCTCCGAACATCCGATTCTAAATCCTTTGCCATCTGCATACTGTACCAGCTAAAAACATACAAATACCTGCCTGCTGACTCATGACTATTCCCTGCTTCAGCCTATTGGAATATTGTGGAGGTTCGGCCGGGGATCAGCCGGAAAACAACCAGGCTTTCACATCCGCGGCCGCCGCCATTTTCCCGGCCTGTGCCCTGCCAAAGTGAGCCGTTCCTGGACTCAATCCGCGAGGTAAGGGGCTCCTCTCATCCCCCAACTTGCCCCTCTGTGTGTCTGGTGGGGTCCGGTGATCCGTGGGGCCGCTGGAACCATCCGGCGCTGCCGCGGCCTAGTGCGGCCTAGTGCAGCCTGCAGTCCACCGCACTTTCCTGGGCCGCCGGCCGGCCGGGGAGCATCGCAACCGGCCTGATTCTAACTCGGGAGCGCGGACTCTGCCGCTCACGGCCCCCTGCCAGCCCTCCACCTTTCTGCTGAGCCATCTGGGGTACCTAACTGGGTGGGCAGGCTGAGGTGCTCTGGGGTCCAGCATCCTTCTTACCCCCCTACATCCATCCAGCTCCCTGGGCCTTTTGCAGGGTTCATCTGGCCGGCCCTCCTCATTGGACAGCCTTTACCTGCAGGCCAGTGAAGGACTGTTGGAGATTACTGCCCACCTTTACTCAATGGGCCCTAGGAACCGGCCGAAGAGCTCATCCACGCCAGGTCGCCCGGCCCCTACCCCGGCTGCACAACTACCTTCACCAGCTGCACAACTAGATCCTTCTCTCATAGGGAGACTGCAAATCTTACTGACAGAATTAGCCATGGAGCCCGAGGCGCCGAGTGCGGCTCTCTCTACCCCACCCTCTCAGGATAGTACTGCAGTGATCCTGGCCGCCATCGAACAAAGTAAAACCTCCATGCTAGTGAGAATAGATCGCCTCGCAGAGGAATGTAATCTCATTAGAAATGACCTGGATCAGATCAGGGGTAGGCTGACTGAATCAGAATCTAGAATTTCTACCACTGAAGACCTTACAGTTACCCACACCAACACCATCGCGGAATTACAGCGTACAGTACAACTGCTTATCGCTAAGTCTGATGACGCAGAAAACAGAGCGAGACGCAACAACGTCCGTGTCCTGGGTCTCTCGGAGAGGGAGGAGGGTGACCGACCGGCGGAGTTCGCGGAAGAATTCTTCAAAAAACTGCTGGACCTCGCGGATACCTCTCCGACCTATGTCGTCGAACGTGCCCATCGTGTACCCACGGGACGCAGTATCCCTGGTGCAAATCCCCGACCCTTCTTGGTCCGCTTCATCAACTTCAGGGACCGTGACAGGATCCTTTCCGCAGTTCGCAAACATTCCTCGCTTCCATACGGCGGTGGCTCAGTTCTTTTGTTTCCAGATTTCTCGGCAGAACTGCAGCGCAAGAGGAAGTCCTTTACTGATGTCCGTAAGCGCCTACGTGAAAAGGACATAAAATACAGCATGTTGTATCCCAGCGGTCTTCGGGTCCCTCACAATGGCACGGTCAGATTCTTTGATTCTCCGGCTGACGCGGATGACTGGCTGAACAACCTACGATAAACGCAAGTATGAGTCGCTATCCGAAATCAGCACAAAGATCCCATTTTCCTTCTGGATCCATGTTCGAGGGGGTAGTTCATCCAGCTAACAGTTCCTGTTGTATAGCTTCTTAGACTTCATCATCGGATGTTGTTGCTCGTTGGCTCCTGTGCCCCTCAAGCAGAATTGTACATGTTATTTTCTGGGAACATTAATCATCAAACCTTCTAGTTCAAGAACAGATGTGCTTCTAGTATACATTCTTCTACCACGGAGCCACCTTATTAGAAGTAACTCACTGAAGTATCAGACCCCCCCCCCCCAGTTTTTTGGGGGGGTTTTCTCTTTTTCTCTTTTTGTTTTTTTCTCTTTTTCCCCGTCAATTGAAGAGGCGTCGGCGATACTGAGTCGCTACACTTTGGAACTTTTTTCTTTTTTCAGAAGTCTGAAGATCTAGAAGTTTGAGTTCAGGTTTCGGGTATTAAACTGACCATAGTTCTTATTGTTTTCTGTTCTGTGTTTTTTTTCTCTTTAGGGGTACTTCATGGTCAGTAGGGAGTTCACAAGCTAGCATTTGTTTTTTTCTTTTTTGTACACTCAACATCCACTGACTGATACTTACATGTCATGTGTCCTATCAGTGCTCACTGTGTCCAGTGCAAAATTTGTTATCCTTTTGACACTCCCCCTTGGTCCCGTGGGGGCTGACCCCCTACATGTAGTAATCATTATGTTTAATTATAATCTGTCACTGCATTAATGGAGTTGAAACTGGTACCATGGAATGTAAGGGGTCTTAATGACAAGGTAAAAAGGGCATTAATGTTTAAATATCTGAATAATCACAAACCCCATATCTTGTTCCTCCAGGAGACTCATCTTCTGGGGAACAAGATCCTGGCGCTACGCAGACCCTGGGTACGGCAATCTTTCCATGCAACGTATTCCAGTTATGCAAGGGGAGTGGCCATTTTATTGAACAAATCCCTTGCATACAAGGTCGTGCATTTGCAAACTGATCAAGAGGGCCGATTCATAATTCTATTACTGGAGATCAGGGCGGTGGTCTATGCTTTAGTGAACATATATGTACCTCCTCCCTTTAACCAACGGGTACTCTACAAGGTATATGAGCTTTTAGCTGCATTACAATTCTCCAGATTATATATAGCTGGAGATTTCAACTCTACCCTGGATCCGTCCCTGGACTCGTCCAATCCAAATAGGGCGTATTCGCCAGACCTGCTTCATTGGGCACAAGCTTTTAATTATACTGAGATTTGGAGATGGAAGCACCAAACCACTAGGGCTTACTCCTTTCACTCCACTACTTATAAATCTGGTTCCAGGATCGATCTGGTCTTTGGCAACATCTGTGCCCTGGCGGCGGTGAGAGGGGTCTCGTACTTACCGGCGGGCCTCTCTGATCATGCACCTCTGGAGGTCACCTTGGAGTTGTCGAACACCAGGAGTCGAGACTGCTGGCGTTTAGCTCCCAAATCTGCGCAGGACTCGAGAGTGGGGGAGGAGGTCTCTCCCAAACTACAACAATTCTGGGAGATTAATGAGGACTCAGCCTCAGCGCAGATAGTCTGGGACGCTTTTAAGGCCAACACTAGAGGAGAAAACATTTCCGCTATTAAAGCGGTCCGTTCTGAGATGTCCGGTCGGGTCCAGGTACTTGAGGAGGGAGAGGCTAGAGCAGCGGAGGCTTTTTCTGGCTCCCCGACTCTGGATCACTTTAGCCAGTTAGCCGAGGCAAGAAGAGCATTGTCTCTACATCTTGTCTCGGCCACACATCTAGATTTAAATTCCTTGGCAGGGAAGATATTTGAATCTGGAGACAAAAACAGCAAACTCCTAGCGAACTTAGTAGCGGACTCTAAAATGCAGACGGTGGTGTCAGAAATCTGTGGTTCAGATGGTCAGGTTATCTCTACCCCCGAACTAATTATAGATGAATTCAGATCCTTCTACGAAAACTTATATAAGGCAGTCCCTGGATGGCCGGAAGATCGGCGTAGGGAATTTTTGCAGTCCCTACACCTACCCACTCTTTCGCAGGAGGATTTAGAATTTTTAGACAGAGAGTTTACCACTGAGGAGATAGAAGAGGCGATTTGCTCATTTCCCAGTGGTAAAACACCAGGGCCCGATGGCCTACCTGGTGAATGGTACAGAATGTACGCCTCATTACTTGCACCAAAATTGTTAAAAGTCTTCTCCGAAAGTAAAAAACAGATGTCCTTACCCCCTTCAATGTATCAGGCACATATAGTCCTCATCCCTAAGCCCGGTAAAGACATATCCCTCTGTACTTCTTATAGGCCGATATCCCTCCTAAACTATGACCTTAAGATTTTGATAAAAAATACTAGCGACCAGACTGATTAATATAGACCAGACTGGTTTTATGCCAGGGAAATCAACAGATATAAATTTGCGTAGAGTGTTCACCCATCTTCAGCTACCTCCCACTGAGTCCTCTACGAGAGTAATGGTGACACTGGACATTGAAGGGGCGTTCGACTCAGTGGCATGGCCTTTTATGTCCATGGTCCTAGAAGTTATGGGTTTTGGAGAAGTATTCCGCAGATGGATTGATATTTTATATAAAGATCCAACGGCGCAGATTAAGCTTGGTGGTGCTCTGTCGGCACCCTTTTCTGTTGGAAGAGGCACGAGGCAAGGTTGTCCACTGTCACCGGCCCTTTTTGCCTTGGTGATGGAGCCACTTGCCTCGGCCCTCAGACAGGCAGACGGGGTTAGGGGCATACAGGTGGGATCCATTCATGAGAAAGTGGCTTTATATGCGGATGATCTTATCCTTTTCTTGAATGACCCTGCCCAATCCCTTCGGGAGACGTTGACCATTCTCTCCAATTTCACTAGCTGTTCAGGGCTCAAAGTAAACTGGGATAAATCCCAAATTTTGCCGATAGATGGGGCCGCAAAAGATATAGCGGATCCCAATCTACCATTACTATGGACAGACAAAATTAAATATCTAGGTATTCACATCTCCACATCTACCTCTGATTATTATACCCTTAACTTAGAGCCACTGGTGCAGAGGATGAGAAAGAGGCTGAGGGCGTGGACGAATCTTCCCCTCTCCTTAATCGGGAGGATTCATTTATTTAAGATGAAGCTTCTGCCTGCCATTCTCTATGCTCTCAGACATGCACCTGTCTGGATCCCCAAAAAGATATTTCGCCTAATAAATACAGTTCTATTATCTTTTCTTTGGGGATCCGGTCAGCCGAGATTTAAGCTGACGGTGCTGCAGAGACCTTGGGGAGAGGGGGATTTGGCTTGTTCTGACCCTTACTCTTATTTTGTGGCGGCCATGCTATCACACGCCCACAACTGGCTGATCTCTGATGAGTCCAACGCAGCAGTGGTTCTGGAAGCAGCACGATTGGGGTCTTATGAGGCGCTAAGGAACCTACTTTACCGGGGCTCTAGAGCTCCCTTCCCTCTTACATCAGCAATGAGAGCGGTAATACGGGCGTGGACAGTGGCAAATTCATTAAGCCCCATCCCCTCTGGACACATCTCCCCTTATAGCCCTCTTTGGTTCAATCCGCATTTACCAGAATTCGGGTCCATTCCCGACCCTTGGGTATGGGCATGCAAGGGCATTAAATATATAAATCAAATTTGTCTTGAAGGCAAATTACAGACTTTTGATAGGTTGAAACAACAATATAATTTACCTAACTCACACCTGTTTAGATTCCTGCAGCTTTTTTTTTTTTTTTTTTCTTTTTTTTTGCCACATCAGCTGAGTACAGTTCATGAGGATATGTTGTTTCAACTTTTCAGTCAAGCTTATCCCTCAATACTTTCACATCATTGTGGCTTTTTTTCTGTTTGCAAATACTCTTTGTATTTCATATGTACTCTATACGATAATTACCCTCTATCCTCACTAATTGTTCCGTATCCTATTTTTATATTCCCTCCCCCCTGTCCCCCTCCCTTCCCGGAACCCCCCCCCCCATTTGAGAAGAGCCTCAACGCAACCTCATACTATTAGTAATCCCTTCCTACTATTTCTAGTATTCCTAGAGCCTGTCAAAGTTAATAGCTTCAGTCTTGGATTGTATACTTTGTTTAGGGTGAGTTTTCTGCCTTATCCTCCCACACCTCAGCTGCATGGTTGGAAGCCTTGAATTTAACCCAATCTCTCCATGTCTCCTCATACTCCTCCATCTCCAATCCTTCACTGTACCTTAAGTATTCCATACAGTAGATTTCATCTATTTTGTCGAGCCACTCCCGCATTGAGGGTCTCATACTATCTCGCCAGTGTCTAGGGATGAGACTCTTGGCCGCATTGAGGAGGTGTGGTATTAGGCTTTTCCGATAGTTTTTGGAGGGAATATTGCTGCCGTGATGCAGGCATACCCAGGGGTCGTCAGGGATTTTCTTGTTGGTTATCAGGTATGTAGTCTCTCTCACCTCCTCCCAAAATTTTTTTATTTCTGGGCACGACCACCAGATGTGCGCCGCTGTCCCAACTTCCCTGCACCCCCTCCAACAAAACTGCGAAGTCTCATCCTGCATTTTATGTGCTAAGTCCGGGGTAATGTACATTCTGGCCATGACTCTATAGTTCATTTCCGCAATCCTATAGTTTACTGATGTGCCATTTACTCTACTCAGAATTCTCCTCGCCTCGTTGTCACTGATCTTATTTCCTAATTCCTCCTCCCATTTCCCGAGAAATCTTGGTCTCTCAGTCTCTCCCATTTTTATCAGGCTTCTGTAGATCCTTGACATACCTCCCCTCCTGCATTTCTTTATAAGTGCTTTCTCAAGGGGGTAGAGATCTTCTATTGATCTAATTCCTGCAGCTTAGGCACGCTTTCAACACTCAGTTTGCAAATGCTTCCGTGGCCTTTTACACCTCGAATCTAGAGACTCTGCTCAGAGATGAAGCTCTGTCTAAACCTTTATCTTCCATATATAAGGCACTACTCCCTAATGTACACACGGGACTAGAAAACCTTAAGGCAAAGTGGGAGGTAGATTTCCCTGCATTGGACACAGAAGATTGGGAAGAAATGTGGGAATACCCCTTCTCACAGCTAGTATTGACCAGAGATAGATTGGTCCAATTTAAAACAATACATAAGGTATATTACACGCCTGAGCGCTTACATAGAATCTATCCATCTATTTCTGCCTCTTGCTGGAGGTGTAACTCAGCCTCAGCGGATTTCATTCATATTTTTTGGAATTGTCCTCAGATTGAAATTTTTTGGGTTGAGGTAACCAAATTTATTTTGACTGTCACCACCGTTCCTGTGCCATTGTCTGTAGAGGTATGTCTGCTGGGACTCGTTAAACCACTGGCCCCACGCCGGGCAATCAGAACCCTACTAGGATTATTACTTTACTATGCCCGTAAATCTATAGTACTCAGATGGAAGGCCTCATATGCACCTTCAATAAATTTTTGGAAGAGGTTGGTGAATGCGGCCCTACCATTGTACAAAGCTACTTACCTGTCACGTGGTTGTGAAAAAAAATTCCACAAAATATGGGATATTTGGACGGAATCCCGGTCTACTAATTCAGACTCGATTGATGATTAGTTCACTCTATTGAGTAACCGGGAAGGGCTCAAATGGCGTTCCTGATCTCATAAAAGTCCCTGGGCTGTCAGTCGATAGGTATGGGAAGGGGGGGAATTGAATATGTTAATATATTGCACATCTCATTACATAAATGAATATAGTGGGTATCGCAGTGTACACATGGAATTGTAGGACTACTTTGAATAGTCTGCAAGGTGGTTGAGCGTACAATGGTTTAGTTAGGAACATAGATATAGATTCTATGTATATATTTTTTTTGTTTTGTTTTGTTTTTCTATGTAGTTGTTGATCGAGCCTGGGTATGCCCAATAGGCTCTGTTCTGTTCTGTACTTACATTGAAATTATAATAAAAATAATTTACAAAAAAAAAACAGGCAAATATACATAGCAGGAATCAGGAACGGAAAACAGGAAGCTGAAAGACAAACCAGCAATTAAACAGGGAACAGATCAGTCTTTATATAGGCCTGCAAGGGGGTGTAACGCTGACGTGCGAATGTTCGTACGCCATTACGCCATTGCGTCGTGTCGTGAACCCGTGTGTGCCGCTACATTGCTAACCAGCATGCGCCGAAGCGCAGCTCCGCCGCGCAGACGCACAGGAACTTTCTGATTTTGGCAAGCTCTTTTCTTATTGCTTCTCTGACAGAGTGTGTGGATAAGTTAGCCTGGAAGTGAAAGCGGCAGCTGCAGCCAAGTGAGTTGGCAGTGCCGGAAGAAGGGGTGCTGGGATCAGTAGCCACAGGAGTCAGGGCCACTGATAAGCCAGTACAACTAGCCCTGTTGTATTGGGCCCGGAAAAGTGTAGCCCTCCCCTTCTCCAGCCTGCTCACATTTAACTTTAAACAGTGCTGGAGCGGAGCTGAATAGGGGAGCCAAGAGGGAGACACAAGGAGGTATGACTACAGCAATACAAGTTCTGCAGGACACACAGCTGTGGCTGAATGGAAACAGGATCGTCGGGAGCACAGTAACATGTAGCTGGCTGGCTGCAGTGTCTATCCAGATATCTATGTGATCAGGCAGTGTGAAGGTTACCGATCCGCCTCCCCTCCCACTTGTCTTGCTGGTTACTTTTTTTTTTTATCTACCTAACCTGACCTGCACATTGCCTGATCACACTGATATGATCTCTGGAAGACTCTGCAGCAGCTGTTAACCATTTCAGCTTATAATCAGCTATTTAGCAAGAGTTCTGTGTGTGCTTCACAGATCGTTTGAGGGTTTTTTTTTTTTTTTGGAGGATTTACTTCTGGATCAGGCTGGAAGCTTCACAGACCCATTAACTGGATACTGTCCTCCACTAATCCTGACCAGTTCACTGTTTGTAAGAAAATGAGTATTTTGGAAATTGGATGTGAAGCTGTCTTCTATCACTTGGTTGTATTTTCAAAGTAAAATCACCGACTTGATCTTGCAGAGCTGGTTTAAATAAAGTGCATCAGCCCTGTGATACTATATACTTGTACACTGGGTTCAGCCATAAAAGCAGTCTCTGACCATCTCCTGAATCAATCATGTCTGCGATCCCTAACCGTCTCCTGTACTATGTCTGCAGTCTCTGACCATCTCCTGTACTATGTCTGCAGTCTCTGACCATCTCCTGTACTATGTATGTAGTCTCTGACCATCTCCTGTAAAATGTCTGCAGTCTATGACCATCTCCTGTACTATGTCTGCAGTCTCTGACCATCTCCTGTACTATGTCTGCAGTCTCTGACTATCTCCTGTACTATGTCTGCAGTCTCTGACCATCTCCTGTAGTATGTCTGCAGTCTCTGATCATCTCCTGTACTATGTCTGCAGTCTCTGACCATCTCCTGTACTATGTCTGCAGTCTCTGATCATCTCCTGTACTATGTTTACAGTCTCTGACCATCTCCTGTACTATGTCTGCAGTCTCTGACCATCCCCTGTACTATGTCTGCAGTCTCCTACCATCTCCTGTACTATGTCTGCAGTCTCTGATCATCCCCTGTACTATGTCTGCAGTCCCTGACCATCTCCTATACTATGTCTGCAGTCTCTGACCATCTCCTGCAATATGTCTGCAGTCTCTCATCATATCCTGTACTATATCTGCAGTCTCTCATCATCTCCTTTACTACCCCGTTTCCCTGAAAATAAGACCTAGCGTGAGTGTCGGTGATGGCTGCAATATAAGCCCTACCCCCCAAATAAGCCCTACCCTGTTTCCCCGAAAATAAGCCCTACCCTGAAAATAAGACCTACAAGGACTTTAACTAGGGCTTATTTGGGGGGTAGGGTTTATATTGCAGCCATCACTGACAATCATGCTAGGTCTTATTTTCGGGGAAACAGGGTATGTCTGCAGTCTCTGACCATCTCCTGTACTATGTCTGCAGTCTCTGACCATCTCCTGTACTATGTATCCAGTCTCTGACCATCTCCTGTGGTATGTCTGCAGTCTCTGACCATTTCCTGCGGTATGTCTGCAGTCTCTGACCATCTCCTGTACTATGTCTGCAGTCTCTGGCCATCTCCTGTAGTATGTCTTCAGTCTCTGACCATCTCCTGCGGTATGTCTGCAGTCTCTGACCATCTACTGTACTATGTCTGCAGTCTCTGACCGTCTCCTGTACCATGTCTGCAGTCTCTGACCGTCTGGGGAGGGGCCAGGGGTGAGGCTGAAGGGGGCTCCGTTGGGTAGGCTGTACGGGGCCCCATGATTTCTATCAGCGGTCCTGACAGGAGTGATGCAAGCTGGACACTGAAATTCTACTACACACTCAAGGGGCCTAGAGTTCCTGTCTGTAATGGGCCATTGCTTCACATGACTAAGTGTCTGTCAGGTATTCACAGTGTTCCAGCTAAATTCTGCAAGTGTGTGCTGGGGTGAAGAATAAGAGCTGTATATAGAGGCTGTATATAGGAAAAGTTGTCCCTGAAGTTATTGTTGAAGTCAAATGGGCCTCCCATAACCTCCCATTTCTATCCAAGTTATTACCCTCAATAAAACAAAATAAAACAAAGTCACGGACTGTTCTCTGACTCAAGTGTGCCTGGCTCTGCGGGGGGGGAGGGGGTCCCCAGTATACTTGTGGCCCCCTAGGGGGTGCGCTACACTAGAAACATTTTCGAAAGTTCCAAACCTTCTCCTTCAATAAAATGTGTTTTTGTCTTTGTCCCTATTGAGCAATTTCCATCACTTCCTGACCTGCTGATGGAGTTAACCCAGCATAATGTAACATTTAATGACTGATTCTATTATTTCTACAGCATAGAACGTCCACCTGGAAGCTTAGTATGTGAAGCCCTACCTGCAAGTTTTTTTACTACTCAAATGGCAACAACTATAGGGAAAGCATGTATGTAATTACATGATTATGGCCAGAGGTAACTGATCACTGGGTGCGGAAATGTAGCCTCAACAGTTTTGTTCAATGGGAGACTCAAGATTTCTATGGACTGTTTACTACACATAAGCCATTGTGAATGACTGTTTACTGTGGTGGTTGTGTGTTGTGTGAGATTGCTCCTGTCATTGTTTCAGAAGCTGGTGGAAATCAAACTGAACATTTAGGTTGCTAGGAATGATAACTCTATATGTAGAAGATATGTGACATCCTACATTGCAATGTTATATTCCCTACGTGAAATGAACCACCTATATGGATAAAACTAGGAAGTGGATAGAGCCTAATAAAAGAAGTCTACTCTAAAGGGTTATTTAGGTTACAGGAGGAGCCTGGTGGGTGGAATTATTCTCTGAATTCTTATGTGCCATGTATACTATATCATTAAGATTTTCAAACCGTACATCCTGGCCATGTTCATGTTTTCTGAGAGTTTGGGGTGTATCCCACCAATATGCATATTTCAGTTCCTCCTCTTTGAGTCCCTATAATATAAAATAAAAGTCAGTCATTAAGAGTGGGACCCAATTGGTTTGCAAACCCAGAAACTCAAGTGTTGGTATCTCATCATTATTGCTCCCAA
Source organism: Lithobates septentrionalis (assembly GCA_037952835.1). NCBI lineage: Eukaryota > Metazoa > Chordata > Amphibia > Anura > Ranidae > Lithobates > Lithobates septentrionalis. The sequence continues at coordinate 885,166 of JBBDGP010000826.1, forward strand.
GAGATATTAAAAAATATTGAGTGGTTTACAAAAGCTACCAAATATGAAAATCATCAAAACACAGGTTAATATTATATATTATAACCAATATATATTAATATATTATATATTTATAATTAAAAATGTGGTTTATTTTTTACAAAGAGTTCAGGATTAATCCTCCATCTATTCTACTAATGATTTTAGATTAATTGCCTAAATCCTCATGAGACCCAATTCAAGTGTTTTCCCAAGGTCTCTAAACCATTATATATTCTGCCAAGCAGAACCATGTTTGTGATATAAGAACAACAGAGTTGTTATAAGACTTTTAACGGGTTAGACGTTTAGCCATCTTTTTTCATTAACACTGTAGAGTTACAGCAGTGCAGAGTGTGTCAGAGATAGAGGGGTTGATTTACTAATAGAAGAGAGACTATTCTCCCAGTAAAGTGAATATTTACTTTGGAAAGAACAGAAATTTCCTCAAAAAATTGGATTTTAAAGGACCAAAAACAGTTATGAAATGTATAAAAATACACACTTGTTGATAAAACATACAGACGGAATATATATAAAAATGGATCACATATGATAAGCACATAGTGTGTGAAAACAACTTCAGATCAAACAAATAAAATAACCTAGAAATTAACTGTCCGTGGTGAGACAGGGAAAAAAAAAATTTTTTTGAGGAAATTTATGTTCATTCTTTGTACCAGGGATCTAGACCTAACAGTTTATCCAGTTAGTTGTTAGTTAATTAAGTTAGTTAGTTATGGTGCAAGATGTTTTGGTCCTGTTTTCTCTCATTTTGTAATGTACACAGCAATGACGCATTCATATGAAAGAGGGGCTGAATTGGGTTTTGGCCTGTATATTGGAAAAAATTTAGGGATATATGAGTCTGTAAAGTTTATGTTTATGTTATATGTATGAAAGTTTAATTTCCAGCAACATTTAAAAAATGTGACTCTTTGCTATGTTTTGAGGTTGATTGTTTCTCTGTAAAAGCCTCCCAACTCCCAAAACCGGCAAGGTGATCCCTCACTGTGCATTATTAAAACATAAAACTCCAAAAAGGTAAGAAAAAAAAGAATATATATATATATATATATATATATATATATATATATATATATATATATATATATATCACATACACACGCACATAAACATTTATGCTTCAAATGACCTCCAGCATTATTTAGATTTAAAAAAGACACCTCTTACCAATCTTTACAGTGATGGACACCATGCAATTTTTACTTTGCAATAGAATATTCTTTTAGCTTAGTAAATGTAGAGAAAAATCACTTTGCAAAGTATAGGGAGTAACGTGCAAGTAAAAGAAAAAAAAAAACGGTATTTTTACTTGTACGGATTGAATAATGGAGGTCAGAAGAGGTTCACCTCATTCACAAAGCTAATGGAAGAGTCACTTTCTTAGTGAAATTCCCTTGCAACGTGAACAGCCTATTTGCCTTTAGTAAATTAAGCCTTCCAACTTGTGGCCCAGGACTTGACAATTTGATGACATTGTGCCTTTGCATGAGCTTTTTCTCCACAGATAACCTTATATTCACATCTTTTCACATTTTGGAAGACAATTACAGGCCTGGAGCTACAATTAATGGGAGATCGCATTACGTTCTATTTCCTGGCTGTTTTTTTCTTTTTAATACTTTCTGAGTTTGTGTCTTTCGACAAACATGCTTCAGATGTAGTCAGAATTTGTGATAAGTGTTTTTTTTCTGGGTCAATGACTGAGAAAATATTAGAGCCAAAGAATGAGAAAGGCAGCCAGGCAGTTAGATTTTTTAAATGCAGAGGTCAGCAATGTCTACCTATACAAGGGATATGCAATTAGCGGACCTCCAGCTGTTTCAAAACTACTAGTCCCATCATGCCTCTGCCTCTGGGTGTCAGGCTTGTGGCTGTTAGAGTCTTGCTATGCCTCATGGGACTTGTAGCTCTGCAACAGCTGGAGGTCCGCTAATTGTATATCTCTGACCTATACTATACCGTAAACTTATACCAAAGATAAATTAACATATCCTAATTGCATGCAGCTAGAAAAATAAATAAAGTACTGGTCCCTCAAATCTGCCCTTACAACCCTTAGAAAATAACGTTTTCCTGAAAGCTTGGCCTACATACTCCCCAACATGCCGAAACTGAGGCACCAACCCTCTACTCTAGGAAATGGTGGGGTCAACAAGCAGGGAAAAGTAACAGGTTCTCTTTAATGCACTTCTCCCCAGCTGAACATATTCAGCTTTCCTTTGAGCTTCCAGGAGATTGTAATCTCTGAGTTGCTCCATTCGCATATCACAAAAGGCTGAGTTTTCTTCCTACCCTTTTTAACAGCACTGAGTCAATCACCAAGTATCAGCACTGTTTCATGGAATCATCCATGCTCCTTTAAACCCTGTAAGAATAGACATTTTTTTTCTGCTGAAAGCTGACCAGAGCATTGACACAGCACAGTTTTGATTTAATATATGTGTAATCATTAAAAACTTTACTTAAAAAAATAAATAAAATACATGATTCTGTTCTCTTTTTTTTTTCAGGTTTCCAGGCAGAAAAAAAATGAAGGAGTGTTTCAACAACACATCAATCACATTCTATATTCTAGCATTCTCCACCTCCAAAGCAGGAGGACTTGTGCTTTTTACTGGAGTTCTGCTAATGTATCTGATGACAGTGACTGGGAACTTGCTTATTACGACATTGATCTGCCTGGTGCCCAGGTTGCACACCCCTATGTATTTCTTCCTATGTAATCTCTCCATTGTAGATGTCATGTATGTCTCTAGTATTCTTCCAAAGCTCTTGTCAGTAACACTAACAAATGCCAAAACAATGTCTTTTTCAGGATGCATAGCACAGACTTGCTTTCTTGTCTTATCTGTTGTTTGTGATATGTTGGTGCTGACCGCCATGTCTTATGATCGGTATGTTGCCATCTGTAAGCCTTTACAGTATCATCTGATAATGAATAGAATAGTTTGCACTATAGTGGCCATTTCCATTTGGCTTATAGCCATTATTAATTCAGTAAAATATGGCATTATTACTTCCGTATTATCTTTTTGTAACCCCCAGAACCTTGATCATTTTTATTGTGACCTAAAAACACTGTACACAGTCACCACTAGTGACACTTCCAGCAGGGAAATACTTATAATTGTGGATGATATTTTTCTTGCATTTATACCCTTTTCTTTGGTTCTGATTTCCTATGTGTATATTATCTCCTCCATTATGAAGATAAGTTCATCAGCTGGTCGTGTCAAAGCATTCTCTAGCTGTACCTCTCACATCACTACCGTCATATTGTTCTATGGCCCGGCTATCATACACTATGCTGATTCAGAAGCTGGACTCTCTAAAGAGGGTGATAAGGTGATGTCACTGATATATATGGCTCTGGTCCCAATGCTGAACCCTGTAGTTTATACTTTAAGAAATAAAGAGGTTTTAGGAGCAATAAAAAAGCTTCAACCAGTCACAAACAAGCTTATGTATAATATTTTTGTATAACATTACATTCATATTGCTGTTTTTTATTTTTATTTAGTTATTACTAACTTACTAACTAAATTTAGGTATTACAGGTACTTATATGGCACTGTCAATTTATGCATCACTATATATATACACCCTGTTCCAAATTATTATGCAAATTCTATTTCAGTTTCACAAAGATTAAATAATCTGTTTTTCAGTTTAACTCATGGATGGCATTGTGTCTCAGGGCTCTTTTGATAACTGAAAACAATCTTGGACACCTGGGATAATTAGATTGCCAGGTGAGCCCAATTAAAGGAAAAACTACTAAATGAGGGCGTTCCACATTATTAAGCAGAGCACCATTTTCAAGCAATATGGAGAAGAAAAAGGATCTCTCTGCTTCCGAAAAGAGTGAAATAGTTCAATGACTTGGACAAGGTATGAAAACATTAGATATTTCACGAAAACTTAAGCGTGATCATTGCACTATTAAGAGATTTGTGGCTGATTCAGAGCACAGACGGGTTTCGTGCAGATAAAGGCACATTGAGGAAGATTTCTGCCAGATCCATCCATGCAAGTTGTAGAGTCCTCCAGAGTCTAGCAACTGTGCATAAACCTTCTATTCAGCCACCACTAACCAATGCTCACAAGCAGAAATGGCTGCATTAGGCAGAAAAATACATGAAGACTAATTTTTAAGCAGTCTTGTTCACTGATGAGTGCCGTGCAACCCTGGATGGTCCAGATGGATGGAGTAGTGGATGGTTGGTGGACGGCCACCCTGTTCCAACAAGGCTGCGACGTCAGCAAGGCGGTGGTGGAGTCATGTTTTGGGCCAGAATGATGGGAAGAGAGCTGGTCGGCCTCTTTAGGGTCCCTGAAGGCGTAAAGATGACCTCTGCAAAGTATGTGGAGTTCCTGACTGAACACTTCCTTCCCTGGTACAGAAGGAAGAACTATGCTTTCCGTAATAAAATCATCTTCATGCATGACAATGAACCATCTCATGCTGCAAAGAATACCTCTGCATCAATGGCTGCTATGGGGATAAAAGGAGAGAAAGCCTCAAGAAAAAGATCTATGAGGGTGGGAGGCAGTTTGCATCCAAACAGCAGCTCTGGGAGGCTATTTTGACATCTTGCAAACAAATTCAAGCAGAAACTGTCCAAAAACTCACAAGTTCAATGGATGCAAGACTTGTGAAGCTGCTATCAAATAAGGGGTCCTATGTTAAAATGTAACGTGACCTGTTAAAATGTTTAAAAAGTTAAAATGTTGTTCAAAGTTTGATTGAAATAGCTCTTGATTTCAGTAAATATGCTGCAAACACAACAAATGACAATTTTCAGTTCTTTACAACCTATAAAGTGTTTTGAAACTTACTGTGCCTAATAATTTGGAACAGTGCATTGTAAGTTTTTTATTTTGAAAAAAAAAATGTTATCATTAGGTGGTTTGTTCAATAAAATTTGAATTGTACTCTTAATAGTTGATAACATGAGAATTATGCTGACTGTTTTTTACATCAATTATTTAGGTAAATGAGAAAAATATCATTGGCATAATAATTTGGAACAAGGTGTATATTTTACATTCACATCAGTCTCTGCCCTCAAGGAGCTTATAAGCTAAGATTCCTATCTCACATTCATACTAGGACCCTTTAACCTATCAGCATGTCTTTGGAGCGTGAGAGGAAACCCACACATGGAGAACATGCAAACTCTATGCAGGTCCATACAGGCAAGGTCCATAAGGAATGGATGAGTGAGTTTGGGGTGGAGGAATTTGACTGGTCTGCACAGAGTCCTGACCTCAACCCGATAGATTACCTTTGGGATGAATTAGAGCAGAGACTGCAAGCCAGGCCTTCTAGTTCAACAACAGTGACTGACCTCACAAATGTGCTTCTGGAAGAGTGGTCAAACATTCCCATAGACACACTCCTAAGCCTTGTGGACAGCCTTCCCAGAAGAGTTGAGGCTGCAAAAAGTGTGCCAACTCAATATTGAACCCTACGGACTGAGACTGGGATTCTATTAAAGTTTGTGTGCGTGTAAAGGCAGGTGTCCCCATACTTTTGACAATATAGTGTATGTTCTAGTGTTTTGAGATGGAAAGGGGTATACCATTTAGCTCAAAGTAAATAATTGGTTAAAACACTGGGTTTTTTTTAATCACCTCTCCTTTTCCTTTTTACTGGCTTTTAAAAATAACAAGTGCGAATATTTAAAAGCTGGTTGAAAGGTTTAGTGTAGCATAACACTTTTGATGCACGTTAAATGGTAAATTGTTTAGAGGTATAATACTTGTCTGAAAACCATAGGGGTTCTTTAGAAAAAGATGTGTTATTATTTCATCTTTAAAGAGTATGCATAACCAATTTTTTTTCAGTTTTTCCTAGAGTACGGAAAGGGTAAAAACTTGTCAGGTTATTTTTTGCCATTTGTGATTTCCTTCACTTCCTATCCCAGAGATGCAGCAGGATGTGAATTTGTCCGTCATCTCTGTAACAGCTCTTGGATTTCCCTTCACTTTCTAAACCATTACTGCACTCAACCTCCTCTCCTAATCCAATAATTGGGAGACACTGGTGCACTGACTGAAGCATTTGTGAACTATGTATTTGGCACGTATCGGGTCGGAGGCCGAAGTGCTGAGAGGGCTTCCCTTACGGCTAAGTGCAGAGCGCCCCCTGAGGGTGGTACAGGGAGTGCTATACTCAAAGAAGCAGGGGTTGCCAGCTGCGACAGGCAGAAGTGATGAAGAGATGTCCGCTGGAAGGCGGCTGACGAGCAGGGTGGATTGCTGGGCAGGAGTCCCTCAGGAATACCAGATGAGACTTGGCAGCAGGGAGAGCCAGGACCAGAGTCAGGAGCCAGGCCAGAAGTCATACACAGAGGATCAGCCAGGGGTAAGCCGGGGTCATAGCAGGCAGACAGAAGCAGAGTGACTGGAACAAGCCAAGGGTCAAAGCCAGGAAATTGAGATAACACAGATCAAAGGCAAGCCGGGTCGGTAACAGGAAATCCAGTGATAGCAGGAACAAGAACTCAGGAATGCACAGGGAAGCTGAAGATCATCCAGCAGTTAATAGTTGCTGCTGCAGGCTTTAAATAGGCTACTGGGGGCCAGAGTCTATCAGGTATTGCATGCGCTTTGGGGTACGTGCATGAGCACTGGAGAATATAACTCCATGACCGTTCTTGCCCGTGTGCGCATGCACATTAGCATTGGCGAATTTGCATTTGTCACTCCGCGATTGTGCTGGCCATTGATAGATATGACAGCTCTTCTGCAGATTGTTCTCTGACATTGCCCTCCCCCAAGGGGTAGCCTCCAGATGCCCAGGCTTGCTTGCTTCTCTGGATATTTCTGAAGAATTCACACAGCAGTTTAGGGGCATGAACATTATTTGCAGGATCCCAGGAGCTTTCCTCGGGTGAGTAACCCTTCCACTTTAGTTTTATATTTGATTTGTCTACCCCTTTTTCGACAATCCAGGATGGCTTCCACCTCAAATTCCGTTTCTTCACCCACTGTGATTGAAGGTGGGTCTTCTCTTCCAGAAAAGGGGCCAGAATGGGCTGGCTTGAGCAGTGAAATGTGGAAGACTGGGTAAATCTTGTAAGAGCTTGGCAGGGACAATTTGAAGGCCACAGGATTAATCTCTTTCTTGATTGCAAAAGAAACAATTGTCAGGGCTGGGCTCAGCCCTTCCTTCTCTGAGCTGGCCGCTCAGCTGTCGGCTAATTGCCAGCTCCTATCTCTCCACAGTGACTCATCTGTTGATGATATCCTGCTCGTCAGTCCTGCCTACTTAAGCCGTCCAGCCCATATGATCTCTGCCTTTGCCTTGGTCACATCTCTAGAGACGCTCTACTGTGTTCCCGTTAAAGACTTGCTTGGCTGACATTCCTTCTGGCTCCAGATCCTGCTTGCTGTTCTACAATGCTCGTCTCTGGCTCCCTGACGTTTTGATTATCCGTTCTGATTCCTGAAATCTGGCTATGTTTTGACTACGTTTACTCTGTTTACCTTTTATTACTATTAAACAAGTGAGATTTAACTGTACTTCTGTCCCAGTCTGATTCATGGTTTCTGACACTGATGTACCTTGGACCCAGCTTCCGAGAGGGGCAGGACAGTTAGAGGTTCAATGTAGGGAGTTTGCAATGTTTGAAGGAACGGATTTTAAAGGTACATATATACATTTTTTAACAAAATAGACTTATTTATATATATATATATATATATATATATATATATATATATATATATATATATATATATATCACAAAATTACAGTACACGTATAGCGTCAAACATAATAGTTGGACTACTAGTGGTTCCCCTAATGTACAAACTATATAGCGTTTTACTGTGTGACAATACTGAGAGTGCATCCACACAGGGGAATCCTCTTAGTGGGGTTCCACTTCTCCATTAATAGATTAAAAACAGTTCTGCTCTACATGTTTCACAACTTGATCCGTCGCTTCTTCAGGAGCTTGAATATTTCTATATGTAAAAAAGTGTTTTTAGCAACAGTATATTGTTCAGAACAACTTACAATTATAAGAATAAAAGTAAAAATGAATTGCTGCAATAAATACATACAATGTATGTGAAAGATGTATCTAAAATCACTTGCGCCATAAGTATCAGACAACAAGACTCCCCCCAAGATGAAAGTGAAAGAGACCAACCACCCGGGCCTCCAGAACCAGGAAGTAACTGCAATTAGCACATGTGTCAGGGTGTGGGGACATACAAGGTAGCTAAAAAGTTAATAGGAAGAAAGGGGAGTGATGTATCATAAGGGTAAGTGACCCCAGGTATGATGATATTTAACTATATACTAGAATAATCCCTCCCAATACTCACATGTGAAACACACTTGGCTTGTTTAATTAGAGCAGGCTTGTTTGGCAGTTTTGCATAAGGCTTTGCAGGGCTAAACACAGACAGAAACAGGTGCAAATAAAAGAGAGACACAGAGGGGGTTATTTACGAAAGGCAAATCCACTTTGCACTGCAAGTGCACTTGAAAGTGCAGGCGCTCTAAATCTAAGGGGTAGATCTGAAATGAGTGGAAGCTCTGCTGATTTTATCATCCAATCATGTGCAAGCTAAAATGCTGTTTTTTATTTTCCTCGCATGTCCCCCTCGTATCTACAGCGACTTTACTTCCAAGTGCACATTCAGTGCACTTTTGAATGCACTTGCAGTGCAAAGTGGAATTTCCTTTAGTAAATAACCCGCAGAGTTCTCTAATGAGGCTCAATATCGACACAAAGAGTACAAACGTACTAGTAATACAGACGGTCCAGCAAGGAACATGGATTTACCTTGAGACCGTTGCTGATATTGTAAAACAAAGTTTGCTACTGGCAAGGAGTAACGAGAGTTCTGTTGCTAGCAGGCAATACAATGCCGAAGTAATACCATTGATATTCCTAAAAGGAAAAAAGAGGGGTTAGAAGTATTATTCGGTACGTGTATGACCCACCTGAATGATGAGTGCTTCCCAAAAGCATCCAGGGGAAATTCAGAGGAGCGAGGGACGTCCGTTCACCTCGAAGCTCCTAGGGGAATGGCAGCCTCACCTCTCTTTTGCATGTCCCGACCGGGATCATGTGTGAGGACGATGTCTGACATCACTCAGTCCGGCCGGACACATTGCGCATGCACAAAGTCAGCGCAGACGCACTGGGATTGTCCGGCAGAGGCTGGTCCCAATGTATGCTACCGACAGTGCATCACAGTGCAATTGGGGGACAATGGGTGGGTGCCCAGGGCACCGCAGGATGACACAGCCAGTATTGTCTGCAAGGGCAAAATAATCGCTCTGCAGAACCCTGGCTGTGTCCCCGGCGGCTCGGGCGGCCGCACACACTGACCATGCTATGCAGGTACCTCTCAGTGCAGGCCCCCTGTGGTGGCTGGAGATATTTCAGTCTCGTTTTCATGGTTAGCAAGTGTATATAAGATCTGCATTCAGAGCCCTGATTGCATGTATTCATGCCAGTTGACATCCGGATTCCTCCATAGGGGCACCGTAGGTGATATCCCTGGAGGAATATCCAGATATCCAGCCAAGGTAATAATTCATACAATATGGTGAGACAACACAATAATAAAAATAACAATAACAAAGGCACACATAGACCTATAAAAAAGGTGTTAAGCTTCCATTAATCCTCCTAGGTCCTCAGAGAGGGTAATATCCAATGAGATCGTATACGACCCACATCATAGTACCATGCCAAATAGGAAACTATATAGTGGAGACAATCAGCTAGGCATCGACAGTAGGCATATCATCGATCTTAGTCATAGAAATAATCTATATGATAGGACTTCATTGATGCCAGGTGATTTACTGGCCTCCAACCGTCGATCTATAAAGTCTCCTTCTGGAGAATACATTTGTCCCAGTTGCTGCCACGTGGGTCCTCTCTTAATGTAGAGAGCCATACTTTATCCCCTACCTTCAGAACTGGATTCCCTTTCTTCCTCCTATCATAATACTTTTTGTAGTCCTCCTGTGATTTCTGCATGGTTTCTTGAAAAACCTGTAAGTTTTCTTGAATAAAGGTTAATCTGCTCCCGCCACAGTGTTTGTATTGTGTGTAATGTGAACGTATTAATTAGCATTCATTCCCGCCGCAGTGTTTGTATTGTGTGTAATGTGAACGTATTAATTAGCATTCATTCTGTTGTAGCTGTATTGTGTGTAATGTGAACGTATTAATTAGCATTCACTCTGCTGTAGCTGTACATTCAGCTGTAGCTGTATCTGATGGTTTCACTGGTCGGTATTGTGGCAAAATTTTTGGAACGCATATGGAGTACTTACGCATGCGCAGTGCGTAATTTCTCAGTGGAACCTCACTTCTGTAGCAATCTGTGATGGGTCCCAAAATGTGTCGTGACACCTCCACTCGTGCTAGATCATCTTTAAGAGCTTCAGACAGACCAAGCCGGTATTGAGATTTGAGAGCGGCCTCATTCCACCCTGTATCTGCAGTCCAATTACGAAAGTCCACTGTATAGTCTTCTACAGGGCGCTGTCCTTGCTGCAAGGCATGAAGGATAGCTTCAGCAGTGGCCATGCATTGCGGGTCATCATATAATTTGGCCATGGCTTCAAAGAACAAATCCACCGGGTTAATAGCAGGATTTTTTTGTTCCAGCAGCTGATGGGCCCAAAACTGAGGTTCATTGGACAGCAGAGAGATGACAAATCCCACTTTAACAGTCTCTAAAGAAAAAGTTCTTGACTGAAGGGCCAGGTAAAGTAAGCAGGTATTCTTGAATGCTCTGAACTTTCTTCGGTCACCCAAGAAGCGTTCCGGAGTGGGTGCCCTTGGTTCAGGGGGTGGAACCACCACAGTTGAAGCGGATGTAGTGACTGCATTAGGTGGATTCGGAGTTTCTGTAGCAGAGGACATCGTCAGGTTCTGTAGGCAATCCTCCAACTGGAAATACCCCTGCTGTAGGCTCGTCACTGCTTGGATAAGGGCTGCGACTTGCTGGCACAGAGCCTTGAGTGGGGAAGCACCTCTGTCAGCCTCTGACATTTGGCTGGATAGTACTGTCACATACCTGGTCAGAGGCCGAAGTGCTGAGAGGGCGCCCCTTGTGGCTAAGTGCAGAGCGCCCCCTGAAGGTGGTACAGGGAGTGCTATACTCAAAGAAGCAGGGGTTGCCAGCTGCAACAGGCTGAAGTGATGAAGAGATGTCCGCTGGAAGGCAGCTGACGAGCAGCGTGGACTGCTGGGCAGGAGTCCCTCAGGAGTATCAGATGAGACTAAGCAGCAGGGAGAGCCAGGAGCAGAGTAAGGAGCCAGGCCAGAAGTCATACACAGAGGATCAGTAAGGGGTAAGTCAGGGTCCTACATGGATCAGCAGGCAGAAGCGGAGTCACTGGAACAAGCCAAGGGTCAAAGCCAGTAAATGGAGATAAGACAGGTCAAAGGCAAGCCGGGTCGGTAATAGGAAATCCAATGATAGCAGGAACAAGAACTCAGGAATACACAGGGAAGCTGAAGATCATCCAGCAGTTAATAGTTGCTGCTGCAGGCTTTAAATAGGCTACTGGGCACCAGACTCTATCAAGTATTGCGTGCGCTTTGGCGTACGCGCATGCGCACTGGAGAATATAACTTCCTGATCGTTCTTGTCCGTGTGTGCATGTGCATTAGCATTGGGGAATTTGCGCTTTTCAATCCGCGCTCCTGCTGGACATTGATAGACATGCCAGTTCTTCTGCAGATTTTTCTCTGACAGTATTGTAAAGTCTCTTAAAGAAAACGCTGGCAGCATAGCAAAGATTTTCAGATGAATGTCAATTAATTTGCCATAATCCAGCCTAACAGAACAGTTAATGCATTCCAGCTGTCTGGCCTTAATCATAGCTATCTGTTAGTGACACGTCCATAATAAATACTTTGCTCCCCTAAACCCTGCCCCCTCAACAAGTGGAGGAAGAAGAGTAACACATAATAAAATGAAATTAATTTAAAAAAAAAGCACAATGGAAATAAATTATTATAAAATGGTATATAAGGGGGAGACAAAATCCCTACCTAATGTTCTCCAAATTCCAGAGACAAATTTATTTAAGATCAGCCATGATTAAGACAGAGAGTTGCTCTGGAGAGGAGTCTTAAAATCTACCACACCTCCCGTTCAAACAATCTCTGGTGTAGGTCATTGCCTCTATTGGGTGAGAATACCCTTTCTATACAAAAAAAATAAAAAAGAAGACATGCCCCCTCTGTGAATTTCCTTAAAATGTTTCCCCTCTCCCTCCAATATATCTATTGATCTTATCTTACATATCTAAATCCATCCTCCCATGCTCACACGCAAAGGCAAACGCACATGTCGGTCCGGCACGCACGCAAACAGTGATCGTCCCATACATGTGAAGTAGCACCATGGACGTCAGATCATGGGCAGTAATTCTAGCACCAGACCTCCTCTGTAAATCTAAAGTGGTAACCTGTACTTTTAAATCGTTGTCTATGGATAGTAAAATTTACGTTGTTTGTCGCCGTTGCACGCAGAGGCGTGCACAATTTTAAAGAGGCTGGGGTGGGACAAAGGACAGCACAAAATCAAACTGCACCACTGGACACCATGCAGTGATCTATAGTATTTGATGCTCTAAATTACGTGTTGAGTGCAGATTATAATTGCAGCATGGTTTACAGAACCCAGTATCAGTGGGAGGAAAAAAATGCCCTAATGTCAGTAGTAGGAAAAATTTTAATCAGTGTCCTTGACAAGTGGGAGGAAAAAATACTCCAGTTTCAGTAGTCAGTAGGAGGAAAAATGCACCAATGTCAGTAGCAGGGAAAATGTCTGATGTCAGTAGTAGCCTGGCAACAGTGGACAGTAACAGAACAAAAATGTCCCAGTGTCAGTGGTGAATGAAAGAAAAAACTCCCTAGTATCTGTAGTCTGTGGGAGAAAGAATGCCCTAGTGGTCAGTATGATAAATCAGTGGAAGATACAAATACCTACTGCTAGTATCAGTAGGAGGAAAAAATTTAGGGGGCTTTGACATGTGCTTGGGGCTGGGGGCCTCTGGAGGTGTCTAGGGTGCTCTTTGGGGCTGAGGGGCTTTGCAGGGTTCTAGGGGACACTGTAGGTTAAGGGTAGTTCTGAAGCATGCTGGGGAGGGGTACTTTGGCAGCCGAGGAGCACTGTGGGGGGCCAGGGGCCCCAGGCATTTTTACCTCTCACTGATGCCATGGTCTTCCTCCTCATATTGACCATCGACCAGCAGGGCATTCCTCCTTCCACTGACCGCCAACACTGGGGAAAATTTTCCTTCCACTCATCACTGATTTGGGGGGATTTCTAAAATACAGTTAGGTCCATAAATATTGGGACATCGACACAGTTCTAATCTTTTTGGCTCTATACACCACCACAATGGATTTGAAATGAAACTAACAAGATGTGCTTTAACTGCAGACTTTCAGCTTTAATTTGAGGGTATTTACATCCAAATCAGGTGAGCGGTGTAGGAATTACAACAGTTTGTATATGTGCCTCCCACTTTTTAAGGGACCAAAAGTAATGGGACAATTGGCTGCTCAGCTGTTCCATGACCAGGTGTGTGTTATTCCCTCATTATCCCATTTAGAAGGAGCATATAAAAGGTCCAGAGTTCATTTCAAGTGTGCTATTTGCATTTGGAATCTGTTGCTGTCAACTCTCAATATGAGATCCAAAGAGCCGTCACTATCAGTGAATCAAGCCATCATTAGGCTGAAAAAACAAAACAAACCCATCAGAGAGATAGCAAAAACATTAGGTGTGGCCAAATCAACTGTTTGGAACATCCTTAAAAAAAAGAGCGCACCGGTGAGCTCAGCAACACCAAAAGACCCAGAAGACCACGGAAAACAACTGTGGTGGATGACCGAAGAATTCTTTCCCTGGTGAAGAAAACACCCTTCACAACAGTTGGCCAGATAAAGAACACTCTCCAGGAGGTAGGTGTATGTGTGTAAAAGTCAACATTCAAGAGAAGACTTCACCAGAGTGAATACAGAGGGTTCACCACAAGATGTAAACCATTGATGAGCAGACAATAAATCAATAAATGTATCCACCTTGATGTGACCTGCAACATTTTACTATAATAAAAGGTGCTTTTTCACGGAAGTGCAGCCATCCAGACCTCTTCGAATCATTGTCTACTCATCGTGCAGAGCCGGCACCTGTGTGACTGTGGGAGCATATCTTATATGGCTTAATGGTTGTTATCCTGGGAGAGGTTTTGCTGTTTCTTGAAACCATTGGTGAGCCTCAAAAACAGGAAGGCCAGATTAGAGTTTGCCAAACAACATCTAAAAAAGCCTTCACAATTTTGGAACTTCATCCTATGGACAGATGAAACCAAGATCAACTTGTACCATAGTGATTGGAAGAGAAGAGTATGGAGAAGGAAAGGAACTGCTCATGATCCAAAGCATACCACCTCATCAGTGAAGCATGGTGGTGGTAGTGTCATGGCGTGGGCATATATGGCTGCCAATGGAACTGGTTCTCTTGTATTTACTGATGATGTGACTGCTGACAAAAGCAGCAGGATGAATTCTGAAGTGTTTCGGGCAATATTATCTGCTCATATTCAGCAAAATGCTTCAGAACTCATTGGACGGTGCTTCACAGTGCAGATGGACAATGACCCGAAGCATACTGCGAAAGCAACCAAAGAGTTTTTTAAGGGAAAGAAGTGCAATGTTATGCAATGGCCAAGTCAATCACCTGACCTGAATCCGATTGAGCATGCATTTCACTTGCTGAAGACAAAACTGAAGGGAAAATGCCCCAAGAACAAGCAGGAACTGAAGACAGTTGCAGAAGAGGCCTGGCAGAGCATCACCAGGGATGAAACCCAGCGTCTGGTGATGTCTATGCGTTCCAGAATTCAGGCTGTAATTGACTGCAAAGGTTTTGCAATCAAGTATTAAAAAGTGAGAGTTTGATGGATGATTGTTAATCTGTCCCATTACTTTTGGTCCCTTAACCACTTGACAACTGGGCACTTAAACCCCCTTCGTGACCAGACCAATTTTCAGCTTTCAGCGCTCTCACACTTTGAATGACAATTACTCAGTCATGTAATATTGTACCCAAATGAATTTTTTGTCCTTTTTTTCATACAAATAGAGCTTTATTTTGGTGGTATTTGATCACCGCTGGGTTTTTTATTTTTTGCGCTATAAATGAAAAAAGACCGAAAATTTGGAAAAAAAAACGCATTTTTCTTTGTTTCTGTGATAAAATTTTGCAAATTAGTAATTTTTCTTCATACATTTTGGCCACAATTTATACTGCTACATATCTTTGGTAAAAATAACCCAAATTAGTGGATATTATTTGGTCTTTGTGAAAGTTAGAGAGTCTACAAGTTATGGTGCAAATCATAAAAAATTGATCACACCTGATGTACTGGCGGCCTATCTCATTTCTTGCGACCCGAACAAGCCAGAAAAGTACAAATACCCTCCAAATGACCCCTTTTTTGAAAGTAGACATTCCAAGGTATTTAGTAAGAGGCATGGTGAGGTTTTTGATGTTGTCATTTTTTCCCACAATTCTTTGCAAAATGAAGATTTTTTTTTTCCCCACAAAATTGTCATTGTAATAGGTTATTTCTCTCACATGGCATGTGTATACCACAAATGACACCCCAAAATACATTCTGCTACTCCTCCTGAGTATTACGATACCACATGTGTGGGACTTTTTCACAGCCTGGCCACATAGAGAGGCCGAACATGTAGGGAGCACCATCAGGTGTTCTAGGAGCATAAATTACACATCTAATTTGTTGACTACCTATTACACTTTTGAAGGCCCTGGAGCACCAGGACACTGACATGTGACACTGACGTGGCACTGATGACAAATGGCACTGATACGTGGCACTGATGACAAATGGCACTGATACGTGGCACTGATGACAGATGGCACTGATACGTGGCACTGACACTGATGTGGCACTGATGACAGATGGCACTAATACATGGCACTGATGACAGATGGCACTAATACGTGACACTGATGACAGATGGCACTAATACGTGGCACTGACAGATGGCACTAATACGTGGCACTGATGACACGTGACACTGATGACAGATGGCACTAATATGTGGCACTGATGACATGTGGTGCTGATGACAAATGGCACTGATGACAGATGGCACTAATATGTGGCACTGATGACACGTGGCACTGATGAAAGATGGCACTAATACAGGGCACTGATGACAGATGGCACTGATACGTGGCACTGATGACACTGATGACAGATGGCACTGATGACACGTGACACTGATGACAGATGGCACATGACACTGACAGGTGGCACTGATGACAGATGGCACTATGTGGCACTGATGACAGATGGCACTTATACATGGCACTGGGGACAGATGGCAGGACAGATTTCAGGGGCAGATGGCAGGACAGATTTCAGGGGCAGATGGCAGGACAGATTTCAGGGGCAGATGGCAGGACAGATTTCAGGGGCAGATGGCAGGGGCAGATTTCAGGGGCAGATGGCAGGGCAGATTTCAGGGGCAGATGGCAGGGCAGATTTCAGGGGCAGATGGCAGGACAGATTGCAGGGGCAGATGGCAGGACAGATTGCAGGGGCAGATGGCAGGACAGATTGCAGGGGCAGATGGCAGGGCAGATGGCAGGACAGATAGCAGGGGACACTTTTATTTTTCTTTTTTACACTTACCGCCGCAGCGGTTCGCTCTCCCTCCTCACACGCTGTCTCTGTGTGAGGAGGGAGAGCCGGCGATGAGAGATGATCTCATATGTTTATATATGAGATCCTCTCTCATTGGCACCGCCGATCGCACTGTAAACGGCCGCTGTCATTGGCCGTTTACGGCGATCTGTGACTGGCTGTGTCCGAGGGACACGGCCAGCACAAAACTTCCGCGATGCGCGCCCGCGGGAGCGCGCAATGCGGAAGTAAACAGGAGGCCGTCCAGGGACGCCCTCCCGGCAATTGGAGTCCGCGCTGTAGCCGTCTTTCGGCTATAGCGCGGACGCCTAGTGGTTAAAAAGTGGGAGGCACATAAACAAACTGTTGTAATTTCTACACTGTTCACCTGATTTGGATGTATATACCCTCAAATTAAAGCTGAAAGTCTGCAGTTAAAGCACATCTTGTTTGTTTCATTTCAAATCCATTGTGGTGGTGTATAGAGCCAAAAAGATTGGAATTGTGTCGATGTCCCAATATTTATGGACCTGACTGTATACTGAAGCAGGCTGGGGGAACTATGGAGGAAAATGGGGGCTGTGCAGCAGGATAAGGGCCACTGTGGGGTCTCTACAGAAGGTTCAGGGCACTGTAAGGGATGGAGCCCTTAAGAGGGCTGAAGGAACTGTTGGGGATACTGTGAAGGACTGGCAAGGGGGCACTGTGGAAGGTTAAGGTTGCTGTGTGAGGCTGGGAGACACTGTACCCCATGAGAAGTATAGGTTAAATCGGAACTAAACTGCATCTGAGCACCACAAACTAAAAATGCTACTTAATCCATTTTTACTATAAGCAAACCCAGCCGGCCATCCATGTCTCCATACTTTATTTTGCTGAGAAATCACTTTGAAAAACACCCCCTAGCATTTCTGACTGTGGCGGTCTTAATTAAGGGCAGAAGATTCATGTAGCATTTACTTCCTGGAATCCATCGGGCATTAACTTAGGCATGCATACAGGAGGGTGTGCTTAGCTGAGAAACCGCTTTCTCCCCTCCTGAAGACTCCTTGGATGTATAACTTTTTTTGTCTAGGCCTGGAAAAGAGGAACTAGCTGAAGAAATGTTAAAAAAAAGTTAAAGCAAGGACATTTGATAGAAATATTTCTATTTACTAATGCTAGCAGTATAAGGAGCAAAAATAGTTTTTGTTCTTTGAGAGAATGAAGTTCCCCTTTAAACTTCTCCTTCTTCCTCTCCCCAGGCAAGTGATAGATGACCTGACTGGGAGAGAAATGATAGTACTTCACTGTCCAGCAGGGATAATTAGTACTATGATGTAAAAGTTTTAACTATGGCATATGGAGTGAGGCAAGAAACAGTCTACGGTATATTAGTTCAAACAGTAATTATAATAATATAATAAACTTATTTTGTATTTTAAAAGCTACTAAAGTAAATCTACATCCATAAAAAATGATATCCTAAAAATAAATAAAAATAACAAATACTCCTTTCCACAATTAATCCCCAATGATGTTGCGAGAAGAGTGGGAAAAACCCAACCAGGGTGCTCATACATGGATCGAAATTTCATTTCCTGTATACAAGCAATTTTTTTGCCTGCGTCACAATGGAGAATCAAAGTGGGGGAGTTAAGACCTCCTACAGTAAAATGCATACATTCAGCTTTACTATTACACTATGATACATAAAAGTCCCACTTATGTGATGTATAATGTGTGTGTGTGTGTGTGTGTGTGTGTGTGTGTGTACAGGATTCAAAATTTCAAGTCCTGAGCCACTAGCCAGGCCTTAATAGTTACTCGCCACCAGTTGCCCCATTCAACTCCTCCCCTTCCCCGCCCCTAAACACGCCCTCATAAATTATCTCATGAAATTACATTGTTAAATGTTTTATGCAGAATGAAGTTCCAAAAATAAATATTAACAACAACTTTAACAATATTAACATAAAGCATATCAGTGCCAATCAAATGCAGCTTTACGGTGCCCGTGAATGCAGCCTTACTGTGCCCATCATTGCAGTCTCACTGTGCCCATCGTAGTAGCCTCACTGTGCCCATCAAATGCAGCTTTACGGTGCCCATGAATGCAGCCTCACTGTGCCCATCAATGCACTCACACTGTGCCCATCAGTGCAGCCTCACTGTGCCCATCAGTGAAGCCTTACTGTGCCCATCATTGGAGCCTCACCTTGCCCATCAAATGCAGCTTTACGGTGCCCATGAATGCAGCCTCACTATGCCCATTAATGCAGCCTTACTGTGCCCATCAATGCAGCCTCACTGTGCCCATGAATGCAACCTCACTGTGCCCATCAATGCAGCTTTACTGTGCCCATAAATGCAGCCTTACTGCCCATAAATGCAGCCTCACTGTGCCCATGAATGCAGCCTCACTGCCCATGAATGCAGCCTCACTGCCCGTGAATGCAGCCTCACTGCCAATGAATGCAGCCTCACTGTACCCATGAATGCAGCCTCACTGTGCCCAAAAAATGCAGCCTCACTGTGCCCATAAATGCAGCCTCACTGTGCCCATAAATGCAGCCTCTCTGTGCCCATAAATGCAGCCTCACTGCCCATGAATGCAGCTCAATGTGCCCATGAATGCAGCCTCACTACCTGTGAATGCAGCTCACTGTTCCCATGAATGCAGCCTCACTGCCCCTGAATGCAGCTCACTGTGCCCATAAATGCAGCCTCACTGTGCCCGTGACTGCAGCCTCACTGTGCCCATGAATGCAGCCTCACTGCCCATCAATGCAGCTCACTGTGCACATGAATACAGCCTCACTGCCCATGAACGCAGCTCACTGTGCCCATGAATGCAGCCTCATTGTGCCCATGAATGCAGCCTCACTGTGCCCATAAATGCAGCCTCACTGTGCCCATAAATGCAGCCTCACTGCCCATCAATGCAGCTCACTGTGCCCATCATCAATACAGACTCACCATGAATGATGGATCATACACACAGCGGGCCTTACCCGCAGTGTGTCACAGAGCTGGGTCTGTGTTCGGCGGCGCTGTAGCAAGATCCCGCCCCCCAGACCAGCTCGTGTGATAGGCAGAACACTGATTCGATCAGTGTTCACTCTCCTATCACACGAGCCGATCTGGGGGGGCGAGACTTTGTTACAGTGCCGCCAAACACAGACCCAGCTCTGTGACACACAGAGGGAGATGCCTGCTGTGTGTGTGATACACAAGAGGAGGAGGCGAGACAGAGGACTCAGCTCAGCTCAAAGCGGCCCCATTGCAGTCCAGTCCTGCCGCTCTGTGTCCTCCGGCTAACAGGTTCCTGGCTGTTCGCTTTTGGCAGAAACGGTGCAGGCTTTTTTACAGGACAACAGAGCAGCGGGGGGCAGTGAACCCCCCTCCGGCCCGCTCTAATGTCCTGTAAAAAAGCCTGCACCGCTTCTACCATAAGCGATCAGCCAGGAACCTGTCAGCCTGGTCTGCCCCTGCTCCTCACTCCCACACTAAATTCCACTCGCAAAATGCGAGCAGACGAGTGGAATTTTTGAGGGCTGTGTGTGTTTATATATATATATCTATATATATATATATATATAATCGGCCGGGGGAAGAGAGAGAAGAGGAAGAGGAGAGCCAGCCAGATCACACAGAGCGGGGATCTCCCGCTGGGACACAGCATGGATTTGGATTGCCAGGTGTCCACTGTCAGACAAAATCCAGCCTCCTGGTCTGGCTCCTATGATAGACAGCACACTAGTCCAATACTGGGACCAGTAATGTCTATCATAGGAGCTGGTCCAGGAGGCGGGACTTCATCTGACTGCGGCCACTGGGCAATTCAAATCCATGCTGTGTCACTGCAGAAGAGCCCTGCTCTGTGTGATTCATCCAGCTCTCCTCTCTTTTATCCCCATGCACTGGTGAGGCTGCGCTGATGGGCACTGGTGAGGCTGCACTAATGGGCACTGGTGAGGTTGCAATGATGGCCACTGGTGAGGCTGTGCTGATGGGCACTGATGAAGCTACATTGATGGGCACTGGTGAGGTGAGGCTGTGTGATGGGCACTGGTGAGGCTGCATTGATAGGCCCTGGTGAGGCTCCATCGATGGGCCTGGTGAGGCTGCATTGGTGGGAACTGGTGAGGCTGTGCTAATGGGCACTGGTGAGGCTGCACTGATGAGCACTGGTCAGACCGCATTGATGGGCACTGATCAGGCTGCATTGATGGGCACTGGTGAGGCTGCATTGATGGGCACTGATGAGGCTGCATTGATGGGCAATGGTGAGGCTGCATTGATGGACACTGATGAGGCTGCATTAATGGACACTGGTGAGGCTGCATTGATGGGCACTAATGAGGCTGCATTGATGGGGACTGATGATGCTGCATTAATAGGCACTGATTGGCTGCCTTGATGGCCACTGATGAGGCTGCATTGATGGGCACTGACGAGGCTGCATTGATGGACACTGATAGGCTGCATTAATGGGCACTGACGAGGCTGCACAGATGGGCACTGACAAACTGCACTGATGATGCTGCACTGCTGGGCACTGATAGGCTGCACAGGTGAGGTGAGGCTGCATTGATAGGCACTGGTGAGGCTGCATTGATGGGCATTGATCAGGCTGCATTGATGGGTACTGGTGAGGCTGCATTGATGGGCACTGATCAGGCTCCATTGATGGGCACTGGTGAGGCTGCCTTGATAGGCACTGACGAGGCTGCATTGATGGGCACTGATGAGGCTGCATTGATGGGCACTGGTGAGGCTGCATTGATGGGCACTGATGAGGCTGCATTAATGGGCACTGGTGAGGCTGCTTCGATGGGCACTAATGAGGGTGCATTTATGAGAACTGATGAGGCTGCATTGATAGACACTGATAGGTTGCATTGATGGATACTGATGAGGCTGCATTGATGGGCACTGATGAGCCTGCATTGATGGACACTGATATCCTGCATTAATGGACACTGATGAGGCTGCATTGATGGGCACTGTAAGGCTGCACTGATGGGCACTGATAAGCTGCACTGATGATGCTGCACTGATGGGCACCAATAGGCTGCACAGGTGAGGTGAAGCTGCATAGATGGGCACTGGTGAGGCTGCATTGATGGGCACTGATCAGGCTGCATTGATGGGCACTGGTGAGGCTGCATTGATGGGCACTGATCAGGCTGCATTGATGGGCACTGGTGAGCCTGCATTGATGGGCACTGGTGCTGCTGCGTTGATAGGCACTGGTGAGGCTGCATTGATGGGCACTGCTGAGGCTGCATCGATGGGCACTGATGAGGCTGCATTAATGGACAATGATGAGGCTGCTTTGGTGGGCACTGCATACTAGCACATTATGGCTTTACCTTGCAGGTCTGAAAAAAAAAGCACCCATCCGTTTACTACAGCTTTAACTACCGTATTTATCGGCGTATAACACGCGCCGGCGTATAACACGCACCCCAAGTTTAGGAGGGAATTTTAAGGAAAAAAACTTTTAGGAGGGAAGTTTAAGGAAAAAAAACTTACATTTAAATGCCCATCAATGCAGCCTCATCAGTGTTCATCTGCAGCCCCAGTGTCCAGTGCAGCCTTGTCAGTGCAGCTTTGCCCCAGTGCAGCCTTGTCAGTACAGCTTTGCCCCAGTGCAGCCTTGTCAGTGCAGCTTTGCCCCAGTGCAGTCTTGTCAGTGCAGCTTTGCCCCAGTGCAGTCTTGTCCCCAGTGCAGCTTTGCCCCAGTGCAGCCTTGTCCCCAGTGCAGCCTTGTCTCCAGTGCAGCCTTGTCCCCAGTGCAGCCTTGTCCCCAGTGCAGCTTTGCCCAGTGCAGCCTTGTCCCCAGTGGTCCGTGCAGCCTTGTCCCCAGTGCAGCCTTGTCCCCAGTGCAGCCTTGTCCCCAGTGCAGCTTTGCCCCAGTGCAGCCTTGTCCCCAGTGCAGCCTTGTCCCCAGTGCAGCCTTGTCCCCAGTGCAGCCTTGTCCCCAGTGCAGCTTTGCCCCAGTGCAGCCTTGTCCCCAGTGGTCTGTGCAGCCTTGTCGCCGCCGACATACAAACGTTTAGTTTGTATTTTTAAACATGGCGCCGCGGAGTTCGGAGGGACTCGGGGGCGCTCGTTCAGCTGAACGAGCGCCGCCGAGGACACAGTGACTGGGCGGAGCCGAGATACACATAGCCGAGGCTTCTCGGCTATTCTCGGCGCCGTTCACAGTCACGCCCAGTCCCTATGATGGACATAACACAGGTCCAATGGCGGGACTGGGCGTGACTGTGAACGGCACCGAGAATAGCCGAGAAGCCTCGGCTATGTGTATCTCGGCTCCGCCCAGTCACTGTGTCCTCGGCGGCGCTCGTTCAGCTGAACGAGCGCCGCCGAGTCCCTCCGAACTCCGCGGCGCCATGTTTAAAAATACAAGCTATGTGAATGTCGGCGGCGATCGCGGCGATCGCTCCGACAGATCACAAAATAGCGGGGATCGGCGTATAACACCCACCCACGATTTTCCCCTTATTTTAAGGGGAAAAAAGTGCGTGTTATACGCCGATAAATACGGTACTTCTGGACTGCCCTACGCAGATATACTAGGGCAGGACGGCCCTCCTGTGCGAAATCACAGATATGCTTGTCCACCCAGGCCATTCCTTCAGAAACCTGTGCCATAAATGACGGCTTCCCCGGGGATGTGCAGCAGTGATGTTGTTGCGTGTCTGGCCAATCACACAGTCCGTGGACCTGGAAGGAATCCAGTCAGCAAGTCTAGCGGACGCAATGTCTGCCGGGACCTGCCGATCATTCTGAGGAGAGGCAGAACGGCGGTCTGCCCGTGTAAACACAGGCAGACCGTTCTGCCAGAGGGGAAGATGGAAATCTTGTGTCTCTGTCTTTCCCCAGTCAAAGCACCCCCCCCCACATACAGTTATAAAGCACCCCCTAGGGACACACTTAACCTTTTGATTGCCCCTGATGTTAACCCCTTCCCTGCCAGTGTCATTAGTACAGTGACAATGCTTTTTTTTAGCACTGATCACTGTATTGGTGTCACTGGTCCCGAAAAAGTGTCAAAAGTGTCAGTTAAGTGTCCGATTTGTCTGCCGCAATGTCGCAGTCCCGCTAAAAATTACTAATCGCTGCCATACTAAAAAAAACATTTATAAATAAAATTTGTAAATGCTATAACTTTTGCCCAAACCAATTAATATACGCTTATTGGCATTTTTTTACCAAAAAATATTTGCAGATATACATATTGGCCTAAATTAATGAATACATTTGATTTTTACATTTTTTTATTGTGTATTTTTTATAGCATAAAATAAAAAATATTGTTGTTTTTTTTTATGATCGGTCAAAATAGTTTAAAGCGCAAAAAATAAAGATCGCAGAGGTGATCAAATACCACCAAAAGAAAGCTCTATTTGTGAGAAAAAAAGGACATCAATTTTATTTGGGTACAGCGTCGCACGACCGCGCAATTTTCAGTTAAAGTAACTCAGTGCCATATTGCAAATCTGTGATAGACATTGGTCATCACAAAAAGTAAATTGTTCATCTCTAATCTTTACAGAAACCTTCAGTGTTAATCATATAAACTAATTAAAGGTCAACAATGGATTTCAGGATCCCTTGTTGCAGAAGAATATTTTAGGATATAAAAATATATTATCTCAATAAGGACTAAATCTCACAGAGGAGAGATTTGCTTATTCCTTGAGGAAACCAGCCACTTTTATATGTCTGTGAAAATATCAACAGGAAGAACAATACAATATCTACATTCACACATAAAGCTAACATATTTTTTAGCAGTTTCATTTTCTTGATCTACACAAATTATAGCATATATTGTTAGTTGGTTCATGTGAGTGCTTATTACTGCTAAGCAAAAGTCTAGATCCTTTATAGGATATATAGATCCTAGATCTAGATCCTTTATAGGAAGATATCGGGGGTAAACTCTCAGGTAAGACTTGCTTTACACATTGTTCTATTACACTTGGTTGATGCATAATATATCCATTATTAAAAGTGAAATATGATTGAAATAATCAAAAGCTTTTTTCAACATCTGCATGCAATACAAGTTAGATTATGGTACAATTATAAAGATCCTTTAATCCTGGATGTTTTTCTAAAAAAAGAAAAAAAATCAATCTTCAAAAAATATTATAGACTAATACAAAAAAATCTAAAGGTCTTTTTAGCAAACAATTTCCATAATATACAGTACAGTACAAAAGTTTTAGGTAGGTGTGAAAAATGCTGTAAATTAAGAATGCTTTCAGAAATAGAAGTGTTAATAGTTTATTTTTATCAATTAACAAAATTAGTATTTAAAAAAAAAAAGTAAATGAACAGAAGATAAATCCAAATCAAATCAATATTTGCTGTGGCCACCATTTGCCTTCAAAACAGCATCAATTTTTCTAGGTACACTTGCACGCAGTTTTTGAACGAACTTGGCAGGTAGGTTGTTCCAAAAGTTTTGGAGAACTAATCACAGATCTTCTGTGGATGTAGGCTGCCTCAAATCCTTCTGTCTCTTCATGTAATCCCAGGCAGACTCGATGATGTTGTGATCAGGGCTCTGTGGGGGCCAATCCTTCACTTCCAGGACTCTTTGTTCTTCTTTACGCTAAAGATAGTTCTTAATTAAATTGCCTGAATGTTTGGGTCGCAATCACATGCTCCCTGATGGTATAGCATGATGGATAAGTATCTACCTGTATTTCCCAGCAATGAGGACACCATTGATCCTGACCAAATCTCCAACTCCATTTGCAGAAATGCAGCCCAAAACTTGCAAGGAACCTCCACCATGCTTGACTGCTGCCTGAAAACGGTCATTATTGTACCACTCTCCAGCCCTTCGGCAAACAATCTGCTATAGCCAACATCTCAAATTTTGACTCATCAGTCCAGAGGTCCTACTGCTATTTTTCTGCACCCCAGTTCCTATGTTTTTGTGCAAAGTTGAGTCGCTTTGCCTTGTTTCCACATCGGAGTTATGGCTTATTGCATTTATGGTCTATGTTGCCCATGAACAGCATATCTTTATATCACAGTCTGCTTTGAAATCTGCTTTGGAACCTTTGCCTGGGAAAGACCTTGTTGATGCAGTATAACTACCTTGTGTCTTGTTGCTGTGCTCAGTCTTGCCATGATGTATAACCCATGACACGATACTGTCTACCACAAATTCATGTTAGTAGCAGAATTTGATTGCTCCTCACCCAGTTTTAGGCCTCATACACAGCAGTTTGTTTTAGTTAATGGCTGTGTTTCAACATACATTGATGATCCTTAGCACCTGCTTGGTATAAATGGTCAATCATACACCTGACTGTAATCCTACAAACTCCCTGACTTTGTGCAAGTGTACAAAGTGTGCAAGTATAAGAATTGATGTTAGTTTGAAGCCAAAGAATAGTCACACCAAATATTGATTTTGATTTTTCTCCCGTTCACTCATTTTGCATTTTGTAAATTGATAAAGATAGACAAATTAAAATATATATTTTTGAAAGCATATTTTTGAAAGCATTCTTACTTCACAGCATTTCTTCATACCTGCCTAAAACTTTTGCACAGTCAGTAGTGTATTTAGGTTTTGTGCTGCCCTTGGCCTGACTAAACTCATGCACCCCCTAACTTAAATATGACCCACCCCTTCCTGTCAAGGCCACACCCCTTGCTGTTTAAGACCCGTCCTGAAATTTTCGAGTGGGGACACTAGTTCTGAAGGCCTGTTTGGCTATGGGGCAGGAAGTGATGGGAAATCTCTGCAATGGGACAAGGATGGTAAAAAAAATAAACTGAGAGGGTCTATAACCCTCCCTTACTCTTTCCAAAATGAAAAAAAAAGTGTTGCCTATAGTTCTACATTAAGCACAAATTTCTGATAATTTTATAGAGAGAACTAAGAAGATAAAACCATGCCAATGGTGCAGCAGAAAACATATAGCACAGTGAGGAAAGTTTGTGGTCAAGGATGATAGGACAGTCAAAATTAGAAGTGGCGCCCCCCCCACACACACACACACAGTGGCGGAATGCCTACCGCCCGCATACCGGAGGCAGTGCGGCCCGCTTTAGGGGGCACTAAACTTATTTGCCTCTCAGCCCATTAACAGCGCAAGCCGGCGGGGACTCTTTCCGTGCTGCCCCCCTGCAAAGTGTTTCCCTAGGTCTGGACCTTGTCGGCCTAGGCCAGGATACAGCATTGTGCACAGTACTGTATATCATACATTCATAAAGGTTTGAGCACTTAAAGTGGAAGAAAAAATGCAAGAAAAATGCTAGCAAGGAAGGCTTTTATTGCAGAAATGAATCTGTATGTCACTTCTGTAATAAATGCTTCTTACCTGCTTGCTAGCGGGTTTCTTTAAGCTGGTCATACTTGATCTCGGTCTGGCCATCCTCGCTTGAGTAAAGTCAAAGGGGCGTGAAAGAAAAATTTTCCTCGATCTGCAGCTGCAGCCAATTAACTGCAGCCACTGATTAGTGTATTCTGACAGTGACAGGTGCCACTGTCAGAATACAATATCTCGGCTAGGGGGATTCCTCTGTCCATCCGGTTTATGTGAATCAATCTAAATGGCCGAGGGAGCTGAATCATGTGGCAGATTGCAGATGCTGCATTACTTGAGCGGAGGTAAGTGGTGTGGCAGGCCATTATTGCAGAAGAGACAATGCAGTTTCTGTTCTGGGATAAATAAAACCTTTGACTAAGGCCTTATAGGCTGAAGCGCGTCAACTTAATCTGTGTTTGTTCACTGTGGCTATTCAATAAAATGAAGAAATTTAAAGAGCAACAACCGGAGTGCAGATCATTTTTTTCTACATAAATAAAACCTACCTGACCACTTGCAGCCTTGTACAGCATGTAAACTGAGCTGCGCATGCACAGTTCAACTTACAGCACCATCCATGTCCCTGTGTGCCAGGATGACTGACTCCTCCACATGCGCAGAAGTTACATCATCCCAAGCCGCCAAAAGACCAGCTGTCAGGGAGAAGATGCCAGCGGTGGTGAGGACCCAAACTGTGGAAGAAACTTAATGAACACATCTTTCAACCTGGTATTATAACACCAAATAGATAATACAACAACTATGCTTGTTTCTGAAATAAATGCATTTTAATAATAATTTTCAAAAGAAAAACAAATAAAAAAGTTCCTCCACAAATCCTCCAATAAAGCCATTTTATCAGTAAAGTATGTTGGGTTTCTATCTTTTGTTGTTTAGTTTAAAGTATAAAAGTATTATATAATTTTTCTTACCTGGCTGTTGTTTTTAAAAGGAGGAAGAAAAATGGGTAGGACTAAAAGTTATATTTTCAGAGTTTGAAACTTAAAATGGTTCTAAAAGCAGGTTTGTTACCTTATAACGCATTACATGCATTAAGGTAATAAACCTTCTGGGTGCTGCCCCCCCCTCCTTATACTTATGTGAGCCCCATCTCGATCCAGTGATGTGTATGAGAGCAGTGGATCTCCCTGGTCTCTCTCTGCTCATTGGCTCACAAAGCAGCAGGTGTCATTGGCTCCTACTGCTGTCAATCACAGCCAATGAGCCAATGAAGAGACAGTGGGGGGCCGAGCCACATTCTGTGTGTGAATGGACAATGTCCTTTCACATGAGCTCGGCTTGCTATTGGGGGCGCTCGGCAGGGTGGAGGAGTCACGGGGGACCCAGGAGAAAGAGTATCGAGGCTGCTCTGTGCAAACCCATTGGACAGAGCAGGTAAGGTTGACATGTTTGTTATTAAAAAAAAACTTTAGACTCACTTTAGGCGAGAAATCCAAGGGAAAGAATAATTAGGAGCTGTATCTCTATCTCAAGCAGACACTGTTACATGTTTTTGCTACTAAATTTTGCATTGCTAAAAATTCTTTTGCAGTTTACTATGGATTTTACTACAGATTTTCCTCAGGGAAGAGGATATTAAATTTATACTATGGGTATGTTTATAAAGCAATAAGTGTAACATTCACCAAACCTTTACAGGTTATTATTCATTCCCTGTCATTTTAAGTACATGCACCAGAAATACTGACCTCCAGTGAATGTTCACTACTTTATAAGCATGCCCCTAAAATAATAGGGGTGACATGCTAGCGAAAGGAAACAATATATATTGTTTATACTGGGGTTGTAGGTGAGGTAAATAATATTGTCTTTGAATGTTTCTCTTAGTACATACAATGGATCAATGCCAAAACAATACAATACAAGGATTTTACATTATGGGGTTCACTGCTTCTGGAACTGCAACTTATCTTAAATTTACTGGATTTTTGTTGATGTATGTTATAGCATTGACCGGAAATATGCTTATTGCATTATTGGTCTGCAATAGGGATGAGCCGAACACCCCCCGGTTCGGTTCGCACCAGAACCCGCGAACGGACCGCAAGTTCGCACGAACGTTAGAACCCCATTGACGTCTATGGGACTCGAACGTTCGAAATCAAAAGTGCTCATTTTAAAGGCTAATTTGCATGGTATTGTCCTAAAAAGGGTGTGGGGACCCGGGTCCTACCCCAGGGGACATGTATCAATGCAAAAAAAACTTTTAAAAACGGCCGTTTTTTCGGGAGCAGTGATTTTAATGATGCTTAAAGTAAAAAAAAAAAAGTGAAATATTCCTTTAAATATCGTACCTGGGGGGTGTCTATAGTATGCCTGTAAAGTGACGCGTGTTTCCCATGTTTAGAACAGTCCCTGCACCAAATGTCATTTTTAAAGGAAAAAATCTCATTTAAAACTGCTTGCGGGTTTAATGTCATGTCGGGTCCTGGCAATATGGATGAAAATCAGTGAGACAAACGGCATGGGTACCCCCCAGTCCATTACCAGGCCCTTTGGGTCTTGTATGGATATTAAGGGGAACCCCGCACCCAAATTAAAATAAGGAAAGGTCCCTATATACTCTGAACAGCAGTATACAGGCGGTGCAAACAAGACAGGGACTGTAGGTTTGTTGTTAAGTAGAATCTGTTTGTAATTTTGAACATTTTTAACGTGTTTAGCTCCAGCCAAAAAATCTTTTCTAAGCTTTTTGGAAAACATAGGGAAGGGTTATCACCCCTGTGACATTTGTTTTGCGTCTTTCCTCCTCTTCAGAAGATTTCACCTCACTTTTTTGTCCCAATGAAAAATGTTTTTTGAAAATTTGGGTTTTTTTGTGGAACAAGGATTGGAAAGCATCAGTGGAAAGGAGAAATTGTTTTCCCATATTAACTCTTACATGAGAGAATTTCCCTTCCTAGGGGTAGATTTCATCTCACTTCCTGTTGTCTCCTTCCGTTTGCAAGTAGGAGTCGTTTGTAAGTTAGATGTTTGAAAGTAGGGTCCTGCCCTATATACTCAGCAGAAATTTGGGCCTTAGGTGTTGCTGTGGCCAAAACACTGTAAGCCCTCACAGGGCCCTGCTGTGAAATATTAGATCAAGAATTGTAATTACATGCCCCTGTTGAACAGGAGCTGAAAAATTAGGCCTTAGGCACTGGTGCTGGTGCCACAACACTGCAACCCCTCACAGACACTCTAGTTGGAACGCAGGAACGAGCCCTGCTGCAAAGTATTGCATCAAAAATTGTAATTACACGCCCCTGTTAGACAGGGGCAGAAAAATTGGGCCTTAGGCAATGGTGCTGGTGCCACAACACTGCAACCCCTCACAGACACTCTAGTTGGAACGCAGGAACGAGCCCTGCTGCAAAGTATTGCATCAAAAATTGTAATTACACGCCCCTGTTAGACAGGGGCAGAAAAATTGGGCCTTAGGCACTGGTGCTGGTGCCACAACACTGCAACCCCTCACAGACACTCTAGTTGGAATGCAGGAACGAGCCCTGCTGCAAAGTATTACATCAAAAATTGTAATTACACGCCCCTGTTATACAGGGGCTGAAAAATTGTGCCTTAGGCACTGGTGGTGGCGCCCAGAACCAAAAATGTTCTTACAAGCTATCAGCGTGATGATTGAGGAGGAAGAGGATAATTACTCAGGGATAGTCACTCAGCATCAGCATAGGCAGTCTTTGAAGGGATCTGAAAAAAATTATTCAGTTACATCAGCATCAGGTGCTTGGTAGCTGGTGGTGATCCAAGACTGATTCATTTTTATGAAGGTCAGCCGATCGACCGAGTCAGTGGACAGACGCACCCTGTGATCGGTTACCACGCCTCCAGCAGCACTGAATGTGCGTTCCGAAAGAACGCTGGATGCAGGACAGGCCAGTAGCTCAATTGCATACTGTGCAAGCTCTGGCCAGTGATCCATCCTCAAGACCCAGTAACCCAGAGGATTTTCGGTGGGAAAGGTGTCCAAGTCTGATCTTGCCCCTAGGTATTCCTGCACCATGTAAAACAGACGCTGGCGATGGTTGCTGGAACCGATCATACCTTGGGGCTGCGGACCAAAAAATTGTCTGAACGCATCGGTCAGACGGCCACCTTCTCCACCGCTCCTTCTTTGACTGACCGAAGCCTCAGCAACACGTTGTCCAGAAACAGGAGTTTGTAACCTCCCAGTCTCTGGGAACGCGTTGCACAGACCTTTCTGCAAGGCCTCCCGAAGATGTTTCATCCTCTGCTCCCTCTGCGATGGCAAGATAAGGTCCGCAACCTTACCCTTGTAACGTGGATCAAGGAGGGTTGCCAGCCAGTATTGGTCCTTCTCCTTGATACCACGAATACGAGGATCCTTACGCAGGCTTTTCAGGATCAGGGAGGCCATGCAGCGTAGGTTTGCTGAGGCATTCGGTCCGGAGTCCTCTGGGTCACTAAGGACAACAACGTCCGCAGCCACCTCCTCCCAGCCACGTACAAGTCCATGTGTTCCTTGGGACTGATCCCTTAAAGACTGCTGATGCTGAGTGCCAGGCTCCACCTCCATACTGACACAATCTTCCTCCTCCTCCTCCTCCTCCTCCTCCTCCTCGTCCTCTTCCTGTGTGATCGGCGGGCACGCAGGAACACTGTCTGGATAAAGGGGGCCTTGAGAGCTAAGGAAGTCCTCCTCTTCCTGCCTCTGTTCTGCCTCAAGTGCCCTGTCCATTATTCCACGCAGCGTGTGCTCCAACAGGTGGACAAGGGGGACAGTGTCACTGATGCATGCACTGTCAGTGCTCACCATCCTCGTGGCCTCCTCGAATGGTGACAGGACAGTGCATGCATCCCTGATCATGGCCCACTGGCGTGGGGAAAAAAAACCAAGGTCCCCTGACCCTGTCCTGGTGCCATAGTCGCACAGGTACTCATTGATGGCCCTCTGCTGCGTGTGCAGCCGCTGCAGCATGGCCAATGTCGAGTTCCACCTGGTGGGCATGTCACAGATTAGGCGGTTCTTGGGCAGGTTAAACTCCTTTTGGAGGTCCGTCAGCACTGGCATTATATGACCGGCGGAAATGCACACAGACTTTCCTGGCCTGCCTCAGGACATCCTGTAAGCCCGGGTACCTGCCCAAGAACCGCTGCACCACCAAGTTAAGGACGTGAGCCAAACAGGGCACATGGGTCAGTTGTCCCTGTCGGAGGGCAGAGAGGAGGTTGGTGCCATTGTCGCAAACCACCATTCCTGCCTTAAGTTGGCGTGGCGTCAACCACCTCTGAACCTGCCCCTGCAGAGCTGACAGAACCTCTGCCCCAGTGTGGCTCCTGTCCCCCAAGCACACCAGCTCAAGCACCGCATGGCATCTTTTGGCCTGCGTACTTGCGTAGCCCCTTGAACGCCTACGGAGCACCGCTGGTTCCGAGGAAGAGGCCATGGAGGAAGAAGAAGAGGAGGGGGTGGAGGAGAGAGGTGTGTCACAATCAGCATTTTGGAGGCGTGGTGGCGGAACAACCTCCAACACTACTGCACCTTGTCCTGCATCCTTCCCAGCTGCCAGCAGAGTCACCCAATGCGCCGTGAAACTTAAGTAACGTCCCTGTCCATGCCTGCTGGACCATGAGTCAGCGGTAATATGCACCTTACCGCTGACCGCCCTGTCCAGCGAGGCATGGACATTGCCTTCCACATGCCGGTAGAGAGCTGGAATCGCCTTCCGTGAGAAAAAGTGGCGTTTGGGTACCTGCCACTGAGGAACCGCACATTCCACAAACTCACGGAAGGGGGCAGAGTCTACCAACTGAAAAGGCAGCAGTTGAAGTGCTAGCAATTTTGCCAAGCTAGCATTCAACCGCTGGGCATGTGGATGGCTGGGAGCAAACTTCTTTCGGCGGTGCAGCAGCTGGGGCAGGGAAATTTGCCTGGTACAATCTGGCGTCGGTGTACCAAAAGCAGATTGCCCACAAGTACTTGGCTGTGACACACCTAATTCTACACCTTCATTCCTCTCACTGCAGGTCTCAGAGAGGACTGAAGGTCTAGTGGGGTTGGAAATCTCAGCTGATGAGGAGCAAGGAGAGATCCTCTTTGTTCTTTGGTGTGGGTCTTTTAGATATGCTTGCCAACGAACTGCATGGCAGGTCAACATATGTCTGGTCAAGCATGTGGTACCCAAGCGGGAGATGTTTTGGCCACGCGAGATACGCTTGAGACATATGTTGCAAATAGCAGCGGTGCGATCTGATGCACTCGTCTCAAAAAAGGCCCACACCAAAGAACTTTTTGAATAACGCGCAGAGACTGCAGCGCCCTGCACATGTGGAGCTTTGGGGTGTGATGCAGTCAATGTGCTGCCCTTAGGCTGGCCCCTGGAGGGCATCCTGCCTCGTTGGTGATGTGCCGCCTCCTCCTCCTCCTCCTCTCTCCTATCAGGCACCCACGTTGAGTCAGTGACCTCATCATCCCCTCCCTCCTCATCACTGGAGCAAACCTGGCAGTATGCTGCAGCAGGGGGAGCATGACTGCCAGATTGCTGTCCTTCTTGGGCACCCCCTCTGTCCGTGCTCATGTTACTGCCTTCATCGAGCTCAGTATCATCATCAGAGCCTTCCAAACGCTGGGCATCCTCCTGGAGCATGTACCCAACACTGTGGTCAAACAGTTCGAGGGAATCCTCATGAGGACATGGTGGAGCTAGGGAAGGAGTCACTGATGACATTGAGCTGAGGGAAGAGGCCGCTGCTTTGCCAGACAAAGCATCCTGGGCATGGG
The DNA here is from genome assembly GCA_037952835.1 of Lithobates septentrionalis. NCBI lineage: Eukaryota > Metazoa > Chordata > Amphibia > Anura > Ranidae > Lithobates > Lithobates septentrionalis. The sequence continues at coordinate 919,037 of JBBDGP010000826.1, forward strand.
TGAGAGAGGATGAGGAGGATGAGGACGGCTTGGTCATCCACTCGACAAGTTTTCTGCATGTTGCGGCTCAACACGGCCAGCTGCCGAAAAAAAAGGCCAAGCGTGTCCCATGGCCACGGGCTGATGAGGATGCACCGTCTCCACGACCAGCACTAGACACAGAGCCTGCTTGCCCTCTCTTATTGGCTTGTGACTGTCTGCCTCTCCTTCTTGGCCTTCCAGACATACTAATGGCCTGTAGCTGCACTAAGCTGGGATAGAACACCTGTAATTTTCTTCAGGTAGCTTTATATACTGTAACCAGACAAGCCTGCCTGTCAGTAGGAAGATAACAGGAACGGATCTAGCTGAACACTGTGAGCAGGACGCACTGCACTAAATGTAAATAGCAGGAACGGATCTAGCTGAACACTGTGAGCAGGACGCACTGACTGCACTAAATGTAAATAGCAGGAACAGATCTAGCTGAACACTGTGAGCAGGACGCACTGACTGCACTAAATGTAAATAGCAGGAACGGATCTAGCTGAACACTGTGAGCAGGACGCACTGACTGCACTAAATGTAAATAGCAGGAACGGATCTAGCTGAACACTGTGAGCAGGACGCACTGCACTAAATGTAAATAGCAGGAACAGATCTAGCTGAACACTGTGAGCAGGACGCACTGCACTAAATGTAAATAGCAGGAACGGATCTAGCTGAACACTGTGAGCAGGACGCACTGACTGCACTAAATGTAAATAGCAGGAACAGATCTAGCTGAACACTGTGAGCAGGACGCACTGACTGCACTAAATGTAAATAGCAGGAACGGATCTAGCTGAACACTGTGAGCAGGACGCACTGACTGCACTAAATGTAAATAGCAGGAACGGATCTAGCTGAACACTGTGAGCAGGACGCACTGCACTAAATGTAAATAGCAGGAACAGATCTAGCTGAACACTGTGAGCAGGACGCACTGCACTAAATGTAAATAGCAGGAACGGATCTAGCTGAACACTGTGAGCAGGACGCACTGACTGCACTAAATGTAAATAGCAGGAACGGATCTAGCTGAACACTGTGAGCAGGACGCACTGCACTAAATGTAAATAGCAGGAACGGATCTAGCTGAACACTGTGAGCAGGACGCACTGACTGCACTAAATGTAAATAGCAGGAACGGATCTAGCTGAACACTGTGAGCAGGACGCACTGACTGCACTAAATGTAAATAGCAGGAACGGATCTAGCTGAACACTGTGAGCAGGACGCACTGCACTAAATGTAAATAGCAGGAACAGATCTAGCTGAACACTGTGAGCAGGACGCACTGCACTAAATGTAAATAGCAGGAACGGATCTAGCTGAACACTGTGAGCAGGACGCACTGCACTAAATGTAAATAGCAGGAACAGATCTAGCTGAACACTGTGAGCAGGACGCACTGCACTAAATGTAAATAGCAGGAACGGATCTAGCTGAACACTGTGAGCAGGACGCACTGACTGCACTAAATGTAAATAGCAGGAACAGATCTAGCTGAACACTGTGAGCAGGACGCACTGCACTAAATGTAAATAGCAGGAACGGATCTAGCTGAACACTGTGAGCAGGACGCACTGCACTAAATGTAAATAGCAGGAACGGATCTAGCTGAACACTGTGAGCAGGACGCACTGCACTAAATGTAAATAGCAGGAACAGATCTAGCTGAACACTGTGAGCAGGACGCACTGACTGCACTAAATGTAAATAGCAGGAACAGATCTAGCTGAACACTGTGAGCAGGACGCACTGACTGCACTAAATGTAAATAGCAGGAACGGATCTAGCTGAACACTGTGAGCAGGACGCACTGACTGCACTAAATGTAAATAGCAGGAACAGATCTAGCTGAACACTGTGAGCAGGACGCACTGCACTAAATGTAAATAGCAGGAACAGATCTAGCTGAACACTGTGAGCAGGACGCACTGCACTAAATGTAAATAGCAGGAACGGATCTAGCTGAACACTGTGAGCAGGACGCACTGCACTAAATGTAAATAGCAGGAACGGATCTAGCTGAACACTGTGAGCAGGACGCACTGCACTAAATGTAAATAGCAGGAACGGATCTAGCTGAACACTGTGAGCAGGACGCACTGCACTAAATGTAAATAGCAGGAACAGATCTAGCTGAACACTGTGAGCAGGACGCACTGACTGCACTAAATGTAAATAGCAGGAACAGATCTAGCTGAACACTGTGAGCAGGACGCACTGACTGCACTAAATGTAAATAGCAGGAACGGATCTAGCTGAACACTGTGAGCAGGACGCACTGCACTAAATGTAAATAGCAGGAACGGATCTAGCTGAACACTGTGAGCAGGACGCACTGCACTAAATGTAAATAGCAGGAACAGATCTAGCCTAATCTAGCTAACTCAAATCAAATGACACTGTCTGTCTCTCTCTCTATCAGCACACCGGAACACACTACACAGGGCCGCCGTGCAGGCGGCCTTATATAGTGTGGGGCGTGTACTAAATCCCCTGAGCCATAATTGGCCAAAGCCACCCTGGCTTTGGCCAATTACAGCTCTCTCTACTGACGGCGCTGTGATTGGCCAAGCATGCGGGTCATAGTGCATGCTTGGCCAATCATCAGCCAGCAATGCACTGCGATGCCGCAGTGAATTATGGGCCGTGACGCGCCACACGAATTTGGCGCGAACGGCCCATAACGTTCGCAATTCGACGGACGGTCGAACAGCCGATGTTCGAGTCGAACATGGGTTCGACTCGAACACGAAGCTCATCCCTAGTCTGCAAGGCACCTCAACTGCACACCCCTATGTATTTCTTCTTGTCAAATCTCTCCATTATAGATGCCACATATGTATCCACCATTCTTCCAAAGCTTTTATCCCTCACTTTAACAGACTATAGGGAGATCTCCTTCAAGGGCTGTATCACCCAGCTGTATTTCTTTGTATTTTGTGCTGATGCAGAGATTTGTATTCTGATTTGTATGGCTTACGATCCATATGTTGCTATTTGTTCTCCATTGCACTATTCAATGACAATGAGAAAAAGTGTATGTGCTATTATGTCTGGTTGCTCATTCGTTGCCAGTGTCTGGAATTCATTGCTCTTAACTTTACTTACATCCACGCTATCTTTCTGCTCCTCTCACAATATCAGCCATTTCTTTTGTGAAATACGATCACTGATAATACTTTCTTCTAGTGAGACTACCAGCACAGAAATGGTTCTCTTTGTGGAAGACATCTGTTTTATATTTTTCACATTTCTCATTATTATGGTCTCCTATGTTTGCATTATTTACAATATTTTGAAGATTTGTTCTTCTGCAGGCCGGCTCAAGACATTTTCTTCCTGCACCTCCCACCTTATCAATGTTATATTATTTTATGCACCAATCATTTTCTTGTACATAAAGCCCAGACCCAAAGATTCTAGGGAAGAAGATCCTCTGGTTTCTTTGCTTTATGTGGCTGTTGTTCCAACCCTAAATCCATTTGTATACACTTTAAGAAACAAAGAGGTCATAGGAGTTATTGTAAGAATAACTAAAATAAAGTCAAGCAGATAAGGTTCATAAATTGTAGATTTTGTGGAAGCAACAATGAGTTCATGAGTTCATCTTCTTTACAGAGATGAACCTTGTAAAGAACTAGTTTATTCCAGCCAACCGAGAGCCACATGTAATACCTTTTTTTGAGTTTAACTTCATAACCTCCTACTTCCTGTTCCCACCCCCAGGTCCTCACATATCTATGTGAATCAGTAACACATATATATTCTACATTTTTCCCCTTTTTAAAGAAAATATATGCATATATACCGGTAAGTGAATTGTAATATAGAACCAACAAGAAGTGCAGCATAACAAGGAACAATAGCAAACTACAATATAAAACGCAAAATGCTGAGTAAGATTCAGGGTGTGAAAAAGTCTTGGAACTTTGGATTGGGTTTACACCCTCTTCCAGATCAAGTAACAACTTGTGGGGCTTGCAAGTCTGAAACCTCTTTCCTGTCGCCATCGTAATTTTGTTGTGGTTGTGTGTTACATCCGTTGGTGGAAGTGTCAATTGGCACAGCAGCAGATGACTGTGCTTGGGGTCCTGAAGGCACAAAGGCAGTGGCAGTACAGTATGATTCAGGTACCTGTAGGAGGTGACGGCAGTCCCTTACATAGGTCTTACTATAAGAATGGACAACATAGCTGTTTGGTTGGTAGGCCATGAGCCGTGGCCAGTTTGTAAAACCCACGGGTTGTCTCCATCCTTACCACCTGCCCAAGTCCTCACACATCTATGTGAATCAGTAACACATACATTTTTTACATTAATATAATGTATATATATAAAGATATATCCGTATTTTCTGTACATAGAACACCCCATGTAGTATATACTTCTGTAAAAAAAAACTGTGTAATAAACTTATTTGTACATATAAGTGTATGGAAATATGTAGCATTCTCACAGCAGTCATGCCCATACACCTAGTCATGGCGCTAAACTAGGTGCTACATATGTGCAACTCTCACCATACCAAGAAGGTCCAGTAATAGAAGCTCCAGGTATACCCACAGTCTATCCAATTAATCTTCCACCAATATTGTGCAAACAAAGGTCACAGACAAAACCAATATTGCATCAATAAATGAATCAAGTAACTGCCAAGTAGTCCCTCTAATAAGGATCGTGGGAGAAATAGTTCCCAAACAAAAGATTCCAATTATTTTCAAACAATAAAATTTCCTCAAAGTAGATACCTCAAAAAATATATATAAAGTAAAAATAAAATAAATATAAAAAATTAATTAAAAAAATTAAAAAAGGAAAAACTGGAGAAAAAACCAAATCAAATATGCACTAATGGAAATCCAAAGGTTAATTCCCAATAATAAATATAAATATATAAAAATAAGATGGGGGTCAAGCCCCGGTAGCCTCCCTGGCGGTTTTCCCGAGTGTGGCTCGGGGTTAAAAATCAGGACCATTAGCGGTAACCCCGAGCCACACTCGGGATTACATCGCAGGATCCTGGTGTGGCACTACTTACCTTGTCCCCAGGATCCTGCGATGTCCCCCGCAGTGTCCGTGGGCTCCGTCCTCTGCCCGAAGCCTCTCTGTGCCAGGCTCCGTTCCCTGCGAGCGTCGCGACGCACGGGGGCGGAGCCTGGCGACAAATTCAAAAAAATGTCAAAAACATAACACATACAGTACTGTAATCTTACAGATTACAGTACTGTATGAAATAATTTCACATCCCTTTTGTCCCCAGTGCTTTGGCCCATGCCCTGCATGCAGTTTTATATTGCATATACTGTTCTTTCTGCCTGGAAACTGGAGATTGTCCATAGCAACCAAAAAGTGTCCCTTTACGTCAAAAGTGACTTTAGACCAGCTAGAAAACAGCGATAGTAAATTAGAACACTTGCAGAATTGAGCGATAGTGAATCGTGGGGAAATTTATTTTATTACTATTTATTTTTATTTTTTTAATTATTTATTTTTATTTATTATATTATAATTTACGATTTTGTGTTTCAAACTTTATCATACCCAGGATATCTACTAGACTCTTGTTTGGACAGATTTAAGTGTGTTATTGTTAAGAATTACAGACCTACAATATAAAACGCCAAATTTCCATGCAAAATAATGGTACCGCTTTCAGCACCTAAAATCCGAAATAATCATACCGCCAGGGAGGTTAAAGTGCTAAATAATCCTCACACAAAAAATATATAAAATATTCCAAAAAAAATGATATTTTAAAATTAATAATTTTTTTGGTAATAATCTATGGTGCATACGTGCATAAATCCAAATAATGTGACAATAAATCATCCCCAGCTACATAATATAAGTGTACAAAAAGCAATAATCTATAGTGTAAAATGTGCATGAATACAAGCAATGTGCCAATAAATCATCCCCAGCTACATATTAATTATTGCACACAGGGCAAGTGTAGCATTCAATTTGCAACTAGTGGTAAACTTAACAATCAATTAAATGCACAAAATAAAAATAAAAACTTTTTATTTTTTTTTTGTGCATTTAATTGATTGTTAAGTTTACCACTAGTTGCAAATTGAATGCTACACTTATTGCCCTGTGTGCACTAATTAATATGTAGCTGGGGATGATTTATTGGCACATTGCTTGTATTCATGCACATTTTGCACTATAGAATATTACTAGTATTATTAGGCTGTCAGACTTATTAATAGCTTCAAATTGATTGCTACACTTATTGCTTTTTGTACACTTATATTATGTAGCTGGGGATGATTTATTGTCACATTATTTGGATTTATGCACGTATGCACCATAGATTATTACCAAAAAAATTATTAATTTTAAAATATCCATTTTTTGGAATATTTTATATATTTGATCATTTGCGTGAGGATTACTTAGCATTTTAACGGGGCTTGACCCCCATCTTATTTTTATATATTTATATTTATTATTGGGAATTAACCTTCGGATTTCCATTAGTGAATATTTGATTTGGTTTTTTTCTCCAGTTTTTCCTTTTTTAATTTTTTTAATTAATTTTTTATATTTATTTTATTTTTACTTTATATATTTTTTTTTGAGGTATCTACTTTGAGGAATTTTTATTGTTTGAAAATAATTGGAATCTTTTGTTTGGGAACTATTTCTCCCACGATCCTTATTAGAGGGACTACTTGGCAGTTACTTGATTCATTTATTGATGCAATATTGGTTTTGTCTGTGACCTTTGTTTGCACAATATTGGTGGAAGATTAATTGGATAGACTGTGGGTATACCCGGAGCTTCTATTACTGGACCTTCTTGGTATGGTGAGAGTTGCACATATGTAGCACCTAGTTTAGCGCCACTATTCATTATTTAATCATCCTACCAATTGGTGTGTGAACACTTTCTCTGTGGCAGCTACTATCTATTTAATTAGCTTGTGTTACATTTACCCTTTTACTGTTTTTAACAAAATCCTTCTGCGTGTGCGCACAAGTATCCATTACTTTCTTTGTTATACTCCCACCATAGAAGCTAATAGTCCAGAATTCCCTAAAAGATATCTGTTTCAAAGGATATAAAAAGAGAGAAAAAACCCTCTTGTCAATATACATAGTCAGAGAAACAGCTCTGACCAATATGCTTCAAGTGGTAAGGAGATGGTAAGATAGATTGAAACACTTGTCTTCAGGATTGATCTTATCCTGAGTACCCCGCTCACGCCAGCCCGCGGCGTCTCTTTGTACATCCGTCCCTGCAGTGACGTCAGTCCGTGGAGCTGGAAAACTGAAAATTGTATACTCGCCTTCCGTAATTTTCCTTTCCTGTCGCATCTTCATGGCAGCATACACGTTGGGTTGTGACTCCGCCTCCACAACCTGATAGGACCACATAGCTATAAATTAGAGAGTAGACACCCGTCCCAGTATTCTCTGTATATATATACACATGTCACCTCAGAAGGGTGGGTGATTGTATGCTGCCATGAAGATGCGACAGGAAAGGAAAATTACGAAAGGTGAGTATACAATTTTCCGTTTTCCTGTCGCATCATGGCAGCATACACGTTGGGGAGTAACTCGCCAAACTGGGAGGGAATGCAAAAATAAATTTATTGACAAGAAACAGAAGAATTGGCCTGTATGACGGCCCTCCCAAATTCAACTGCTGCTAAGCATGCAGCGTCTATTCTATAATGGGAAATTAAGGTGTTTCTCGAAGACCAAGTGGCCGCTCTACAAATGGTTTCCGCTGAAACTTTACAGTAAGCTGCCCATGAAGTAGCCATTGCCCTGGTGAAATGCGCTCTTAAATCTTCCGGAATCTGCAAGGTGCTTAAGGAGTAGGCCTTCTTGATAGCTTTCATGAGCCATGAGGCGATGGTACGGCAGAAGCTGCCTGGCCCTTCCTGAACCCATGTGGGATGACTAAAAGGTTTTCACATTTTCTGAAAGGCTTGGTTACAGAGAGGTATTGCAGAATGTTGCCTTTGACATCCAAAGGATGGGGAACACCCTGATCCGTGACCAAGGCCGGGAGGTCAATCTCCTGGTTAAAGTGGAACGAAGAGGAGACCTTTGGGATGAATCTGTCTGAAGGCTTCAGGGTTAGCCTGTCTGGGTAAATCATCAGATATGGTTCCTTGATCAGTAGAGCTTGCATTTCTGAGACCCTCTTTGCCGATGTGATCGCAATTAGAAATGACACCTTCAGAGTCAGGTCCCAGAGGGAGATGGTTTCGAGTGGGAAGAATGGCTCTCCGGATAGGGTCTCTAGGACAGTTGATAAGTCCCATGTTGGAAACGAAGGCTTTCTAGGAGGCCTCAGCTTCAGGCAGGCTTTCTGAAATTGGACCACAAGAGGGTTAGGGGCCCACTTAACCCCTGTCAAAGCGGAGATGGCAGACACCTGAACCTTTAGGGTGTTGGACCTAAGGCCTTTGTCCAGACCTGACTGGAGGAATTCAAGCACTTGAACTGCTGATGGGGAAGAAGGATCCCAACCTTGTTCCTGGGCAAAGGAAGAGAACTTCCCCCAGATTCTCCCGTAGGTGTTGTTTGTGGAGCGTTTCCTAGCTTGGAGCAGTGTATCGACTACCCTTTGAGAGCAGCCCTGGACTAAGAACCTAGACCTTTCAGCCTCCAGGCCATTAGGTGTAATTTCTCCGGGTTCGGATGGAGGAGCTGACCTTGGGTTAGCAGATCCGTTATCACCGGGAGCGGAAGTGGATCCGTTGTGCTTAGCTGCAGGTGGGTGGTGAACCAAGGCCTCCCAGGCCAGAAGGGAATCACAGCCAGTACTAGAGCCGCTGAATGTTTGAGCCTCAGAAGGAACTTGGCTATCAGTGGCGTTGGTGGGAAAATGTAGCCTAGGCGAAAGTTCCAGGGGTGTTGGAGACAATCTGATCCCTCCGCTGAGGGGAAGGGGTTCCTTGACAGAAACCTCTGACATTTCTTGTTCTCCGGCGTCGCTGCAAGGTCTATGTCTGGATGACCCCATGTCTGGCATATAAGGGCAAATGCTTGTGGGCTTAGACACCACTCGTTGTTGGAAACGAATGTTCTGCTGAGAGAGTCTGCCAGGAGATTTTGAATGCCTGGAATGTGGGCCGCCCTCAGATCCCACAAGTTCAGTTGAGCCCAACGCATTATCGGACCGACCTCCCGCATCATGGAGATGCTCTTGGTACCCCCCTGCCTGTTGATGTAGGCTACAGCCACTCGGTTGTCCATTCGAATGAGGACTTGTTTCCCTCTCAGGAGTGAACTGAATGCTAAGAGGGCCTGGAAGGCTGCCTTCATCTCTAGAACGTTTGATACTACATCCTTGGTTTTGAAGTGCCAACGGCCCTGAGCTGCATAATGTAGATAATGTGCCCCCCATCCTTCCAGACTGGCGTCCGAACTTACCACCTCCTGGTGGAGGATGACTATCTGCTTGCATCTGCTGAGGTTGTCGGGGTGAGTCCACCACGGTAGAGATAACCTGGCTTCTTCTGAGATGCGAATTAACTGGGACATGGACCATCCGTCCCACTGGTGCAGGAAGGAGGCTTGCAGGCTTGAAATTGGAAGTGCCCTTGACCCACCGAGAATCGCAGGAATTTCTGGAATGCCACGTGGATTGGTATGTGCAGGTAGGCGTCCTGCAGATCTATGGAGAGCATCCAGTCTCCTAGATTTATGGCCTGGAGGATAGACTGCAAGCTTTCTATCCTGAATGACTCCACTCTGATGGACTTGTTGAGGTTCTTTAGGTCTAGAACTGGTCGAAAGTCCCCTGACTTCTTCTTGACGAGGAATAGTGGAGAGTAGAATCCCCTGCCTCGTTGTGCTGGCGGAATCTCTATTATCGCTCATTTTTGGAGAAGTTCTTGGACGTAGTTTAGGAGGGACAACCTTTTTTCCCCAGATGGAGGAATACGGGTTGGGCAGAACTGATCCCTTGGGGGGCAGATCTTGAAGGACCATCTGTGGCCGAAACTGACAGTGGCCAGGGTCCAGGTATCGTGTATGGTCTCCGCCCAAACCAGCTTGAAACTGGAGAGTCTTGCTCCCACTACCGCTGGCCGGACGGGCGCACCTTCAAAAGGGCTTCTGGTCACTGGAAGCCGGAGTCTTAGGCTTCTGAAACTTCATGAAGGAGGTTTGAGGGTTCTTCCAGCTCCTTCGGTACTCCTTCCCTGGTCTGTACGCTTTCGCGTCCCTATACCTCTCCGGGAGATTCCGCTTAAAGGGAGGAGGTCTCTGTTTAGGCCTCCTATCCGAGGTGATGAGCCCGGACTTGCCACCAGTCACCTTGGAGATGGCTGTGTCTAGCTTTGTTCCGAAGAGGTGCTCACCGTCGAACGGAATACGGCACCAGTTGGGCTTGGATGCTGGATCCGCCATCCAGGACTTCAGCCACAATGCTCTTCTGGCCGTTACTGAGGCCAACATAGACTTTGATGCAGACATGATGGTGTCGACCGAGGCTTCAGCCACGAAGTCAACAGCCAAGCTTAGCTCTTGTAATGCCTTCACTATTTTCTCTTGGTCTGCACCCTTTGATACCAGCTTCTCTGTGCTTGTAGACCAGCTCGAGATGGCCCTTCCTACTGCAGCGAGAGCTATCACCGGCCTGCAGGCGCCTCCAGCTGACAGGTAAGCCCGCTTAAGATCCGTGTCGATCTTTCTGTCGAGGACATCTCTAAACGTTACCGCGTCTTCTAGCGGGAGGGTAACATGCCTGGTAAGGCGCATCAAGGATGCGTCCACTACACCAGAGGGTTCACTTTAGGCTCCTTGAGTGGGTATAGCTTCAGGAGTCTGTTATTCAGACTAGACTTTTTCTCTGGACTCTGCCATTCCTCTTTGATCAAGTCTTCTAGTTCATCAATGAACGGAAAAGCTTCTGGATCCTTCTTAATCTGAGGAAAATACTTCCTTTGCTTTGGCTGGGCTTCCTGGGGTTCCTCCCATCCTATTGCTTCCTTAACCGATTTAACAAACAGCTCTATCAGACAGAAGTCGAATCCGGCCGACACCTCCAGACCCTCATTATCAGATAGGGAGTCTTGCTCCTTTAATGTGCTAGCCCGGGCTGGAGAGGTGGTGGTTGAAAAATCCACATCTGATATCGAAGCCTGAGGGGCTATGGCCCCAGCTGAGTCTCCGACTTCCGAGGCTCTCTCTCTTGTGGCCTCTTCCAGGCATTTTTGACAGGCCAGTTTATCCGGAAGAGCCGCTGCACCACAAATGCAGCATGCGTTCCCGGCGGGACGGGAGTGGCATGCAGGGGAACGATGTCTGTGTGAGGACGATCTTCTATGGCGGCATCGACCATGCCGAGAATGCGACCTGGAGCGGCTTCTTCTGCGGCTTCCCCTCGAGCGGCTTCTTCTGTGGTAGGAACGGCTCCGTCTATGTCTGGAGCGGCTTCTCCTGCGTGAGGACTCTCTTTGTCTTGACGCAGACGTTCTTGAGGACCTGGTAGGGCTGACCAATTTAGGCAGCGTTAGAAGTGCTCTCTTTTTCAATCTTCACTACTTACCCTTGTCTTCCCCCCCTTACCTAATAGGCTGGCGGTGATCTGCTGGGGCAGCGGTCTCCATGGTGAGAAAGCGGACTGGAAACCTGCAGGGAGAAAAACAAGCAGCAATGCAGAGAGAGAGGAGAGAGCAGGGATTCTGACACAGAAGCTAAATAGGAGAAGGCCACCTACCTTTGTAGAGCGTTTTTCCTCTTTCCTTTGCAGTGAGAAACGATCTGACACATGCAAACAACCAGCAGCAGCATAGCAGCTAGTGCTGGGTTTTTAAATCCGCCGCCATCAGCGTCGGACGCTCGCGCATGGGCAGTAGCGCCGCGGGACACCCGGCGCCATCTTGGAAGCTGGAAAACGGCATAGAGGAGCCCAGAGTGATGGACTGCGCATGCGCGAGGACGCCGAGAACGCTCGGCGCTCACAGCAGCAGCTGGAGAACAACAGAGGCAGAAAACCGGTAGGAGAGGGGGGAAGAGGGGGGATGGAGACCGCTGCACACAACTAAGCCTGTTTAAGGCTTATTTCATGAGGCCACACTGAAGCTTCCCTGGCCAATCCTCCAGCAAGCCTGTTTAAGGCTTTTGTGGGCTGCTGCACCTGAAGCCTGTTTAAGGCTTATATCGTGGCAGACAGTTGAGTGAGATGAGAGAGTGCCCCTTAGATCACCAGAGTGGGGCTCCTTCCATTTAGCTCGTTTAGAGGCTGTACAAGAAGGACTTCCACCCAGGAGAGGCTAGAACCTGGCTGGCGCGAAGCGGTAAGGGGGTGCTGATCCGTGCGTCCTGACAGGTGAGGAAAAATAAGAGAATACTGGGACGGGTGTCTACTCTCTAATTTATAGCTATGTGGTCCTATCAGGTTGTGGAGGCGGAGTCACAACCCAACGTGTATGCTGCCATGATGCGACAGGAAATGACGTTCACAACCCCGCCGGGCTCTAGTGCGCATGCGCCCGGACCTCATACCGCATCCAAATGGGAGCGGGAGGTGGTCCGAGTGTTCGGCGCAGTTGCAGAACAAAGCACCAGGAAGAGACAAGATTGTCTCCCTCCCGGAGCTAAAAGCGCCGTTGACAGCCGATTGGCTGTAGTCAAACGGCGATTTGCAGCCGCATAGTATACCGCATCACCATAACATCTTGAACAAGAAAGGAAAATTGAAATTATGGGGTTGGTGAACCAAAGGGAGGATGGATGTAAAAGAGGAGGAAAGGGCATTGTAACAGCCAGCTAACAGAGGGCAACATTACAGCAACATTACAGCAACATACATAGTGATTATGTTCCTAGGGACATAATTATATTAAAATTGTAATTACCACCTAAAATAGGTTAATTTCTATCTGTCCGATTAGATCAAACCTGCACTAGTTTAAGTCCTAAAATTCTAATAATTACAGAAGAAAGGAAGAACAAAGGGGAAAAAGGGGGGAGAAGGAGGGGGGGGGGAGACTGGGGGATCAGTTGTACATATATTCTAGAGAGGCCAGCAAGCGGGGGTATTGCAATATTATTAACTTATAGGATGTCACTATAGAAACGATCTATATGATTGTGTCTCATTAATGCCCGGAGCGTGGACAGCATTCAATCGTTCGATCCATAATGCTTCTTTTTGTAGGATCACTTTGTCCCAGTTACCTCCACGTGGATCTTTTGGAATTACCGTTAGGGCAATAAATGAGACATAAGTGGAATCAAATCCATGATACAAATCGAGGTGTCAGCTGAGCCACATTTTTTAAAATTAGTTTTGGATAGATTAGGGAAGGTTTAACCACCTAAGGACTGAGCCTCTTTTTGAGATTTGGTGTTTACACGTTAAAATCATTTTTTTTGCTAGAAAATTACTTAGAACCCCCAAACATTATATATTTTTTTCAAACACCCTAGAGCAGAGATATGCAATTAGCAAACCTCCAGCTGTTGCAAAACTACAAGTCCCATCATGCCTCTGCCTCTGGGTGTCAAGCTTGTGGCTGTCAGAGTCTTGCTATGCCTCATGGGACTTGTAGTTCTGCAACAGCTGGAGGTCCGCTAATTGCATATCCCAGCCCTAGAGAATAAAATGGCAGTCGATGCAATACTTTCTGTCACACCGTATTTGCGCAGAGGTCTCACAAGCGCAATTTTTTTTAAAAAAATACACTTTTTCAATTAAAAAATAAGACAACAGTAAAGTTAGTCCAATTTTTTTATATTGTGAAAGATAATGTTACACCGAGTAAATTGATACCCAACATGTCACGCTTCAAATTTGCGTCCGCTCGTGGAATGGCGATAAACTTTGACCCTTAAATATCTCCATGGGCGATGTTTAAAAATTTCTACAGGTTACCAGTTTCAAGTTACAGAGGAGGTCTAGTGCTAGAATTTTTGCTCTCGCTCTAATGATTATGGCGATACCTGACATGTGTGGTTTGAACACCGTTTTCATATGCGGGTGCGACTTACATATGCGTTTGATTCTTATTTATTTCACGTTTTATTTTTTATTTTTACACTGTCTTTTTAAAAAAACTAATTTGGGTCCCTTTTATTCCTTTTACAAGGAATGTAAACATCCCTTGTAATAGAAAAAAAAAGCATGACAGGACCTCTTTAATGTGAGATCTGAGGTCAAAAAGACCTCAGATCTCACATTTACACTAAAATGCAATAAAAAAAATGTAATTAATTTTACAAAAAAAAAAAATTCCCCTTTAAGACGGCTCCGTTAAGCAGCAGAGACTACCAGAGCCCAGCGAGGGAGGGGGGCCTCTCCCGCCCCTGATTAAAGTGATCTTGCGGTGAATCCGCCACTGAGACCACTTTTTATCTGCAAACCGAATGCTTTTTATCTGAAAGCCGACCGGGGTTATGGCAGATAGCTGCTGCCATAACAACGGAATTCCCCTTCAAACAGCTGCTGTATAATGATGGCGGGTGGTCGGCAAGTGGTTAAAAACCCTGCCAGTTTATTTTTGCTACCTGTATACAATCTCTGTCCCAGAGGCACAATAAGTGATGAGAATTTCCTTATTAGACAGTTGTCCCTACTGGAAGATTTCCCCTCCCGTTCTGGTGACAACTTTAAAATTCTGGATTTTTTTCTCTGTGACAATGGTCACCAGTACAAATAGAGGGCTGCAAGTGGAGATACGGAGTCAATTCATTAAGAGATAAATGCCACATGAATTTTTAACTTAAAATATCATCTCAAAAATAGCAAATTCACAAAAAAAATCTTATTTAAAGTGGATGTAAACCCAATGTCATCCTTTCTAAACTACTGCCATAGGGGTTATCTATAAGGATATACATGCCTCCTGCATGTGTCTTTACCTGTCAAATGTCTCCCCTCTATCTGTTATGAGAGCCGAAAAACTGCATATTCTGTGGGTGGGTCTGTTGTCTGGAGCTCGGTGGGTGGAGTCGTGATGTCAGTAGACTCCCCGCCCACCTCTACACTCCCCTTGTCAATATGCATTTTCTCTGTGTATTTCTTACACTGAATTTCTGCTGAACTTCTGCTATGATCCCTAACATCCAGTGAAAAGACAGGAAAGTAACCACATGACTTCAGCATGCCAAATCATGGTGAGGTGTGGAACAGCCCATCTTTGCTGAGCTGCTGAAGAAAGGAGTGGGAGGAAATTAAAAAATAATGCATGTCTTAGGCTAGTGCATGAGATATGTAAATCACCTGTCACTCACAGCAAGGGGGAGGATTTGACAAAGTTTTTCTCTGTTTGTCAAGTTTTATCTCACTGAACAACAAAAGAGGATTGATCAGAGCTGGATTAACTCTTTGTGGCAAGACTGGGCTCAAATGATAGGAAATCTTATACTCTACATTATGACATCAAAAAAAAAAAATTCAGGTTTACATCCACTTTAAGGAAAGAGTTAAATATTTAGGTTCCATGCACACTTGCCTTTTTCATAAGCTCAAAAACAGCTAGAAAAAATTACTGGATGAAAAATGGGTGAAAAATGCTGATAATAGCATTTTTGTGCCAGCTTCTAGTATAATTTTAGTAACTTTTAGGAGCATTTGGGTGAATTAGCATTTTATTAGTGTTTTTGCAGTACATGAAAAAGAAAAAAAAAACTCAAAAAAAGCTGTTCGTAGCATTTTAGTAGCATTTAGAAGCAGTTAGGAGCAGTTAGGAGCATTTAGGAGCATTTCGGGTTTTTTTCTGCTTGAAAAACACTCCAAAAAACTCTACAAAAACAATTTTTTTTTGTTCCTAGACCCTGAAGCTCAAAAAATGCTAATAGCCTAAAGTAGTGTTCGTATACACATAGGATAACACTATTTAGTTTCTAGGAGCAGAATAAAAATGCCAATAACCGCTTATAGGAGCTTAAAAAACACTAGTGTGCATGGAGCCTTACGGTTTGCAATATTTAGCACTTCAATTTAGTGTTATTTTTTATGTTAATTTATCACAATTTTTTTTCATAGTCTAACACTGAACTTATGCCGCGTACACACGAGCTGAATTTCCGACAGAAAGAGTCCAATGGGAGCTTTTCATTGTATATTCCGACCGTGTGTATGTCCCATCGGACTTTCTCTGTCGAAAATTCAGACAGACTTAGATAGAGAACAATGTTCTATATTGTTCCGATGGAACAAATTACTATTGGATAAACCACTCGTCTGTATGCTGTTCCAACGCACCAAAAACGATGCATGCTCTGAAGCAAGTACGAGGCGGAAGCTATTGGCTACTGGCTATTGAACTTCCGTTTTCTAGTCCCGTTGTACGCGTTGTACGTCACCGCATTCTGGGCGGTTGGAATTTGGTGTGACCGTGTGTATGCAAAACAGCTTGAGTGTAATTCCGTCGGAACTCCGTTGTAAAAACCTTCAGAGTTTATTCCGACGGCAAAACTGTCGTGTGTACAGGGCATAAGAAGGAGAGTGTCCTGTAAATTAAGACACACAGAAATATTGTGAAACTATGAAAACATTCTAGTGCAACCTTTTTCTACCGGAGTGCCCAGGCACCCTTCAGATTTCTACAGGGAGGAAAAATGCCTAAAAATTGTATACAAGCCAGTGGATGGATGAAGCCTTTTACTTACACAAAGCCACAGGTGCTCCTTTACAACCTTCCAGCTGCTGGCGTCCTAACAACCAATGATGGTTGGTTGATAAAGGGGAAATCTGCCACCTGCAGAGTATCGTTCAGCATTGTTTGCCTCTCCACTGCTCCTCTCCATCAACATGGTGCTCACATTAGCTGAGTGAGGTAGAGTAAATGAGGGAGAAGAGATCACTGGAATACTAGTCAGTTGCAGTGTGCACATATGTGTTTGCTGCTTACGCTTTATTTTTTTTTTTAGCTTTCTTTTACTTATTTTCATCTGATGATCTAAACAGGAAGTCTGTTATTTTTTAAAAGAACAAGTTGCCATGCATATATAATAGTTAGAGGGATGAGGCAAACCATTTACCACTGACAGGGGTACTTTCAATGATCAGCTTTTATTTATTTAAGTAAAACCTTTATCCCAAAGGGAAAAAACTTTGCTGTAACTGCTCATAAAGTGTGAGCTGGGGGTTGGCTACAATTTGTTAGTGTATCTAAAATTGCTAGTACATCTAGCACTTCCCTCCCCCAGATTACCATAGGCCCACTGTTCTCCTTCATCCAGAGTGGACGCATTCAAATACAGGAGGTGTGTTACTGGTCAGATCACCAGGTGAAAACAGAGAGAAAAGTCTAAAAAAATAAAACTTATGCAGCCACCACATCTAATGATTGGTAGGCTGCAATGTATAAAAAGTTTTGGTTTTGAGAATAATACCATTTTAAGTATTCAAAATTAACACAACACAACCTATTTACTAACTTTTTTTCCCAAAGCCTCTTTTTTTTAACCTTTTTTTTTTCTTTTTTGCAAACTCTCTGCTAATTTGGAAAAAAAAATCTCTATTCTCTGCACAGTTGCATGGAGTCCCTTTTCAAGTCTGGTAGGCATTTTAAGGGGATAACCTATGCAAAAAAACACAAAAAAAGATATAGGTTCCAACCTACAATCTTTACCACACCCTCAACAGTCAGCCTGGCTGCCCAGGAAAGGATGGGAATGAGCACGTGCCTACCCCGCTTCTGAATCATACCAGGCCAAGTGCTCTGCCAAAGCACCTTATCCCCATGTTGATAAGAACAAGGGCCTTTTCTTCACAAATTCAACCCTGACCCAGTGGTTGTGTGGTCTGTGGGCAAGGGGCATTTCAGAACCTTAAATCCCCCTTTAAAAATAAAGGGGCCTGCAAATATTAACCTGAATGTGAATGAGTAATGAGTACATACTTTTAATGAAAAGGACTAAACAGTGAATTAAGTCGCCACTTGGTTTTACAAGTACTTTATAAAAAAATATGATCATTACAATTGCTTGCTCTGAATGGCAGATGATGTCTGACAAAAGGGATAAGTGCACTAAAAGAAAAAAATAATAAAAAAGACCCTACATGTTTCGCTCTAGACCAGCTTCGTCAAGGGTGCCCAGAAATCATAAACAGTGTAATGAACCTACCACATGGTAAATAGCGGCTAACCATTGTTTGCCCCCTATTTATAGATAGTCTAAAACATGGCCACCATGTTCTGTACACTGTGATGCCATCATGCACGCAGGCTCATCAATACAATACCAAAATTGGCTGTTATGATCAAATTGATGCCATCTCATTACTTTCATGGCTACAGTTATATTGTATTATATTAGGGGGCCTTTTGTACAACTATTTCATGCCAGAATTACCAATGGTCACCATTTTTATTAAACACATAAAATAAGTTTTGTTTTAAAAAAAACACATAAAATAACCACCACAATCTAATAAATGAATGAATACATGTATTTATACACGAGCAACATGATGATGAGCTATTCATCCACAAAAAGAAGGTAAGTGAAGCCCTCATTTAGCCCATGTGGAGAGTGCGACCCAAGGTGAAGCATCCATCTCGCCTCTGTTTTAAGCCGTTTTGTTTGTCTAGGTCCCCGTTCCTCTGACCCAACTTAACCTGTTAAACAGCCCAAAAGCATAGACAATCTGATTTTCCACTATGCTTCTGGCGCCGCCGCCGCGCATGGGTGTGCACCCCAAAGCTCTAAAATATATGTGTGTGCATGTGTATATATATGGAAGGTGTCAGTAGAGCAATGAATGGTGTCAGGGGCAGATATTGGTGGTGTCAGTAGTTCCAATATTATTTTAATAATTTTTTAACAATTTTTTAGGAGAAAAAAAATTGATTTTTTTTTTATTTGGGGATTTATTTGGTAGCCAAGTCAAAGGGAGATGTTGCTCGGGATTTTTTTTCAAAATGGTTATGTACTAGCATGTCTTTAAGAATCCTACCCTTTCTGTATAAGATCTGAGGGTCTGTGGTAGTATCTCAGACAAATCCTTGTCATCATGTAAGACATGCCAGTATCTTTTGATAATGTTACAAATTCCGCCCGATTGTCTACAATAGGTTCCAATTATCTGTGCCCACTGTATCATCTCTCTTATGCCGCGTACACACGGTCGGACTTTCTATCCTACTTGGTCCGGCACACTTTCCGACGGACTTTGTCCGCCAGGTGCGCCGGACTTTAAAACGGACGGACTTGCCCACACACGCCGGGACTTTCCGGCGGGCTAAGTCCGCCCGTCTTTCCGACGGACTTTCGCCGGAGTTCCGGCGGACTTTCAGAATGAACGGACTTGCCCACACACGGACAAGTCCGTTCATTTTGAACGTGACTCAGGTGCGACGGGACTAGCAAAGGATGTCAATCTTGCCGCTTTTATTGGCGAGATTGACACCTTGCGAGCCCCGTTGCGGGGCATACCAGGCCCTTAGGTCTGGTATGGATTATAAAGGGAAGCCCCTACGCCGAAAAAACCGGTGTGGGGTCCCCCCTAAAATCCATACCAGACCCCGATCCGAGCATGCAGCCTGGCCGGTCAGGAAAGGGGGTGGGGACGAGCGAGCGCCCCCCCCCTCCTGAACCGTACCAGGCCGCATGCCCTCAACATGGGGGGTGGGTGCTTTGGGGGAGGGGGGCGCCCTGCGGGGCCCCCCCACCCCAAAGCACCTTGTCCCCATGTTGATGAGGACAAGGGCCTCTTCCCGACAACCCTGGCCGTTGGTTGTCGGGGTCTGCGAGCGGGGGGCTTATCGGAATCTGGGAGCCCCCTTTAATAAGGGGGCCCCCAGATCCCGGCCCCCCACCCTATGTGTGGCCACGCCCCCTAAAACGTCACAGTCCCAGCATGCCCAGGGACTGTGACATCAAAAGGGGGCGGGGTCTCCGCCTATATAAGTCACAATGCAGCCCTCGGAGAGCAGTCCAGCCGGAGAGAGCGTCGTGTCAACATCTGGAGAAGAGAAGAGAAGAAGCCCAGCAGCTCAGAAGTCCGGACCTCTGCTGGCAAGAGAGCTACCTGAAGACAGCAGAGGAGCCGGCCGAAGAACTGGAACACCGGGAGAAGAGAGCGGAGAAGAACCAACCAGACGCCGGGAGAAGATGAAGCGGAGGGACCCCCGAAGCCGGAAGAAGACCCCCGAAGCCGGAGGAAGATCTCCCCCCCCGGAGCTGTTTAATAAAATATTTTAAAAACCTGTGTAGTGTGTTTTATTACTTACACATTTTCCCTAGGTGAATGGGTAGGGGTACCATGTACCCCATACTCATTCACATAGGGTGGGTTGCCGGGATCTGGGGGCCCCCTTATTAAAGGGGGCTCCCAGATTCCGATAAGCCCCCCGCCCGCAGACCCCGACAACCAACGGCCAGGGTTGTCGGGAAGAGGCCCTTGTCCTCATCAACATGGGGACAAGGTGCTTTGGGGTGGGGGGGGCCCCGCAGGGCGCCCCCCTCCCCCAAAGCACCCACCCCCCATGTTGAGGGCATGCGGCCTGGTACGGTTCAGGAGGGGGGGGCGCTCGCTCGTCCCCACCCCCTTTCCTGACCGGCCAGGCTGCGTGCTCGGATCGGGGTCTGGTATGGATTTTAGGGGGGACCCCACACCGTTTTTTCGGCGTAGGGGCTTCCCTTTATAATCCATACCAGACCTAAGGGGCTGGTATGACCCGCGCTCGCTGCAATAGGAAAATTTGTTTTTCCTATTGCAGCGAGCGCGAGATGCAATACCCTGCCCTCGTGTCGTATCTGGTCCGTCGGACCAGCATTCACACGAGCGGGCTTACCGTCGGACCAGTACACACACGAGCGGACTTTCCGCCCGAAACTGAGTCCGACGGAAAGATTTAAAACTTGTTTCAAATCTAGGTCCGACGGGCTTTTGGGAAAAAGTCCGCCGGCGCCCACACTCGGGCGGATTGTCCGGCACACTCTGGTCCGCCGGACCAAGTATGCCGGAAAGTCCGACCGTGTGTACGCGGCATTAGTCTGTCCTGGATTTCACAGTGATGTCCTGGGGATGCTGTTCACAATTGTAGCCTAATGGGAGTCATATACAGTATGCATTGAGATGTTCTATCAACAATTATTTATTGGAAAAACAAACAGACAGTTCAGGAGATAAATCTTAGAGCATATGAACATCGTTTTGTTTGAAGAAAGAGAGAAAATTCTACCCAGAGCATGTTTGGGAAAACATAGGGGAAATCCAAATTGTTTACAATTTTGGGTAATTCACAGAAGAAAAATCTGGGTCAAAGGAAAGAGAACTAGACAAAATTTTGCTTCAAAGGAATGTAAAATCGATCTTCAAAAAAACACAAAGATGCCTTGTGGTCAGAATGAAAGATTTACATATTCACCTTTTCTTTTGTATAAAATGGGAAAAAAACCATCAACCTGCACAAACTGGGCAAGAAAGTAATGTGATAAAAAAAATTGTAAATAAATTTGTGAGCAGTGTTAATTTTGGCAGCAAATTTCGATTTTGTTTTAGTCTTATACCCCATACACACGGTCGGACATTGATGGGACATTCCGACAACAAAATCCTAGGATTTTTTCAGACGGATGTTGGCTCAAACTTGTCTTGCATACACACGGTCACACAAAGTTGTCGGAGAATCTGTTCATTCTGAACGCGGTGACGTAAAACACGTACGTCGGGACTATAAACTGGGCAGTAGCCAATAGCTTTCATCTCTTTATTTATTCTGAGCATGCGTGGCACTTTGTGCGTCGGCTTTGTGTACACACGGTCGGAATTTCCGACAACAAGGTCCTATCTCACATTTTCCGTCGGAAAATCAGACCGTGTGTACAGGGCATTAGTCTTAGGACTTAAATGGCATTTTAGTTTTAGTCCCATTTTAGTCTTCTGCAATTGTTTTAGTTTTAGTCGTAGTTAGTCGACTAAATCTCCAGTACATTTTAGTCGACTAAAATGTCCTACCTTTTAGTCGACTAAAATCTCCAGTACATTTTAGTCGACTAAAACTCATTTTAGTCGTCTAAAATCTAATGGGTGTAATTAATTGTAATGCATTAGTTAACATTTCTCTAGAATTGGATCCAGCGGTGTCCTGCTAAGATCCTCCTCACTTCTGCCCTATGATTAGTCCCGTGCCACCATCTTCATGCGTGACATCATTGGGAAACTGCTGGCTATTCCGGGTTCAGCCGGCGGCTCTCCCAATAACTCACCGCTAGGCCTGCCCTCCTTGTCTTTTCTCAGAGCAAGCTAAGGCACAGTGGGCAAAGTGCACTTAATTCGCCTAGGCGAATGAGGTGCACGGGGCGGGCCAGAAGAGTTTGTAAAAAAATTGCTCAGTTTTCAGAGCTTCATGAGCAGAGTGCTGCAGACAGTTAGTCATAACTCTCTGCTCCCATTGGATCGCTGAGCTGTGGAGGGGGCGGGGCAGCCATCTTAGGCTCTCAGCGTTTCACAGAGAGGCTGAGATGGGTTTCACGATGCCTGGACTGACACTGGTGACGTCTGATAAAAACGGGTCACAGGAGTGCAAAACGCATTGCACTCCTGTGACCCATAGGTGAAGTCCAACCAAACAAGCTTTCCACTGGGTGGAATCTTTTAATATCCTTAAATATATACACGTGAAATACAAATATGTGGCAAATTAACTTTTTATACCAAGGACTGTATTAAGAAAAGGGGATATCATTTGTAACAGCAAAGAAAGAAAAAAGGTTTTGATATCTTCTCAGGAAGAGGTTCTTTACAGTGAGATGAGTTAAGCTGTGTAATGCTTTCCCACATTTACTATAAAAGATGGCAATAAAAAAAAAAAAAAAAAACTAATAATGTCCAAAGTTGTAGTAACTTTGCAGAACTGGCCAAAAAGTAATAGAAAAGAAAAAGATAAAATAAAAAAACAAACTTACAGCAATACTCAGCTTTAATATGGAGTTATTTCCAGTACTACTGTTTTTACACAAATAGATGTTCTCAGGCATTCAGGTTGAATGATGGCCAACACCATTCAACCCACTTCCTCTGAGCCCAAGCCATCATGGGACCAAGTCTCAGTCTATGGATGGACTTTGAACTCATTAACTCATTGGCTTCTTGTGCTGCTTCTCTCTGTCTCTCATAGTTTGAGCTCTGCTGTACAGATAATGCAAGAGACTGATAATAGGTCATATTTAGGCAATTAAACTGCTTGTATTTAAACTATTTCTTTTTTTCGTTCAGTGTACCAGTGTACCATTTATTGTAGTGTGTTGCCACGGTGCTGCACTGTGCAAAAATGCTACATGCTCCATTTTTAACCAGTGCACAACAAAGCAGCTGGAGTGAGCTGGGCAAAATAAATACAAGGGAAATTGTAATGTCCTTGCATTATCTAATGCAGATGCTTTGAATGGGCCTCTAATAAATACAGAGCTGCATTCACTTATATCTTTTAAATCTAACTGGAGTTCAGCTTCAAGACTATAGGCTTGTTTACACTAGCAGCGAGAACTGTCGCAACCCACACTCGGATTGCTTTTCAGAAGCATTTGACATATTGCCTCAATACCGCTCTGCAACAGAGTGCATTGCACATGGTTGCGGGGCATTTGTAGTGTGGCCCCATTAACTTGAATGGGTCATGTCTGGCAGGTGGCAGTGCCCGCCAAATGTGACAGGGAGTATAATTCTTGCTGCAGCCACAAAGCTTCGCAGTCACGGCATACCTTTGCAGCTGAAGGGGAGCAGTTTACCTGGAGTATCCTGGCTAATAAAGTATTTTCATAAAACTGGCTTCTATAACAAATATGATGGTTTTACTCATATAGCATTATTAAATGTAAATCTAAAATATATTTTTCATAAATGTTTGTTTTTACCAAGCCATAAATGCAAAAGACCAAGCACCTTGTCCCCCTGTTGATGAGGACAATGGTCTATTTCCCACAGCCATAGCCCAGTAGTGGTGGGAGCTTATCAGAATCTGTAAGCCTCTCTTAACAATAAAGAGGAACCAAGAACCCCAGATACACACACATGAATGAGCATTTAAAAAAATTGAAACAGTAAAAAAGACATAAACACGGTTTTTGATATGTTCTTTATTAAAAAAAATGTGTCTTCTGATGCACATCCACTGTCAATCACATCATCCAGCAATGTAGATATACATCAGTCAAGATGCCCTATGCCAGCCGAGCCACCAAAAGAAAGTATGTGCCAAAAGTCAAGCACTATGGAAATCAAACAGTGGATTGCCAGGAATTATGGGATCTACCATCTACAAAGCTATTGGGTAACTTCAGGGGGTTCTAATGAAGGAGTCACCCAGGTGCCCCACCACCTCAGCCAGCTCTAATTCAGACCACAAGACTATGAAAAAAAAGGGGCCTGGATAATTCATTAGATCCTCACCAAGGTCTCCAAAAAAAGCAGTGAAGAGCTCCGCCCTCGGCATCGGGTTCCGCACCAACCTCCAAAATATTCAAAAACACAGGAAGTTTGGGCTGCAAACGATATAGGGCTGTGAGCTTCATCGGTCAGCTAGAATTTTTTTCCCATGAGGACCCAGGTATTTCAGCAATACTCTGTTACCTGTTGTAGGTCACAAACCTGAATCCTCAGATTCTCAGCCTGAATGGTATAACTGAAAAAAACAACAACACTGAAGTAGATACATATCAGTAGTGGTTCATGGTGGTTAGTGTGTCTTTACAGTGTGCCAAATACAACACATTTTTAAGCACCTCTGACACCTCTGGGAGTGTGGGAGGTGGTGCACCCAAGAGCAGCTTAGCTGCTTCCCTTCTCCAGTCCTGACATCAGCCAAGGACCTGGCCCTTGAGGGAGGTCAGATATGCTTTAAAAATTGTGGTTAATGTATTTTAATTAATTAGATTGCCAAATAAGCAGTGTTGTCATTTATAAGATGTCAGCAGTTATGTGTTTTCCATATAATTAAGGTTTTATTTTTGTTATTGTGCAATACATACACTATCGTACAATGCATGCTTCAGTAGTGGTCATAAATAATAACCTGGTGGACCAAAATCAAGGAAAGTAGCTATTCAGGATCTGTCTATATATCAATCAGCTCATTTAAAGCCAGTTTAAGAGATTATCTAATTATTTAAGTACAACTTTTTTGAAGACTTTTTTCATTGCCTCTTTAACATCTTTATTTCTGAAACTATATACTACAGGATTTAGCAGAGGAATAATATATACATAAAGGACAGTAAGCACCTTTCCTTCTTTTAGTGACACTGTTGCCTTGGGTCTAAAATACAGATCAAACAGTAATATATAGAAAGTAGTGACCACACTAAGGTGGGAGGCACAAGTAGAGAAAGCTTTGTATTTTCCAGCTCTAGATTGAATTTTCAGGATAGTGGATATTATGTAGATGTATGAAATCAGTGTAAATATGAAGGATGTTGTCACACACAAAAGGCCATGCAGCAAGATTGCATTCCTTATACTTGTAGTGTCACTAATTGCAACCTTTTCTAGAACTTTAATGTCACAAAAGAAATGGTTGAGCTCATTTGATGCTCTATATGTTGCCATAAAGGTGGTAGTGGTTGGAGCAATTGAGCCCAGCATTCCACCCAGCCAGGTTCCTGCAACTGCAACTGTACATGCCTTCCTACTCATAATCAAAGTATAATGTAAAGGTCTACAAATTGCCAAGTAACGGTCATAAGACATCACAGTCAGGAGAAAATATTCTGTGTTCCAAAAGGAAACAAAAAAGAAAAGTTGGGTGATACACTCTGTTAAGGATATGATTCCATTGTTGGTGGTAAAAATGCTGATCAGCTTTGGAGAAGTCACAGTTGTGTAGACTATGTCCAGAGAAGAGAGGTTACATAAGAAGAAATACATTGGTGTGTATAAAGTATTGCTGAAACATATGAGCAGGATAAGTACCACGTTTCCCAGTACTGTCAAGATGTAAACACAAAGAAAAAACAGGAAAAGAGGAATTTGTAATTCTGCAGAGTCTGAAAATCCAACTGTAATGTACCTGGTAGTTGAGCCTGACTGGTAGAAGGAGTACTCTCTTAAGCGCTGGTTCAGGAGCCGCTGGAAGTGGGAACAGTGGTCTCCTGAGCACAGTGGGTAGGAGGGCCTGATGTGGGTTCCAGCAGAAGCAGACACCGGAGCTGGGATGATGTCCCTCAGGGATGGCTGAGCTGTGGATGCAGGTAACTGGTGCAGGCCGGTAGGTAGGCTGGTAGCCGGATGCGGAGACAGCAGCTGGCTGCAACAGGCAGGCTGGAAGCAGCGTTACAGGACACAGGCAAGCAAGGTCAGACAGTCCGTATTTGGCAGGAGATCAGGCAGGATATAAACAGGAGGGGAGATCCAAGGGTAGTCAGACAGGCAGGAGTTCGGCAACGGGTAGCAGAGAAAACAAGGTCAGACAAGCCGGGTCGGATAGGAGACTGGAGAATGGTCAGACGTAGCCGGGTCAATAGCAAACAACAAGCAGGCAGATTCAGGAACTTTCAGGTGCAGAGCTGCAGACGAACAGCAGCTAACATGAGCACCTGTCACCCTTTTAAAGGCCCCTTGGCGCCAAACGGCGCTAGCGCGAACGGGCGCGCGCGCGCACCCGCGAACGCGCGAACGCGCGTATGGGCATTCGCGGGAGCGCTCCGGCGCCCCTTGGTGGGGATTTTGGCTGAATATGCTTGGAAATGATCCTTGAGGACCTACGTGCACGCAGATTCACCCGACGACTGCTGACATGCCCCTGACATTGCCCCCCCCCAACGGGCAGCCTCCGGATGCCCAGATACGCCTTTTTTTCAGGATGGGTAGAGAAGTATGCATGAATTAAACGTTTGGCATGAATATTACAGTCAGGTTCCCATGAGTTGTTCTCCGGACCATACCCTTTCCACTTAATTAAAAACTGTACTTGCCCAGACCTCTTTCTGCAGTCAAGGATGGATTCCACTTCATATTCTTCATTGCCGTCCACCAGAACTGGTTCAGGGACCCTGGTGCCCCTATCAGGAAAAGGATCATCTACAGCAGGTTTTAAGAGTGATACGTGAAATACAGGATGTATCTTAAGTGAATCAGGTAAGCATAATTCATACGATACTTCGTTAATTTTCCTTTTCACAGGGAAAGGTCCAATAAATTTTGGGGCAAGCTTCTTGGAAGGACATGACAATCTGATATTATTAGTGGACAGCCATACCTTGTCGCCAGGTTGAAGGTTTAGATCTCCCCTTCTTTTCTCATCAAAGAACCTCTTATTATCCGCTTGCGCTTTGGATACCGCCTCCTGCAAGATCCGATTATTACGACTGAAGAACTGCACTGTGTCCTGGACCGCTGGAACTGAAGATTCTGAAAGAAAATCTGGTAAAAAAGATGCATGAAACCCATAATTGGCAAAGAAAGGAGATTGACCTGTGGCAGAGTGACTGGCGTTATTGTACGCGAATTCTGCAAGTGGCAGCAAGGATACCCAATCATCTTGCACAAAAGATGTAAAACACCTAATGTATTGCTCCAGAGTTTGATTTGTCCTTTCAGTTTGCCCATTAGTTTGGGGGTGGTATGCTGAGGACAGGGCTAGTTCAATCTTCAAGTTTTCACAAAGGGCTCTCCAAAAACGTGAAGTAAACTGCACCCCCCTATCAGACACTATGTTTGCGGGAATCCCATGTAACCTAATGATCTCCTTAATGAACACACGAGCCGTCTCTACAGCAGAAGGTGTTCCTTTCAGGGGCACAAAGTGGGCCATTTTGGATAGCCGGTCGACGACCACAAAGATCGCCGAACACCCCTCCGAATGTGGCAGTTCGACTATAAAGTCCATTGCTATCATCCTCCAGGGCCTATCTGGTATAGGTAATGGTCTTAGTAGACCCCACGCTCTGTTCCTGGGGGTTTTGTTCTGGATGCAGACAGAGCAGGAGTTGACGTATTTCTTGCAAAATTCCTTTAAGTTAGGCCACCAAAAAGTGCGCTGCACCAGCTCAAGGGTCTTACGGACCCCAAAATGTCCTGCAAGTGGGTGGTCATGCAAAAGCGTCAGCACCTTGACTCTAACGTTTTCTGGCACGAAGATTTGACTTCCCCTCCATAATAGTCCATCTCGAGGTGTTAAGGAAGACTCCTGAAGACTTGAAGGTTCTGGGGATGCTTCTCTAATCATGGATAGCAAATCTGTCTGAAGGAGAAGAAAACTGTTTGCCGGCAAAATAGTGTCAGGGACAGAAGAGTCCTTAGGATTATCAAACATGCGTGACAGTGCATCTGGTTTTGTATTCTTGGATCCCGGCCGGTAGGTGATGTGGAAGCAGAATCGTGTGAAAAATAGGGCCCAACGGGCCTGTCTGGGTTTCAGTCTTTTAGCAGATCTTAGATACTCCAGATTTTTGTGATCTGTATAAATCAGTACTGGACCTTCAAGCAAGTATCTCCATTCTTCCAAGGCAGTTTTGATGGCAAGTAACTCCCGATCCCCCACATCGTAGTTCCGCTCAGCCGGCGAAAGTTTTCTAGAGAAGTACCCAACAGGATGCATCAGATCTTTGTTGCCCTGACGTTGGGAAATAATAGCACCCACAGCTACTTCAGAGGCATCAACCTCTAGAATAAAGGGCAAAGATGGGTCTGGATGGCTAAGAATCGGAGCTGACGTGAAACGCCTTTTT
The DNA here is from genome assembly GCA_037952835.1 of Lithobates septentrionalis. NCBI lineage: Eukaryota > Metazoa > Chordata > Amphibia > Anura > Ranidae > Lithobates > Lithobates septentrionalis. Next base: position 947,668 of record JBBDGP010000826.1, read on the forward strand.
AATTATTCAAAGGCCTCCTGGGCCTCCTGGTTCCAGTGGAAACGAAGATTCTGCTTGGTTAGCTGTGTAATGGGGGAGATGATGGCAGAGAACCCCCTGATAAACTTCCTGTAAAAGTTCGCAAAGCCAATAAAGCGTTGTACGCCTTTCTTGTCCATGGGTGCTGGCCATTCTAACACAGCAGACACTTTCTGAGGATCCATTTTAATACCGGTTGGGGTGATGACCAACCCCAGAAACTGAATCTCTTTTTGTTCAAATTCGCACTTCTCCGCTTTGGCGTACAATCTGTGCAAGCGGAGTCGCGCTAGGACTTTACGGACATGTTCCCTGTGTTGCTCAAGTGAACTGGAGAAGATAAGGATATCGTCCAGGTAAACAATTAAGAAGATGTCCAGGAAATCTTTAAACACATCGTTGACCAGATGCTGAAATGTGGCAGGAGCATTGCAAAGGCCGAAGGGCATGACCAAATATTCGTAGTGTCCGAAACGGGTCCGGAAAGCCGTCTTCCATTCATCCCCGGCCCGAATGCGGACCAGATTATAGGCCCCTCTCAGGTCTAATTTGGTGAAGATAATGGCGGTCCGTAATTTTTGAAACAGTTCTGGTATTAGGGGCAACGGATAACGGTTCTTGACCGTAACCTTGTTTAATTCCCGATAATCCACGCAAGGGCGGAGCGTAAGATCTTTCTTAGAGACAAAAAATATTCCTGCTCCTGCTGGTGAAGTGGACTGTCGAATGAAGCCTTTTTCTAGATTTTCATTGATGTAAACCTTAAGCGCCTCTTGTTCCTTCTCGGACAGCGGAAAGATGCGCCCAAAAGGGATCTCAGCTCCAGGAAGCAATTCAATTGGACAGTCATAGGGGCGATGGGGTGGCAGAGAATCTGCTCCCTTCTTGCTGAATACATCTGCAAAGTCCTGATAGACCTCTGGTACGTTTTGAAGCAGATCTGGGTCAGTGTCCATACATAATAGGGTAGTAGCAGGATTAACAGGTTCAGGTAGGCAATGTCTTTGACAATAGGGTGACTGAAACTTGATCTCGCCCGTGGCCCAATTGACAAGAGGGTTGTGGGCTTGAAGCCAGGGCATACCCAAAATGATTGGGAAAAGAGGTGATGAGATGACGTCCAAGATTAAGATCTCTCGATGCTGGGATGAACAGATAGCAGATAGCGGAAGGGTTTCTTGAGAGACCTGCCCGGATTTTATACGGGACCCATCGGCCAGAAAAATTGAGAGTCTATGTGTCTTGTCTTTTAGAGGAAGTTCTTGCTGTGTAGCAAAAGTGGAGTCAACAAAACAGCTACATGCCCCGGAATCAACAATGGCGTTGACTTGAATTGTTCTTCCCTGGAACTGTAATGAGAGAGGGAGAACAAGTTGAGTGGCATTGGCCGTTAAAGCAGACAAACTGGTTGGAGCTGAAGAAAAACACTTACGGGTCTTCACTGGGCAGTTGTTCACGTAGTGGCCCGTTCCGCCGCAATAGAGGCACAGGTTCAGTTGGCGCCTGCGTGCCCGTTCTTCAGGGGTCAAAGTAGTACGCATAAGTCCAAGTTGCATGGGTTCAGGGGCATCAGTTGCCTGGTTGACTGGACTTGGCCCGGCAGAAGGTAGATACCGAGAGGCAGGCAGCGGGGCTCTGGCAGTCATCCACATAGGCCGGGTTTGTTGGGCAGATCGTTCAGACCGGCGCTCACGAAGGCGTCGGTCAATCTGGATAGTGATGGCAATGAGCTCTTCTAAGGTGTCAGGCATTCCTACTCGGGCAAGCTCATCCTTAAGACCCTCAGATAACCCCATGCGGAACTGGTGGCGTAGGGCTGCATTATTCCATTGAGTATCCGCGCTCCAGCGTCGAAAGTCCATGACATAGTCCTCGGCCGGTCTACGGCCTTGCTGGAGCGCGATCAAAGCTGCCTCAGTGGTGGCAGCCCGCTGAGGATCCTCATAAAGCTGGGCCATGGCTTCAAAAAAGGCAGGTAGGGTCTGGATCTGTATGGCGTTGGATTCAAGCAAGCGATGGGCCCAGGTCTGGGGTTCCCCCTGCAGGAGGGATACAACAAACCCCACTTTGGTGGCTTCCAAAGAAAAAGTCCGTGGCTGTAGTCCAAAGTAAAGTTGACAAGCGCTGCGGAAGGCCACAAACTTAGTTCGGTCACCGGAAAACTTGTCAGGAACAGGTACTCTTGGTTCTGGTGGGAGCATGACCACTGAGGGTGGTGCAGCAGCCTGTACTGGAGCAGCTGCAGGTGCAGCGGCCACACCACCGGAACCACTGAGGTTTAACACTTGCCCTTCCAGTCTGTTATAACTGTCTTGTAGAGTCTTTACTGCTTGGGTGAGGGCCGCCAAGTGTGTACGGGCATTCGCGGGAGCGCTCCGGCGCCCCCTGGTGGGGATTTTGGCTGAATATGCTTGGAAATGATCCTTGAGGACCTACGTGCACGCAGATTCACCCGACGACTGCTGACATGCCCCTGACACCAACAATGATAAATTGCACCGTGTAGTTTCCATATGTTAAGACCATGATTGCAATTATGCAACTCCTTGCATATCAACACATATAGAACATATGATACAGCAGCTAAGAGTGAAATATTGTATCAAATGATTTTGAATATACCTGTAGTGCAAAGCCCACTGCAAATTTTTATGTGGTCTACAAAAAGGATGTGGTTGCATCCTCCTAGATGAGCTCCTGGTTTTTCACTACTGAAGCAATTTTAATGAAAAAAAAAAAAAGAGTCAAGGACAGGAAAAACATATTTTTTACAGGGAAAAGCTAAAGTGCTAACTACTGAGGTTAGGCTTTGCTAGAGTCCAGGACAAAAGATGAATGAAAACATTAGAATGCATCAACCCATGTTTTGTTTAACTTATATGTTAAACACCTATTGCCTCATATTTATAATTTTATTTTCATGATGAGGACTGTTTGTTATAAAAAAATATAACAAAAAAATCTAAAATGTGTCTGGGTACCTAATATCAGTATCTACAGCATGATTCAGCATGAAAGCTTCCCTTACCCACTGAATCTATCCCCTATTCCTGCTCAAGGACTGCCACCTTATTGTGGTAAGGAGGTGTGTGTGCTCCATTCTGACCTAGAGAGCTATGCTGGTGGAAGCTTAGGCTCCTGACATAGATTAGACAAAATGTAATCTATGAAAGTAGGGGGGCTTTCATAGTCCAACATCCTTAAAGTGGTTGTAAACCCTCACATAAACCCAGTGAAGTGACTGGCCTCAGATGATATACAGAGTTTAAACAAATCCTCCTACATACGTTTTGCTTGTTTATCTGCAACCCTCTCTTCATCCAAACAAAAGTGGCGAATTTAGATAAAATCCTTCTTTATCTGTCAGGAGCACAGAGGAGGGGGCTCTTGTATAATGTGTGAGAGCTGTTTAGAGGATAGGGACCCCCCCCCCCCCCCATCACACACAGCACAGGAACAAATGAAAGATGCAGAGCTGTGTTCTCAATAGACACGCTGTGTGCTGAGCTCTCTTCCCTGTCACAAATTTATCTCAAGTGTTGGGAAAACCTGTCAGAAATGACTCATGCTAATAACAGAGGAACAAAGCACCAGAGAGAAATGACCCTTAGAGCTTTGAAAGTAGACAAGTAAACGCTACAGATAAATGTGCTTTGTTCAGATTTTATGACTGATGTTTACAACCATTTTAGGGTGAGGACAGTAATAAAACATTGGCTGGTACAAAGTTATAAGACAGCAGTTCTTCTCATACTAGGGTACTGTAGGGCTGTTCCCTAAAAGCTCTTGGCCAAAACATTTGTTTTACTTTGGGATAGAGTAGCTTTTTTTCTTTTTTGCTATCTGCGTCCTATCTCAAAGACTTCTTTTTTTTTTTTGCTGTCCTATAGACACAGGAAGTAAAAGGAAATCTCTCCAAAGAAAGGGAATTTTCCTATTAGAAAATTTACCCTCACCTGTTCCTGTGACAACTCTAAAATTTGGGATTTCTCAAAATAGCAGAAACAGCGGTAACCAGTACCAATAGAAAGTATAAATTCCCCCAGACAGACAGCAATAAAAACTTGACAAAGGTCCCATTCTATCCAACATTTAAAACAAGTATTTTTGGCTTCATATAAGTAATAAAATGAAAGCAAACACAATAGCTGGACAGGCTCCACAGACAACAATAAACAAATGAGGATGAAGGGCAATGGCATGACCCATGATGGTAAATATCTTGGAAGATAAGAAGGTTGTCTATGTTAGGCTAATGTAGCACTTGTGGCCTCTGCAGAAACAAGAATTCGTCAGCATCAGATTTGCTAGAAAATGCAGATAGAACACTCACCGGCTTTCTATGTGTTGGTTCCTCACTGAAGAAGTCTAGCTTCTTTGGTGGCAAAAATGCCTAAAAATGTAAGTCGCCAGTGAGGGATCAACACTTCACTCAGTCAGCGAGGGAGTAACGCATGCAAGCAGGTGAGTGTTTCACTGTCCCCATGTGTCCTCCAAAGTGGTCTTGCCACTGACGAGTTCTCAAAAGCGACAGGATCCCTAATATGCCCCAAGTGTGACATTACCCTTATTCCAATGGATCAAATAAGGATGAATGTTTAGGAATGAGTAAACTGATTTGTCAAAGTCAGAATTCACAGGGAATCAAGCCAGCTCACTATACAATAAGATTCACAGGTAATAAGCAATTAATGGTTTTTATGATTTGTGCAATTTTGTAAAGTTGTTAAGTATCACATTGTTGGGCCTCTCCATAGTCCCACCATATGAAAAAAATATAGTTTTATGCTGAAGTTGGATGTATTATATACATACTTTACCACCACATATAACTTACCGTGTCCTTCCAAATTAAGCTATTTTAGATTAATTTTAATTTACATTGATTTCTTTCTTAATATGTGTGGAGATATATGTAATTTTCTGCAAATACTTTTTTTTAATATAATGGGGTAATGCTGTAATATAATGATACTAATAAGAAGAAGATATACAGTATTTTCATTTCAAATCAACTTTTTAACAAGAAATGGCAAAATGCTAAATTAAATTTCTTATGAATTTTTTTAGAAAAGAAAAAGTTAGATATAAATACCAAACTTCTGTAAAAATTCTTCTATGCAACACAACTTCCCTTACTTTTATCAATGGTGGAAATGTGTTTTATTAGAATAAATACTTGCTGAAATCTCAAACAGTTATGTTTTGTCTTGGTGGCTGTATTTATTACCAGTTCAAGGCTACTAGGAATTTCTTTGTGATCCTTTTGGGTTTGTTTTAATGATCTTCTATCTGGGTCTCATATGACTCTATAAAAATACGCAACCTTCTAATTAAGGTAAACTGTGTTGGTAATATCATTTTGTGTATCAGTTTAAAATAAAATACAAATTACATGGTTAAACAGTATTAACCCTTAAATGACCAGTGGTCGACAATGCCTAGATGCCCAGACCAAATTTAGCACTATCAGTTAAAGGGGTTGTAAGGCTTCATGTTTTTTCACCTTAATGCATCCTATGCATTAAGGTGAAAAAACAACTTGCACTCTCCGGTTCCCCTGAGCCCCCGTTTTTTACTTCGTGGGTGTGATCCCGCGTCGCTCTCTCCATGGCTGATCGGCTCCTCATTGGATAGATTGATAGCAGCGCAGCCAGCCATTGGCTCCCGCTGCTGTCAATCAAATCCAGTGACACAGCCGCTGGGGGGTGGGGCCGAGTCATACACTCGGCGGCTATGCACGCCGATTGTACAACACGGGAGCGTGCCCGCAAGGTGACCCCCTCGGGAAAGAGCTTCCCAGAGGGGGTTATCAATTGCGGGGAGGAGCCGGGACAGAATTTTTGAATTTCCCAATTCCGAATTTCCCAATTTTCAGAAATCGAAAATTTGGAAATTCAAAAATGTAAAAATCCGAAAATTTGAAAATCTGTAAAAAAAAAAAGAAAATCAGTAAAATTCGAAATAATAACTAACTATTAAATTATAGGTATTGGAATTTCCATTCAAATTTGGCTCTTTGTGAACTTAACGAATACAAATCTGAAGTTAGGAATTATCCAAAATAACGAATGCTGCATCTAAACAAATGGAATGGAACAAATTAATAATAAATAATAGTGATAAAAAGGTTTTATTATTATTATTGTTATTTACTATTATTAGATCGTTACATTCCATTCTTTTAGGTACTATTTCAGATAATACGTTCACTAACAGGCAAATTTGAAAGGAAATTCCAATACCTATAATTTAATAGGTTTTTGAATTTTCGGATTTTCATTCTTTTGAATTTTCAGAGTTTCATTCTTATTTTCAGATTTTGAAATTTCCAAAATTTTCAAATTTCTGAAATTCCGAATTTTCAAATTCCCGAAATTCCGAATTTCCGAATTTTCAAATCTCCGAAATTACGAATTTTTGAATTTCCTCATTTCGAATTTTTGAATTTCCGAACTTCCAAATTTCCGAACTTCCAAATTTTGCAAATTTTGAATCTTCCAATTTTTCAATTTCCAAAATTTTTCAATTTCCGAAATTTCGAATTTCCGAATTCCGAATTTCCGAATTCCGAATTTCCAAAATTCTGAATTTCCGAATTTCCGAAATTTCGAAAATTCGAAAATTCAGAAGTTCCGGAAATTGAAAAATTCGGAAATTCGGAAATTTCGGAATTAACGAATTTGTCAGAATTCGTTAAAAAACGAATTCGGAACTAAACGAATTGCACATGTCTAATACTAAGCCATTTTAGAACTCTATGCTAATTTAGTGAAATCTTTAACCACTTCTCTACCTGCCCATAGTAATATGACGCCCGCAGGAGGGATCTCCCATCCTGGGCAGGCGTCATATGACGTCCTGGGCTTCCCGTCTGTCTAGGGGGCACGTGCGCGCGCGCGCCGCGTTGCTCGGGATTCGGTGCACGTGCCCGGCGGCCGCCATGTCCGCAGGGCACCTGCGATTGCCCATGAACACAGCAGGATGGATCTGTGTGTATAAACACACAGATCCACGTCCTGTCAGGTGAGAGGAGACCAGTGGTGTGTTTCCAGTACAGAGGAATACCGATCAGTCTCCTCCCCTTGTGAGTCCCCTCCCCCTACAGTTAGAATCCCTCCCTAGGAAACATAATTAACCCCTCGATCACCCCCTTCCCTGCCAGTCACATTTACACAGTAATCAGGGCAGTTTTATAGCACTAATCGCTGTATAAATGTGAATGGTCCCAAAAATGTGTCAAAAGTGTCCGATATGTCCGTCGCAATGTCACAGTCACGAAAAAAATCGCAGAGCGCCGTCATTACTAGTAAACAAAAAAAGCCATAAATCTATCCTGTATTTTGTAGACGCTATAACTTTTGCGCAAACCAAACAATATACGCTTATTGCAATTTTTTTTTACCAAAAATATGTAGAAGAATACATATCAGCCTAAACTGAGAAAAAAATTTAATTTTTTTTTTTAAATGGGATATTTTTTTTTTATTTTTCACATTATGGTTTTTATTTAGAAAAAATAAAAAGGTTCAGTACAAATCAGTTTTGCATCAATCACAACAAATGATCCAGTTACAGGAGCGCTTCATAAAGTATTAAACACTTATAAACATCTAATAACAATGCAAGGATATGTCTACCCATTCCATATATTTCTGCCAGACTCGTGTTGCTTTAAATCTGCAGGGTCTATGGCTGAAATATCTACAGATGTTTAATCTTTATTTCAAAAAGAATATCAGTTAGTAACTATGGGGGTCATTTACTATAGCGCTATGGCGCTAATTCGCGCAAATTGCCGCGAATTAACGCTAATTTGCGGCAATTTAGCGCGCATTAGCGCTAATAGCGCTAATTCGCGCTAAAATGGTATTCACTATAGCGCTGGTGAGAAAATACTCCCAAAATCGAATTTACTATAGCTCCCTGAAACTAAATAGAGCCCAAACCCTTACTCTGCTAAAAGCTAGAGAATTGCACATGGAAATATTGTTTAGAGCATGATATAATTGCCTAAATGGTACTGAAATATGCGGTATATTATTTAAAGATTATCTGCTTTTAAACTGTGTGAAAAAGTGATTTCTACACTGAAATATCTTTAAAAGTCTGAAAAGTGAAAAATTCCCCGTTTTGGACAACTAGGTGCCAACACAACTGAGCATGCTCAGACCTGAAAATAACTCTCATTTTAACTCAAGTGTCTTTTTTACCTGGAGGTATAGTAAATACCAAAATGAGAGCTAATTAGAGAGCATTTTTTGGGAGTTAAAATCTGCTCTAATTTAGTCCAAATGAAGTTTCAGTCATTGATTCTAATGGAACAATTCTAACTTTCACAAAAAAACCTTTTAATGTTGACATGAAATGTATCTTTCTGTGAAATAAATTTTCCTTTGCAACATTGTTGCTTCTACTTAAAATATTTTGATTTGAAGAATGCTACAATGTGGAATGTTTTGATGTTTTGGTAAAATATATCTTTCTCTGTCACTTTCACTTGATATTCTTCATCTCACAACAATCTTCACCCCAAACTCACACAGGTGTCTTTACAATCCACAAACAATACCATTGCTGATGAAAATTTAAAATGAATCACAATTTTTTGTGCTTTTTATTATTTCCAAATATTCATAATTTGAGCCCAAAAAATGTGATATGTGTACCAACATCAGAAAGCAAAATGTAATTCCCAAAAATTTGAGGGTAATATTCTACTCTCACCCACAAAAAAACACCAAATATCACAGAATAAATCAAGAAGAATTACTCTTGAGTAATGTAATTCCATCACCTGTATGTCCATAGAAATGCAGTAATTATGTGTTTTTATGTGTATTTATGTGTATTCATGTGTAGGAGGGTCTCACACGTGGCAGCTCTGTGGCTTAGAGGTTAGAACTTCTGCTTAGTATTTCTGAGGGTCTGGGTTCAAATCCCAACCATGTTACTTCATGTAGAGAAGTTGTCTCATCTCCCAGGTCCTATAACTATGTCTAATTGTAGTAGTTATGTGTAGGGGGGTTCCACCACCATTGTAAGTCTTTTCCAGATACACTATATAGCCAAAAGTATTGGGACGCCTGCCTTTACACACACATGAACTTTAATGGCAGCCCAGTCTTAGTCCGTAGGGTTAAAATTTGATTTGGCCCACCCTTTGCAGCTAGAACAGCTTCTGGGAAGGCTGTCCACAAGGTTTAGTCTGCCTATGGGAATGTTTGATCATTCTTCCAGAAGTGCATTTGTGAGGCCAGGCACTGATGTTGGATGAGAAGGCCTGGCTTGCAGTCTCTACTCTAATTCAGCCAAAGGGTGTTCTATCGGGTTGAGGCCAGGACTCTGTGCAGGCCAGTCAAGTTTCTCCACCCCAAACTTGCTCATCCATGTCTTTATGGACCTTGCTTTGTGCACTGGTGTGCAGTCATGTTGGAACAGGAAGGGGCTTTCCCCAAACTGTCCCCACAAAGTTGGGAGCATGAAATTGTCCAAAATGTCTTGGTATGCTGACGCCTTAAGAGTTCCCTTATCTGAAACTAAGAGGCCAAGCCCAACCCCTGAAAAACAACCCCGCACCATAATACCCCTCCACCAAATCATTTGGACCAGTGCGCAAAGCAAGGTCCATAAAGACATGGATGAGTGATTTTGGGGTGGAGGAACTTGACTGGCCTGCACAGAGTCCTGACCTCAACACAACAGAACACCTTGGGGATAAATTAGAGAGGAGACTGTAGGTCAGGCCTTCTCGTCCAACATCAGTGCCTGACCTCACAAATGCACTTGGAAGAATGGTCAAACATTCCCATAGACACACTCCTAAACCTTGTGGACAAGAGGAGTTACAGCTGTTATAGCTGCAAAAGGTGGGCCAAATGAGTTTTGAACCCAATACTAATACTGGGATGCCATTACAGTTCATGTGTGTTTAAAGGCAGGTGTCCCAATACTTAGGCCAATATATTGTATATTGCTTGTGACACTGAGCATGGCTATGGACTTAGGGCTGGTTCACACCACTGAGATGTAGAGACCATGCTTGGGGCTGCCTGGTGGCTAAGTGGGTAGCAGTTCTGTCTACCAGCACCTGGGATGTTGGTTCAATTCCCCAACATGCTAATCCTTGTGTTGAAGTTTACAGGTTCTCCCTGTGTGGGTTTCTCACCACAATCTAAAGACATGCTGGCATTTTATTTGTCTCCTGTCGAAATAGGTTCTAATGTAAGAACGTTCATTTTGGACTTTATATTGGAAGCTCATTGCAGCCAGGGACTGATGTTAATGTTTATTAGCACTAATCATGCCCAGGGACTTGGACATTTCAAATTTTAGGGTTTACACTGCACAGGTACATATGCTTAGAAAACTATTGCTTTCTTTATGTGGATGCAAATGGACTTTGATCTTTGTCCTGTAGTTGGAGATTTGATGCACATAGCCAAGGGCTAACACAGTTGCAAATACTATTATGTGTTCCTGCTCATCAGGTGCAATCACTTTAGACATACATGAAGAGACAGATTGAAAGATACTGGTGGGCGTGTACTTCTATTGGGTGTGTCAGTGTGCTAACAATACAACCTCTCTTATATAAAGGCCTGCAGTAGGGGGGTTTGTTTGGCCTGAGAAGGTCAGGTTTTTTGTTGTGATGGAGAAGGAATGATATTGGGAGATTTGATGAAATTCTTGTGCATTTTTTCAATCAAAAGTGGGTTTATGTGGCCATGCTGTCAATGTTGTGTGTGTATTGTTCCTGTCTGATCATGCAAACATCGTTTGGAAGCATCTGCTGACCTACTATTTTTGATCTCGTTTAATCGTGTAAACCGAAATGCAGCTTGCAGCAGAACATGGTCACCAATGTATGCATGTGTGGATTGTGGGCTGGTGGTGGGTGTTTTGAATAAGTCTTTTGCAATATTATGTTGGAATGCTTTGTAAGAATAACTGTTAAGTATGTTTCTATAATCTTACAGATAATAATGTGATGTGTTGCCCAATATACACTGAAATTAAAGCTGTGTCCACTCTAAGGTTTTGTCTAATTTTAGATTGTAAGCTCCTATGAGCAGGGCCCTTAAAATTCCGTTGCTAAATGTAGCACCATATATCCTGTCCAAATTTTTTTTAAAGCTAGTAAATGTAAATTTATTTTTTTTCTGCTGGTAAAATAAAATTACATTGAGCTTTTGTTGTGGTGTGTGTGTGGTGTTTTTTTTTTTTTTTTTGTTTTTTTGTTTTTTTGTTTTTTACTTCTACTTTTCTTTCTCTTTAGTTTTTGTGGGTGGTGGTTTTGGGAAAGTGCAATATCTTTTATATTTTATTTCAATATGTATTTGTGCACCAAAAAACGAATCTCTTTGCCCTGGTTCACATGCTACTTTGAAATTGCGCTACTTCATGATTTCAAAGTAGCAAGGTCAGCGTGATTTCAGGTGGCTTCATACACAAATGTCTATTGAAGTCGCACCTGAAATTGGCAAAAGTAGTGCAGGAACTACTTTATCAAATTGATGCGGTGCCACAAAAAAATGTTGCATCGATTGGAACAGTGCCATTGCCAATAGTCATGCGATTTGATCTCTCAAATCACATGACCAATCGCTCCAATGTAAACCTAGGCTTCTGCACAACTGCAAGTTATATATAAAGGTTCCACCTTTATCATTAACAGCTGTGGAGAATTGCAGGTAATGAATTCAGCTGGTGGATAGGCAGTGTTTGAATGTGTCAGCTCTGGTTCACGTTGGTGTGATTTGACATGTCAAATCTGTGGCAATTGCACTGTTCTAATTGGTGCGATTTGTATTGATATTGGTGCAGAAACTGCACTGATGTCTGTTGCCCCCACAGTCGGGACTGACATGCAGGAATGAAATTGTGAGTTCAGCTGAACACTTTCCTCCCTCTGTCAGTGTGAACCAGGGCTCAAACTGGGCCTTTTGCCTTTGTAATTCACCTGCTGCTAACCCAGGGACACCATTTCTTAGCAAACTCCCTTAAGTTTACCTTTAAATATATGTAGAAATACAGATTTGCATATCTGAAAATAAAAAATACTAATCATGGTTGAGATCAAATATTCGCAGCTGCAATCAAAAGCGTGGTTTCACCTTCTGACCTGGAAATTAGTCATTGTATGCACCCAGAAATTCCTGTGCTATTCAGGATCTCCATCTAGGTGGACATGGCGAGGTCTCTTTAGCAGAGAGGAGGTGCTGCTCATTGGCCGGGTAAGTGTAGGATATGTACTTGTACTTAATCAATGCGGGGTGGATGTCATAGTTAGATTTGGTGTGGGTGGGGTTCATTGATTTGTTTGGCATCACCACACATTTGCTTCCATCCCATGTGCACACATCACTTCCTGCATTTGTTCTGCTGATGTAAATGCAAGTATAAATGAGAGCTCCTTTTATTAAAATATATATGACTTGTTTCACAGCTGGGCGAATTTTCCAGCAAATTTGGACCTCTGAGTTGCATGACAAGTTGTACCCCATGATTCTCAATGACAACCATTCATATCTGTGCTACTTTAAGTCGCACCAACTTCAAAGTAGTCCCTGTACTACTTTGGTGTGACTTGAGGTATATCGGGTACAATATTACACAGGCATTCCCAGAAGTTGGGGCCAAATTGCAGCGGCAAAGTGGCAGCAAAATAGTGTGACTTTCAGGTTGCAGCAGTGTGAATGAGATTCAAGGATAACACCTTTTGAATTTGGCCCTATTGTCACTTGTGCATCCTGAAGGTGTAGCAAATTCTTCCCTGCACTACCTTGGTTTGACTTTGATGCAATTTGAGGTCCATACACCACAAGATTACACAGACATTGCTTCAAGTCATGACAAAGCTGTGCAATTTTAAGGTCGCACAAGTGCAAATGGGGCCTTATTCAAAGGTGTTATCAATTAATCGCATTAGGTTACTTTCACACTTGGGTGACTTTTCATGGAGCTTTGGACCTCAGAGTCACATGAAAAGTTGCCCCCCTTGATTTCCATGCATATTTATTAGAGCTGCATGATTAATCGTCATCGTGATTTTTTCCCCCTTTACGATCTTGAAAAAAGAGTTTCACGATTCTTGCTATGCAAAGAACTCTCTCTGCTCTTCTGAAGCCACAGCCGAAAAAACAGGAAGTCTGCCAAGAATTAGAACATTCTTTATCAGTGAACTTAACTAGAAACCTTGTAACAATTTGTCAATTAAATTGAATTCTGTGTAAGTGAGGAAAGTTTAACTACTTAAAGAGGAGTTCCACCCAGGGGGGCCGTCAAAAAAAAAAAAAAAAATTAAAAGTCAGCAGCTACAAATACTGCAGCTGCTGACTTTTAATTGGACACTCACCTGTCCCTGGGTCCAGCGATGCGGGGGATCGAAGCCCCACTCGTCTCCCCCCTCCGCTCGTCGGCGCCGGCATTTCAACTGTGGGTGCCGGGCTGTGATTGGCCGCTCAATCACCTGGGACCTGTAATGGGTCCCAGATGATTGACAGGAGGGAGGGAGCAGAGCGGAGCCCTTCCTGTGCCGAGGAGGAAGTGATGTCACCAGCCCAGGCTAAGGGACAGGCAGACTACGAGGGACCACCTAGCAACAGGCATTTAGAGGTAAGTGAAAAAAAAAAAATATCCAAATGTTTTTTTGGTTTTTTTTTTAGAATTTTTACAGGTAGTTTTGTTTTTTGGGTGGAACCCCACTTTAAACACTAAACATTTTTCTGACATTTGTTGGTTTCAGGTTAAAATCTTTTTTTTTTTTTTTTGCTAGAAAATTACTTAAAACCCCCCAACATTATATATATTTTTTTAGTAGAGACCCTAGAGAATAAAATGGTGGTTGTTACAATATTTTATGTCACACTGTATTTGCGCTTTCAAATGCAATTTTTTTTGGAAAAAAGTACTTTAATGAATTTAAAAAAAAAAAAGAAAAGTTAGCCCAATTTTTTGTGGGATAATGTGAAAGATTTTACGTCGCGAGAATCATGATCTTTTTATTCTAAGCAAAAAAATTGTGATTCTCATTTTGGCCAGAACCGTGCAGCTCTAATATCTATGCAACTTCACCCATGTTCACATAGGTCTGAATTGACATGTCAAATTGTAGGCCAAATCGGCGCCTATTGATGGCAATGGAACTGTCCGAATTGGTGCGATGCCACAACGATTCCCAAAAGTAGTTCCTGCACTACTTTGGGCGACTTCAGGGGGCGATTTCTTACCTCCCAACTTTTTGAGATGGGTATAAGGGACACCTATTAGCAAAAGTAGGTAGACATAGGACACCTTCTTAAAGGAGAACAGTTGGGACCTATGTGATTTCACTAGACATCTGTGCAGGAAAGTGCACTGATGTCTCTGAAATCGCTGACAAAGTCGGGCTGAGTCACACTTGTGTGACTTTGGACATCAGAGTCGCATGACAAGTCATACCCCATGATTTTTAATGTGTACCATTCATATCTGTGCGACTTCAAGTAACACTGACTTCAACATAGTCCCTGAACTACTTTGGTCTCACTTTGATGCGAGTTGAGGTCCATAGATCTCAAGTTTACACAGGCATTCCCTGGAATTGCGGCAAAATTGCTGATGCAAAATCATGGGAAAGTTGCGTGTCTTTCCCTGCGACTCCTGTGTCCATAGACCTCAAGATTACACAGGCATTGCTTAAAGTCGCATTAAAATCTCGCAACTTTCAGGTCGCACAAGTGTGAAAGGTGCCTAAGTCACTGTGCTGAGTACTATTTGATACCTAGAATATAAAGTAGTCCCACCATCAAACACTAGTAAACATATGTTCTCAATATAATTGTGCTCAAATGGCTGAAAATCACACAGATGGTATCACCTACTGAAAGCTTGCATTGTACTCAGCAGCATATGCTGAAAAGAGGCAAATGCCTATTAGCCAATGCCACATCGGCACGAGCATGGTTGTTACTATAATATTAATGCCTGAAATGCAAAACATTATTGTATTGAATCAAACATTAGTAAATGTATTTTCTCTGTAGGTAAGTGCTCAGCTCTGTAGCATAGCGGTATACCCTGCTGCCCCCAAAAGTTCAAGCCATGAATTCAAATCCCACTGACATCATCACCTCCTAGAAGTGTGCATTGTACTCAGAAGCATAATTAGGCAAAGCACATCAGCTTGCTTTATTCCATATTTTAACTCTTCAAATGCATGCAATGGTATGTACTTATTCAATAATATGGTATGGAATTCCAAAATTCAAGGAAAAAAATGTCGTAGGGTCCGCCCAGTACATACCAGGCCCTTCGGTATGGACTTTAAGGGGAACCCCACACCAAAATGTAAAATAAATTTGATGTGGGGCCCCCAAAATCCATACCAGACCCTTACCTGAGCATGCAGCCTGGAGGTCAGGATAGGGGGGGATGAGTGAGCACCCTCCCCTTCTGAACCTTACCAGGCCACATGCCCCAAAGCACCTTTTCCCCATGTTGATGGGGACAAGGGCCTCTTCCCGACAACACTGGTCGGTGGTTGTCGATCTGCAGGCAGGGGGTTTATCAGAATCTGGAAGCCCCCTTTAACAAGGGGGCTCCCAGATCCTGTCCCCTATGTGAATAGGTATGGGGTACATTTTACCCCTATCCATTCACCAAAAAAAGTAGTGAAATGTAAAAAAATGAATAGCTGGTTTTTGACAATTCCTTTATTGTAGAATAGCTCCGAGCTGTCTTCTTCCCTGAGCCATCTTCTCCAGACGCTGTCTCTCCCTCCTCCATCTTCTCCCTGAGCTGTATTCTCCCAGAGCCGTCTCTCCTGCCACCGCCATCTGCTGTGTTCTTTCCGCACCGCTGGTTACCCGCTAATAAAATAAACCTGCTCTTCTTCCATGGTGGTCTTCCTCCGCTGTGTTGTCACCCGCTGTGTGGCGTCTCTTACATAGCCATGGAGCGGACTCTCCGGGTGACATTATCGGATCGCCACAGAAGACCGCCACAAGAAGAGCGGCTTTTTTTTATTAGTGGGTAACCGGCTGCACTGAAGAACACATCAGCGGGAGAAGATGGTGGCAGCAGGAGAGACAGCTCGGGGAGAAGAAACATCAAACACTAGTGAATGTATTTTCTATGTATTTTCTATGTATGACTGTGCTACACCCAATAGGCTAGCGGTCAGCAATTCTACCTTGAAGCAAATGACTATTAGCCAATTAGCCAAAGCAGCATATGCTGAAAATAGGTGAACACAAGAAAACAAACAAGGCGCCTCTAAGTGTAGAAGAAAGACAAGTTTAATGCCCCAACAGGGTTCCAAAAACACTTACAAGATGGAAGGTGTAATCAGGCACTTCGTAAATGGCGCTGCATTGGAAAGGGTCACAGTGGAAGGAAGCATTCAGAGCGGATGGATGTGATACAAGGCAGCGGCAGTGTGGAACAGAGGAAGCCGCTGTGAGGCCGGCGTCGTTAGCACGAAGGGACGGCGTAACCGGAAGTGATGTCATCCACTGGAGCAGTTCCTTAACCAGTCTGGACCGCAAACAGACAGCAAAAGGGAGGAAGTGTCGTCTAGACTATACTAGCCCTGTGCGCCCTATAGAAATATTTTTAAATATTTTTTGATTTTTTATTGAAAATAGGTGAACGCCAATTAGCCAATGCACTTCAAATTTGGCTGATTCTATTATATTAACTCTTCAAATGCATGCAATGATATGTAGGTATTCAATACTATTATGGTGTGAAATTCCAAACACCACACACTAACTAATGGGCAGATTACATTTTTTTGTTTGTTCATTTTAATTTGCTTGTGCACTGAAAAAATAAACACAGCTGGGGGATGGTAGGTTGGCTGGTATTTTAACTTGTACCGTGAGTGCTGTGGAGACATCTGAGCAGACTACTAAGCCATTGTGCTAAGTATGAGACCTGCATAATAGTGTAGTATGATTAAAGAATGAATATAAATAATTACCGCTTTATAGTCACCTAAATTAAAAAATAAAAAACAACATACAACAAATAGGTAACCTAAATGTTTAATACATGTAACTTTACAGAATAGCAGACATTACTATGTAATAATCATTCATAACTGCATTAGTTAGCAAAAGAAGGAAAAAACTAGGAATACCAATTGCAACATACATCAATAGATGCACAAGAGGTAGAGCACATCTCACATAAAAATGTTTCTTTCACATACATGGATCATGGTTACAGTGCAGTACTATATAACAACTTGGTAGGAATTGGCATTTGCATATACGCGGAAGCGCTAATTAGCGCCAGCTTAGAATTTACTAACATGTGTTTCTCACTAATAGCGCTAGTTTTTCATTCGCACATTCGCCTGTTGAAATTTTATTTGGCTAAAATGGGAGCTATTATTTGCCATAGTGCCCAGTACTTCCTGGCACTATAGTAAATGACCCCCATAGACTTTAACGGTGTTCGCGTGCTCGAACAAACTTTTTTCCTGTTCACATGTTCTGGTGCGAACCGAACAGGGGGGGGGGGTCTGCTCATCCCTACCTAGCAGTAAAAAGGGTTGCTGGTTCGTATTCCCAACCACACCACAAGAATACCTGCCTGGAGTTTGCATGTTCTCCCTGTGCCTGCGTGGGTTTCCTCCGGGTACTCCGGTTTCCTCCCACACTCCAAAGACATGCTGGTAGGTTAATTGGCTTCTGTCTAAATTGGCCCTAGTATATGAATGTGAGTTAGGGACCTTAGATTGTAAGCTCCTTGAGGGTAAGTGCCCATATTAGTGTATAATGTATATGTAAAGCACTGCGTAAATTGACGGCACTATAGAAGTACCTTAAATAAAAATAAATAAGTCTTCACTAATATTATGGTGTGAATCTCCAAAACACCATACATTAGCTAACAAGCAGTTTACATTTGATAAACTTTATTGTATGGTATATAAACCATCAAACACTAGTAAAAGTATTTTGTATATATAATTGTGCTCAGCCCAATAGGCTAGCAGTTAGCACCTCTACCTTCAAAAATTCAGGTATTGAAAGGCTCATGGGTTCAAATCACACAGAAGAATTCTAAAAGATTACTATTGGTGGAGAAAAGGAGAATTACTGTTAGCCAGTTAGCCAATTAGCCAAAGCAGCATGCAGTGAATGCCAAGTAGCCAATACACTTTAATATGGTTTGATATTATTGTATTAACTCTTCAAATGCTTGCAATGGTATGTAAGTATTCACTAATATTATGGTGTGAATCTCCAAACACCACACACTAGCTAACAAGCAGTTTACATTTGATAAACTATCACTAGGTGATTGCCAAGTAGCCAATGCAGTTTAATGTGAAACTTTTTATTGTATTAACTCTTTAAATGCATGCAATGGTATGTAAGTATGTTATGATGTGACATTCCAAACACCACACACTAGCTAAAGGGCAGTTTACATTTCTTTGTTTGTTTATTTTAATTCACTTGTGCACTGAAAAAATAAACACAGCTGATGGATGGTAGGTTGGCTGTTGTTTGAACTCATACCATGAGTGGTGTGGAGATATCCAAGCAGACCACTAAGCCATTGTGCTAAGTACAAGACCTGCATAATAGTGTAGTATTATTAAAGAATGAACATAAATAATTACTGCTTTATAGTCAACTAAATTAATAAATAATAAATCAAAAACATGAAAAAAACAACATACAACAAATAGGTAACCTAAATGATTAATACATGTAACTTTACAGAATAGCAGACATTACTATGTAATAATCATTCAGAACTGCATTTCTTAGCAAAAGAAGGAAAAAAAAACTAGGAATACTAATTGCAATATAAATCAATAGATGCACTGGAACTAGAGCACATCTCTGATAAAAAATGTTTCTTTCACATACATGGATCATGGCTACAGTACAGTGCTATATAACAACTTGATAAGAATTGGCATTTGTATATACGCGGAAGCGCTAATTAGCGGCAATTTAGAATTTACAAACGTTTGTTTCCCGCTTATTTTCATGTGCACATTCGCCGTTTTGTTCCCATTTGGCTAAAATGGGCTCTATTATTTGCCATAGTGCCCAGTACTTCCTGGAGTTATAGTAAATGACCCCCTATATCTCCTGACGTATGTGCATTCTGAACATAGGAGAGTTAGGAAAGAATATTAAGAAAAAAAAAAAAAGAGAAAGAGAATGGATATGGTAAAGGGGGACTATCAACCACATAAACATCCCTGTGTGAATCCTACACATTCCAGAATATTTGATTAGTTCTTCAGACAGTACCAATCCCGGTACTGTGTCCAGCTGTGTAGTTTGCGAAGGCAGACGAGTATTTGAATATCGTCCACGGTTGCCATGTCTTGTGAAATCTGTCTATCTGTGCGTTGGACTGTGCTAGTGTGTCTTCCAGTTCATAAATTTCTGTTACTTTGTGGATCCAATCTGTTATTGATGGGACCCTAGTAGAATTCCAGTGAATCGGAACAAGTGATTTTGCCGCATTCAGTAAGTGTTTTGTAAGAGAGTGCTTATACTTCTTAAGGGGCCATGTCGTAATGTGCAGCAGGCAACACTCCGCGTCAAGTGTCAGTGTGGTTTCTGTAATCAATGAGATTAGCTCTTTCACTTTTTCCCAATAGGGAACAATTAAGGGACACTGCCACCAAATATAGTATAGGGAACCAATGTCTGACGAGCATCTCCAACATAAATTGGAAATCTGAGGGTTCCACTTGTTCAGCTTCGCTGGAGTTAAATACCAATGAGTCATTCATTTGTATGCTGTTTCCTGCATTTTAGTGCTAATGGAGCACTTATGTGATAGAATATAAGCATTTTCCCATTGTTTGGGTGAAATGTTTACCTGCATCGTCTCGGACCACCTTCTCTTGGGTCTATCATCTATTGGTCTTTTAGCCTCTTGTAGCCAAGCGTAGATAAAAGAAGTTGTTCTTTCAACTTTCTCACCTGTGAGACACACCGACTCGAGGACAGTCAGGGGTCTGTTAAAATTTCCTGTTTTCTTTTTGCTATTGAGATAACTACGGATTTGTAGATATGCCCAGAACTGCATTTGGGGTAGATTGTTGTCTTCCTTGAGGGTGAGAAGGTCCTTAACTCCGTCGTTTGTAAAGCAGTCCCTGGCTAGGAGTGGTTTATTGTGGGCGTGTGACCTAAGTTGGGGGTTTCCCACTCCTGGGATAAAATCAGGGCTATCTAGCAACGGGGTAAGCGGTCCTGGTATGGAAGAGATCAATTTCTCTTTGTTTAGACCATGAAACAATTTTAGAGTGGTTCCTGTTAGAGGGTGTTGTTTCAGATCAGTCGGGTAAGCTGACCATGGTATCCAGGGTGTAAATTGTAATGGTATAGGATTAAGGTCTCTCCCTAAATTAACCCAATCTTTAGAGTCTTGATGACAATGCCAATCAATAACCCTCGCTAGATGAGAAGATAAGTGATAATCTCCAAAATTGGGCAATCTTAATCCTCCCTGTTCCTTTATTCTTACTAACGTTGCATACTTAATTCTTGGGTTTTTATGTGCCCAAATAAATCGTAGTAACATTGCGCGCAGACTAGCAAACATACTGCGTGGTAGTTTAATTGTAAGGGTGCGCATAAAATACAGAAGTCTGGGAAGGATAGTCATTTTGATAATGGCCGCTCGGCCAAACCAAGAAAAGGCTCCAGCGTTCCATTTGGCTAAGTCTCGCTCAATCTTTTTAAGTAAAGGAGGGAAGTTGCATTCATAAATTGAGTCAATTTTAGGAGTTAACCTAATACCTAGATACTTTAGGGATTTAGAGTCCCACTTAAATGGGGAGTTCTCCATTGTGTGCTTTAATATGTGTTCTGGGAGAGTTACATTCATAGCTTCTGATTTGGAATAATTTATCTTTAAGTTGGAAATATATCCGTAATATGTGAACACTTTCTCTAAGTTAGGTATAGTAATATGGGGATTTGTGAGAAAAAATAATAAGTCGTCTGCGAAAGCAGCTATCTTGTACTCTCTGTCCAACACCCGAAAACCAGATACAGAAGGATCAGCGTTGATCGTTCTAATAAGTGGTTATAAGGATATTATAAAAAGGAGGGGGGAGAGAGGACAGCCCTGTCTCGTACCGTTGGTGATATGTACCTTTTCAGAGAGTGTGCCGTTTATTTTTAGCTTCGCTGTAGGATTCTGATAGAGGGCTGAGATCCAAGCCAACATCCTAGAGCCCAAACCTACATGGCTGCATGTCGCCAGCATGTAGTCCCATGCTACTCGGTCGAAGGCCTTCTCCACATCAGTGGACAGGAGAAGGCCCTCTGAGTTATGCGTTCTGGCTGAATGGGTTAGAAGTAATGATTTGATTACATTGTCTTTGGCCTCGCGGCCTGGCATAAAGCCCACTTGTTCAGGTCCAATCAGCTGTTGTAAATGGGGTCTCAGTCTGTTGGCAAGAATCTTTGCGAATATTTTTATGTCTAGATTGAGTAATGAAATAGGGCGATAGCTGGCACATATCGAGGGGTCCTTACTAGGTTTCGGTACTACCGTTATGAAGGCTGAGAGCAGGTCTGGAGTCACCTCTCTAGGTCTGGACAGGGAGTTCAGCACCAACGTCAACGGGTCTGTCAGCAGATCTACAAAAGTTTTATAATAGATGGCCGTGAAACCATCGGGTCCCGGACTCTTGTCCAGTTTCAGATGTTTGATGGCCCCCCTGATTTCCATTGAATCTATCGGGCATTCTAAAGCGTTCGCATCTAAAGCATCTAGTGAAGGGAGTCCACTGTTTTTTAGGTCTCGTATAATCTGAGTCCTGTCTCCTATCATGTCTGGCTGTCGATGTTGTTGTGGGAGATTATATAGGTTGGTATAAAATGAGTGGAAGTGTTTTGCAATTGCCTCTGTCGAGACATCTAACGAGCCTTGAGCTCGTCTAATACCCATAATGGTGTTGCTGTTCTTTTGTTCTCTTAGTGCTCTGGCTAAAGCTCTGCCCATCTTGTTACCTGATTCATAATATAACTTTTTTTTGAACAATAGGAACCGTTTGGTCCTATTATCAAGTATTTGCTGCAGCTCTTTTCTAGTAGCTAACAACTCTGTGGCAGATTTAACCGACAAGGATTGTTTGTGCAAAGATTCAACGTTGTGAATGCGGTCAGTCAGTGTTTTAATTTCTTTCTCTCTTTGTTTTTTACGTTGAGAACCCATTCTAATTAATTCACCCCTCATTGTGCATTTGTGGGCCTCCCAAATTATCAGAGGATCTGTCTCTGGGGTATTATTGTGTTCAAGTAGTCTTTGAGGGTGTCTGTCAACGTGGGCAATAGAGATGGGTCAGATAGAATGGAGGAGTTTAATCTCCAAGTCTGTGGTTTTGGCAGTGAGTTAGTCAAGTCTATAGTCAGAGCTACAGGAGCATGATCTGAAATGGACTGCACCCCAATACGTGCTTCCCTAAGGGCAGGAAGATCGGCTTGTGTGATGAATAGATAGTCCAGGTGAGTGTATTTCTTATGAGGGTTCGAGAAAAAGGTGAAATCTCGACCATCAGGGTTTAGGAATCTCCAAGAGTCTACCAACTGAAGGGAATGCAAGAGCAGCTTAATGTGTTTGAGTATCTTGTATCTAATGCTAGTGGTGCCATTTGAGGTGTCTGTCAGGGGGTTCAGAGGAATATTGAAGTCTCCCCCTAGTATTAAGCAACCCGTAGCGAAACCTTGTAAGTGGTGTACAACTTTTTTACAAAAAGTTAAGTGAGCCTTATTTGGGAAGTAAACGTTTGCTATAGTAATGGGTGTACCTGTGTATAATCCCTTTAAGAATAAGAACCTGCCTTCTGGATCTACCATTTGTTCCAAGAGTTCAAAGGGAGCCTCCCTACTCAACAATATAGAGACCCCTTTGACTTGGCATAATCATTAGTAGCGTGATACGCTCTGGTGTAAGTCGAGTCGGTAAGTCTAGGTATCTGCTGAGTCCTAAAGTGTGTCTCTTGCAACAACACGAAATGTGGCTTACCTCTTTTAATTTCCCTTAGTAGGGTAGTGCGTTTTTCTGGTATATTTAACCCTTGAACATTGTGAGAAATCACTGTCAGTCGGTGATCCAGTGAAGTGTATGCCATGATGGAGACTCAGGAGTGGTATAGTCCGAGGATGTCTGAAATGAAAACTGAAACGCTAATTAGACTTGTTGCAATACACGATCAATGTGGTTAAATTGATCTTATGATAAAAAAAAAAAAAGAAAAAGAGAAAAATAAAAATAGAAATAAAGAGATTTATGTTCTATGTCTAGATAGAGCCCTATCTAGAATAAAGTAGTGGGGTCGAGATCCGGAATGTATTCCGAGGCCTCGTCCACTTTGCGGGGAAGAAGGAGGCGGCCACTCAGAGAGTGAAAACGAAAAAACAAGAAAACAGTAAACCGTTGTACCTCCAAAAACAACACACACAGGGGGTCATTTACTATAGCGCTATGGCGCTAATTCGCGCAAATTGCCGCGAATTAGCGCTAATTCGCGGCAATTTAGCGCGCATTAGCGCTAATAGCGCTACTGCGCGCTAAAATGGTATTTACTATAACGCTGGTGAGAAAATACTCCCAAAATCGAATTTACTATAGCTCCCTGAAACTAAATAGAGCCCAAACCCTTACTCTGCTAAAAGCTAGAGAATTGCACATGGAAATATTGTTTAGAGCATGATATAATTGCCTAAATGGTACTGAAATATGCGGTATATTATTTAAAGATTATCTGCTTTTAAACTGTGTGAAAAATTGATTTCTACACTGAAATATCTTTAAAAGTCTGAAAAGTGAAAAATTCCCCGTTTTGGACAACTAGGTGCCAACACAACTGAGCATGCTCAGACCTGAAAATAACTCTCATTTTAACTCAAGTGTCTTTTTTACCTGGAGGTATAGTAAATACCAAAATGAGAGCTAATTAGAGAGCATTTTTTGGGAGTTAAAATCTGCTCTAATTTAGTCCAAATGAAGTTTCAGTCATTGATTCTAATGGAACAATTCTAACTTTCACAAAAAAACCTTTTAATGTTGACATGAAATGTATCTTTCTGTGAAATAAATTTTCCTTTGCAACATTGTTGCTTCTACTTAAAATATTTTGATTTGAAGAATGCTACAATGTGGAATGTTTTGATGTTTTGGTAAAATATATCTTTCTCTGTCACTTTCACTTGATATTCTTCATCTCACAACAATCTTTACCCCAAACTCACACAGGAGTCTTTACAATCCACAAACAATACCATTGCTGATGAAAATTTAAAATGAATCACAATTTTTTGTGCTTTTTATTATTTCCAAATATTCATAATTTGAGCCCAAAAAATGTGATATGTGTACCAACATCAGAAAGCAAAATGTAATTCCCAAAAATTTGAGGGTGATATTCTACTCTCACCCACAAAAAACACCAAATATCACAGAATAAATCAAGAAGAATTTCTCTTGAGTAATGTAATTCCATCACCTGTATGTCCATAGAAATGCAGTATTAATGTGTTTTTATGTGTATTTATGTGTAGTTATGTGTAGTAGGGTCTCACATGTGGCAGCTCTGTGGCTTAGAGGTTAGAACTTCTACTTAGTATTTCTGAGGGTCTGGGTTCAAATCCCAACCATGTTACTTCATGTAGAGAAGTTGTCTCATCTCCCAGGTCCTATAACTATGTCTAATTGTAGTAGTTATGTGTAGGAGGGTTCCACCACCATTGTAAGTCTTTTCCAGATACACTATATAGCCAAAAGTATTGGGACGCCTGCCTTTACACACACATGAACTTTAATGGCAGCCCAGTCTTAGTCCGTAGGGTTAAAATTTGATTTGGCCCACCCTTTGGCGCTAGAACAGCTTCTGGGAAGGCTGTCCACAAGGTTTAGTCTGCCTATGGGAATGTTTGATCATTCTTCCAGAAGTGCATTTGTGAGGCCGGGCACTGATGTTGGATGAGAAGGCCTGGCTTGCAGTCTCTACTCTAATTCAGCCAAAGGGTGTTCTATCGGGTTGAGGCCAGGACTCTGTGCAGGCCAGTCAAGTTTCTCCACCCCAAACTTGCTCATCCATGTCTTTATGGACCTTGCTTTGTGCACTGGTGTGCAGTCATGTTGGAACAGGAAGGGGCTTTCCCCAAACTGTCCCCACAAAGTTGGGAGTATGAAATTGTCCAAAATGTCTTGGTATGCTGACGCCTTAAGAGTTCCCTTATCTGAAACTAAGAGGCCAAGCCCAACCCCTGAAAAACAACCCCGCACCATAATACCCCTCCACCAAATCATTTGGACCAGTGCGCAAAGCAAGGTCCATAAAGACATGGATGAGTGATTTTGGGGTGGAGGAACTTGACTGGCCTGCACAGAGTCCTGACCTCAACACAACAGAACACCTTGGGGATAAATTAGAGAGGAGACTGTAGGTCAGGCCTTCTCGTCCAACATCAGTGCCTGACCTCACAAATGCACTTGGAAGAATGGTCAAACATTCCCATAGACACACTCCTAAACCTTGTGGACAAGAGGAGTTGAAGCTGTTATAGCTGCAAAAGGTGGGCCAAATGAGTTTTGAACCCAATACTAATACTGGGATGCCATTACAGTTCATGTGTGTTTAAAGGCAGGTGTCCCAATACTTAGGCCAATATATTGTATATTGCTTGTGACACTGAGCATGGCTATGGACTTAGGGCTGGTTCACACCACTGAGATGTAGAGACCATGCTTGGGGCTGCCTGGTGGCTAAGTGGGTAGCAGTTCTGTCTACCAGCACCTGGGATGTTGGTTCAATTCCCCAACGTGGTAATGCTTGTGTTGAAGTTTATATGTTCTCCCTGTGTGGGTTTCTCACCACAATCTAAAGACATGCTGGCATTTTATTTGTCTCCTGTCGAAATAGGTTCTAATGTAAGAACGTTCATTTTGGACTTTATATTGGAAGCTCATTGCAGCCAGGGACTGATGTTAATGTTTATTAGCACTAATCATGCCCAGGGACTTGGACATTTCAAATTTTAGGGTTTACACTGCACAGGTACATATGATTAGAAAACTATTGCTTTCTTTATGTGGATGCAAATGGACTTTGATCTTTGTCCTGTAGTTGGAGATTTGATGCACATAGCCAAGGGCTAACAGAGTTGCAAATACTATTATGTGTTCCTGCTCATCAGGTGCAATCACTTTAGACATACATGAAGAGACAGATTGAAAGATACTGGTGGGCGTGTACTTCTATTGGGTGTGTCAGTGTGCTAACAATACAACCTCTCTTATATAAAGGCCTGCAGTAGGGGGGTTTGTTTGGCCTGAGAAGGTCAGGTTTTATTGTTGTGATGGAGAAGGAATGATATTGGGAGATTTGATGAAATTCTTGTGCATTTTTTCTATCAAAAGTGGGTTTATGTGGCCATGCTGTCAATGTTGTGTGTGTATTGTTCCTGTCTGATCATGCAAACATCGTTTGGAAGAATCTGCTGACCTACTATTTTTGATCTCGTTTAATCGTGTAAACCGACATGCAGCTTCCAGCAGAACATGGTCACCAATGTATGTATGTGTGGATTGTGGGCTGGTGGTGGGTGTTTTGAATAAGTCTTTTGCAATATTATGTTGTAATGCTTTGTAAGAATAACTGTTAAGTATGTTTCTATAATCTTGCAGATAATAATGTGATGTGTTGCCCGTTATACACTGAAATTAAAGCTGTGTCCACTCTAAGGTTTTGTCTAATTTTAGATTGTAAGCTCCTATGAGCAGGGCCCTTAAAATTCCGTTGCTAAATGTAGCACCATATATCCTGTCCAAATTTTTTTTTAAAGCTAGTAAATGTAAATTAATTTTTTTTCTGCTGGTAAAATAAAATGTGTGTGTGTGTGTGTGTGTGTGTGTGTGTGTGTGTGTGTGTGTGTGTGTGTGTGTGTGTGTGTGTGTGTGTGTGTTTTTTTTTTTTCTTCTACTTTTCTTTCTCTTTAGTTTTTGTGGGTGGTGGTTTTGGGAAAGTGCAATATCTTTTACAGGGCCCTCCTGTACCTTTTGTATTGAACTGTACTGTAATTGTGTTGTCCCCCTTATACATTGTAAAGCGCTGAGTAAACTGTTGGCGCTATATAAATCTCGTATAATAATCTTTTATATTTTATTTCAATATGTATTTGTGCACCAAAAAACTAATCTCTTTGCCCTGGTTCACATGCTACTTTGAAATTGTGCTACTTCATGATTTCAAAGTAGCAAGGTCAGCGTGATTTCAGGTGGCTTCATACACAAATGTCTATTGAAGTCGCACCTGAAATCGGCAAAAGTAGTGCAGGAACTACTTTAGCAAATTGATGCGGTGCCACAAAAAAATGTTGCATCGATTGGAACAGTGCCATTGCCAATAGTCATGCGATTTGATCTCTCAAATCGCATGACCAATCGCTCCAATGTAAACCTAGGCTTCTGCACAACTGCAAGTTATATATAAAGATTCCACCTTTATCATTAACAGCTGTGGAGAGTTGCAGGTAATGAATTCAGCTGGTGGATAGGCAGTGTTTGAATGTGTCAGCTCTGGTTCACGTTGGTGTGATTTGACATGTCAAATCTGTGGCAATTGCACTGTTCTAATTGGTGCGATTTGTATTGATATTGGTGCAGAAACCTGCACTGATGTCTGTTGCCCCCACAGTCGGGACTGACATGCAGGAATGAAATTGTGAGTTCAGCTGAACGCTTTCCTCCCTCTGTCAGTGTGAACCAGGGCTCAAACTGGGCCTTTTGCCTTTGTAATTCACCTGCAGGGACACCATTTCTTAGCAAACTCCCTAAAGTTTACCTTCAAATATATGTAGAAATACAGATTTGCATATCTGAAAATAAAAAATACTAATCATGGTTGAGATCAAATATTCGCAGCTGCAATCAAAAGTGTGGTTTCACCTTCTGACCTGGAAATTAGTCATTGTATGCACCCAGAAATTCCTGTGCTATTCAGGATCTCCATCTAGGTGGACATGGCGAGGTCTCTTTAGCAGAGAGGAGGTGCTGCTCATTGGCTGGGTAAGTGTAGGATATGTACTTGTACTTAATCAATGCGGGGTGGATGTCGTAGTTAGATTTGGTGTGGGTGGGGTTCATTGATTTGTTTGGCATCACCACACATTTGCTTCCATCCCATGTGCACACATCACTTCCTGCATTTGTTCTGCTGATGTAAATGCAAGTATAAATGAGAGCTCCTTTTATTAAAATATATATGACTTGTTTCACAGCTGGGCGAATTTTCCAGCAAATTTGGACCTCTGAGTTGCATGACAAGTTGTACCCCATGATTCTCAATGACAACCATTCATATCTGTGCTACTTTAAGTCGCACCAACTTCAAAGTAGTCCCTGTACTACTTTGGTGTGACTTTAGGTATATCGGGTACAATATTACACGGGCATTCCCAGAAGTTGGGGCCAAATTGCAGCGGCAAAGTGGCAGCAAAATAGTGTGACTTAAAGGTTGCAGCAGTGTGAATGAGATTCAAGGATAACACCTTTGAATTTGGCCCTATTGTCACTTGTGCATCCTGAAGGTGTAGCAAATTCGTCCCTGCACTACCTTGGTTTGACTTTGATGCAATTTGAGGTCCATACACCACAAGATTACACAGACATTGCTTCAAGTCATGACAAAGCTGTGCAATTTTAAGGTCGCACAAGTGCAAATGGGGCCTTATTCAAAGGTGTTATCAATTAATCGCATTAGGTTACTTTCACACTTGGGTGACTTTTCATGGAGCTTTGGACCTCAGAGTCCAAACCAAAGTTGTCCCCCTTGATTTCCATGCATATTTATTAGAGCTGCATGATTAATCGTCATCGTGATTTTTTCCCCCTTTACGATCTTGAAAAAAGAGTTTCACGATTCTTGCTATGCAAAGAACTCTCTCTGCTCTTCTGAAGCCACAGCCGAAAAACCAGGAAGTCTGCCAAGAATTAGAACATTCTTTATCAGTGAACTTAACTAGAAACCTTGTAACAATTTGTCAATTAAATAGAATTCTGTGTAAGTGAGGAAAGTTTAACTACTTAAAAAGGAGTTCCACCCAGGGGGGGCGTCAAAAAAAAAAAAAAAAAAAAAATTAAAAGTCAGCAGCTACAAATACTGCAGCTGCTGACTTTTAATTGGACACTCACCTGTCCCTGGGTCCAGCGATGCGGGGGATCGAAGCCCCACTCGTCTCCCCCCTCCGCTCGTCGGCGCCGGCATTTCAACTGTGGGCGCCGGGCTGTGGCTTCACAGCCTGGCACCCACTGTGCATGCGCGAGCGGCGCCGTGCGCCGTGATTGGCCGCTCAATCACCTGGGACCTGTAATGGGTCCCAGATGATTGACAGGAGGGAGGGAGCAGAGCGGAGCCCTTCCTGTGCCGAGGAGGAAGTGATGTCACCAGCCCAGGCTAAGGGAAAGGCAGACTACGAGGGACCACCTAGCAACAGGCATTTAGAGGTAAGTGAAAAAAAAATATATATCCAAATGTTTTTTTGTTTTTTTTTAGAATTTTTACAGGTAGTTTTGTTTTTTGGGTGGAACCCCACTTTAAACACTAAACATTTTTCTGACATTTGTTGGTTTCAGGTTAAAATCTTTTTTTTTTTTTTTTGCTAGAAAATTACTTAAAAACTCCCAACATTATATATATTTTTTTAGTAGAGATCCTAGAGAATAAAATGGTGGTTGTTACAATATTTTATGTCACACTGTATTTGCGCTTTCAAATGCAATTTTTTTTGGAAAAAAGTACTTTAATGAATTAAAAAAAAAAAAAAAGAAAAGTTAGCCCAATTTTTTGTGGGATAATGTGAAAGATTTTACGTCGCGAGAATCATGATCTTTTTATTCTAAGCAAAAAAATTGTGATTCTCATTTTGGCCAGAACCGTGCAGCTCTAATATCTATGCAACTTCACCCATGTTCACATGTCAAATTGTAGGCCAAATCGGCGCCTATTGATGGCAATGGAACTGTCCGAATTGGTGCAATGCCACAACGATTCCCAAAAGTAGTTCCTGCACTACTTTGGGCGACTTCAGGGGGCGATTTCTTACCTCCCAACTTTTTGAGATGGGTATAAGGGACACCTATTAGCAAAAGTAGGTAGACATAGGACACCTTCTTAAAGGAGAACAGTTGGGACCTATGTGATTTCACTAGACATCTGTGCAGGAAAGTGCACTGATGTCTCTGAAATCGCTAACAAAGTCGGGCTGAGTCACACTTGTGTGACTTTGGACATCAGAGTCGCATGACAAGTCATACCCCATGATTTTTAATGTGTACCATTCATATCTGTGCGACTTCAAGTAACACTGACTTCAACATAGTCCCTGAACTACTTTGGTCTCACTTTGATGCGAGTTGAGGTCCATAGATCTCAAGTTTACACAGGCATTCCCTGGAATTGTGGCAAAATTGCTGATGCAAAATCATGGGAAAGTTGCGTGTCTTTCCCTGCGACTCCTGTGTCCATAGACCTCAAGATTACACAGGCATTGCTTAAAGTCGCATTAAAATCTCGCAACTTTCAGGTCGCACAAGTGTGAAAGGTGCCTAAGTCACTGTGCTGAGTACTATTTTATACCTAGAATATAAAGTAGTCCCACCATCAAACACTAGTAAACATATGTTCTCAATATAATTGTGCTCAAATGGCTGAAAATCACACAGATGGTATCACCTACTGAAAGCTTGCATTGTACTCAGCAGCATATGCTGAAAAGAGGCAAATGCCTATTAGCCAACGCCACATCGGCACGAGCATGGTTGTTACTATAATATTAATGCCTGAAATGCAAAACATTATTGTATTGAATCAAACATTAGTAAATGTATTTTCTCTGTAGGTAAGTGCTCAGCTCTGTAGCATAGCGGTATACCCTGCTGCCCCCAAAAGTTCAAGCCATGAATTCAAATCCCACTGACAGCATCACCTCCTAGAAGTGTGCATTGTACTCAGAAGCATAATTAGACAAAGCACATCAGCTTGCTTTATTCCATATTTTAACTCTTCAAATGCATGCAATGGTATGTACTTATTCAATAATATGGTATGGAATTCCAAAATTCAAGGAACAAAATGTCGTAGGGTCCCCCCAGTACATACCAGGCCCTTCGGTATGGACTTTAAAGGGGAACCCCACACCAAAATGTAAAATAAATTTGATGTGGGGCCCCCAAAATCCATACCAGACCCTTACCTGAGCATGCAGCCTGGAGGTCAGGATAGGGGGGATGAGTGAGCACCCTCCCCTTCTGAACCTTACCAGGCCACATGCCCCAAAGCACCTTTTCCCCATGTTGATGGGGACAAGGGCCTCTTCCCGACAACACTGGTCGGTGGTTGTCGGTCTGCAGGCAGGGGGTTTATCAGAATCTGGAAGCCCCCTTTAACAAGGGGGCTCCCAGATCCTGTCCCCTATGTGAATAGGTATGGGGTACATTTTACCCCTATCCATTCACCAAAAAAAGTAGTGAAATGTAAAAAAATGAATAGCCGGTTTTTGACAAGTCCTTTATTGTAGAATAGCTCCGAGCTGTCTTCTTCCCTGAGCCATCTTCTCCAGACGCTGTCTCTCCCTCCTCCATCTTCTCCCTGAGCTGTATTCTCCCAGAGCCGTCTCTCCTGCCGCCGCCATCTGCTGTGTTCTTCCGCACCGCTGGTTACCCGCTAATAAAAAAAACCTGCTCTTCTTCCATGGTGGTCTTCCTCCGCTGTGTTGTCACCCGCTGTGTGGCGTCTCTTACATAGCCATGGAGCGGACTCTCCGGGTGACATTATCGGATGGCCACAGAAGACCGCCACAAGAAGAGCGGCTTTTTTTTATTAGTGGGTAACCGGCTGCACTGAAGAACACATCAGCGGGAGAAGATGGTGGCAGCAGGAGAGACAGCTCGGGGAGAAGAAACATCAAACACTAGTGAATGTATTTTCTATGTATTTTCTATGTATGACTGTGCTACACCCAATAGGCTAGCGGTCAGCAATTCTACCTTGAAGCAAATGACTATTAGCCAATTAGCCAAAGCAGCATATGCTGAAAATAGGTGAATGCCAATTAGCCAATGCACTTCAAATTTGGCTGATTCTATTATATTAACTCTTCAAATGCATGCAATGATATGTAAGTATTCAATACTATTATGGTGTGAAATTCCAAACACCACACACTAACTAATGGGCAGATTACATTTTTTTGTTTGTTCATTTTAATTTGCTTGTGCACTGAAAAAATAAACACAGCTGGGGGATGGTAGGTTGGCTGGTATTTGAACTTGTACCATGAGTGCTGTGGAGACATCTGAGCAGACTACTAAGCCATTGTGCCAAGTATGAGACCTGCATAATAGTGTAGTATGATTAAAGAATGAATATAAATAATTACCGCTTTATAGTCACCTAAATTAAAAAATAAAAAACAACATACAACAAATAGGTAACCTAAATGTTTAATACATGTAACTTTACAGAATAGCAGACATTACTATGTAATAATCATTCATAACTGCATTAGTTAGCAAAAGAAGGAAAAAACTAGGAATACCAATTGCAACATACATCAATAGATGCACACGAGGTAGAGCACATCTCACATAAAAATGTTTCTTTCACATACATGGATCATGGTTACAGTGCAGTACTATATAACAACTTGGTAGGAATTGGCATTTGCATATACGCGGAAGCGCTAATTAGCGCCAGCTTAGAATTTACTAACATGTGTTTCTCACTAATAGCGCTAGTTTTTCATTCGCACATTCGCCTGTTGAAATTTTATTTGGCTAAAATGGGAGCTATTATTTGCCATAGTGCCCAGTACTTCCTGGCGCTATAGTAAATGACCCCCATAGACTTTAACGGTGTTCGCATGCTCGAACAAACTTTTTTCCTGTTCACATGTTCTGGTGCGAACCGAACAGGGGGGGGGGTCTGCTCATCCCTACCTAGCAGTAAAAAGGGTTGCTGGTTCGTATTCCCAACCACACCACAAGACTACCTGCCTGGAGTTTGCATGTTCTCCCTGTGCCTGCGTGGGTTTCCTCCGGGTACTCCGGTTTCCTCCCACACTCCAAAGACATGCTGGTAGGTTAATTGGCTTCTGTCTAAATTGGCCCTAGTATATGAATGTGAGTTAGGGACCTTAGATTGTAAGCTCCTTGAGGGTAGGTGCCCATATTAGTGTATAATGTATATGTAAAGCACTGCGTAAATTGACGGCACTATAGAAGTACCTTAAATAAAAATAAATAAGTCTTCACTAATATTATGGTGTGAATCTCCAAAACACCATACATTAGCTAACAAGCAGTTTACATTTGATAAACTTTATTGTATGGTATATAAACCATCAAACACTAGTAAAAGTATTTTGTATATATATTTGTGCTCAGCCCAATAGGCTAGCAGTTAGCACCTCTACCTTCAAAAATTCAGGTATTGAAAGACTCATGGGTTCAAATCCCACAGAAGAATTCTAAAAGATTACTATTGGTGGAGAAAAGGAGAATTACTGTTAGGCAGTTAGCCAATTAGCCAAAGCAGCATACAGTGAATGCCAAGTAGCCAATACACTTTAATATGGTTTGATATTATTGTATTAACTCTTCAAATGCTTGCAATAGTATGTAAGTATTCACTAATATTATGGTGTGAATCTCCAAACACCACACACTAGCTAACAAGCAGTTTACATTTGATAAACTTTATTGTATAGTATATAACACATCAAACACTAGTAAAAGTATTTTGTATGTATAATTGTGCTCAGCCCAATAGGCTAGCAGTTAGCACTTCTACCTTCAAACATTCAGGTATTGAAAGACTCATGGGTTCAAATCCCACAGAAAAATCCTAAAAGATTGCATTGCTGGGAAAAGGAGAATGCCAGTTAGCCAATTAGCCAAAGCAACACAAATATACATGTATATATATTTACTGAAAATAGGTGATTGCCAAGTAGCCAATGCAGTTTAATGTGAAAGTTTTTATTGTATTAACTCTTTAAATGCATGCAATGGTATGTAAGTATTCAATTATGTTATGATGTGACATTCCAAACACCACACACTAGCTAAAGGGCAGTTTACATTTCTTTGTTTGTTTATTTTAATTCACTTGTGCACTGAAAAAATAAACACAGCTGGTGGATGGTAGGTTGGCTGTTGTTTGAACTCATACCATGAGTGGTGTGGAGATATCCAAACAGACCACTAAGCCATTGTGCTAAGTACAAGACCTGCATAATAGTGTAGTATTATTAAAGAATGAACATAAATAATTACTGCTTTATAGTCAACTAAATTAATAAATAATAAATCAAAAACATGAAAAAAACAACATACAACAAATAGGTAACCTAAATGATTAATACATGTAACTTTACAGAATAGCAGACATTACTATGTAATAATCATTCAGAACTGCATTTCTTAGCAAAAGAAGGAAAAAAAAAACTAGGAATACTAATTGCAATATAAATCAATAGATGCACTGGAACTAGAGCACATCTCTGATAAAAAATGTTTCTTTCACATACATGGATCATGGCTACAGTACAGTGCTATATAACAACTTGATAAGAATTGGCATTTGTATATACGCTGAAGCGCTAATTAGCGGCAATTTAGAATTTACAAACGTTTGTTTCCCGCTTATTTTCATGTGCACATTCGCCGTTTTGTTCCCATTTGGCTAAAATGGGCTCTATTATTTGCCATAGTGCCCAGTACTTCCTGGAGTTATAGTAAATGACCCCCACAGCCTTAATGATAACTAATGTTGAATTCTTATATTAATCAACCCATTTGATCGACGTCATCGTCATTCCCCCAATCTGTGGGATATCGAGACGTCCATCTCCACTACAGAGCAGATCCCTGCCCACCTGTACCACCGCTCCCACCATTGTCCCATCCAGACTACTCAATAGTATTTTGTATAAACTATTCTCCTTCCTGCCTCAAAAAGAGGAAGGAGGAGTATTGAAAAATCCCCGTGGTTGGGGTGTAATCTCTCACATAACATTTTTACTTATAACTATTAATGAAAAAACATTCGCCTCACAGCCTGAGCATTATTAAAAAAAAAAAACACAAAAAAAGAAAAAAAGTGAAATGCCCAAAGGTGCTTTCTCACCCCATTTTGCAGCGTGAACACTCTACCTCTTCAGCAGAACCCAGAGTGTTTTCGCTATGCATCTAACAATATTAGGATATGTAGTTATGAGCAAAGTCCTCTGCCTCCGCAGTATATATCTACTGTTGGTTTTTGATCTATGTCTAGTTCCATGTAAATCTTAGATTTGAAAGCGAGTCTAGGCTGCACCAAAAAAAGAAAATAATAAAATGAAAATTAAAAAACATAATTTAGGAACCAGTAAAAATGAGCAACTGAACAACCATAGGGTAAAGGTAAAGTGCCTGAATCCAGGAGTAGAATACCCACGGTTCTCTCGGTCTAATCTAAAAAGTGAAGTTCCTTGTTATACAAGTTGGATGGGGTGTTTCGCTCAGCTTTATCCTTCTGCTTGATCCCTCTCCTTAGCAGAGCGCATATTCGGTGTGCCCGCTTTGG
Organism: Lithobates septentrionalis; assembly: GCA_037952835.1. Taxonomy (NCBI): domain Eukaryota; kingdom Metazoa; phylum Chordata; class Amphibia; order Anura; family Ranidae; genus Lithobates; species Lithobates septentrionalis. The sequence continues at coordinate 983,294 of JBBDGP010000826.1, forward strand.
ATCCTCCAGCCTTGCCGTGTTTCATCTTTTTGGAGAGTCTCTTTTCAGGGGTAGAGAATGGGGAGCGAGTTGGGCTTCTATCTTGCGGCGGTAGAACAAAGTCTGCGCACCAGTCAGGAAGTTCCACCGGGTCCAATCCTAATCCATCGCAAAAGTCCGGTAAATCCGATGGCGTACGCAGAATATGTTGGTGACCATTTGCTGACACAATGAGTGCGAAAGGGAATCGCCACGTGTATTTGAGATCTCTGTCTCTGAGCTTCTCTAATAATGGACGCAGAGCCCTGCGTTTTTTTAGGGTAATCTGTGACAGATCTTGAAACAGCATTATGTTTTCCCCATTAAAGACAATCCTGTCATTTCTTCTAGCTTTACGCATTATGTCCTCTTTCAGTTGAAAGCTCTGCAAGCAGCAGATGATGTCTCTCGGTGGGGCTGTCTCTGGACCCCTAGGCCAGAGAGCTCTGTGGGCTCGCACAAATTCAATCTCTGCATCTTCCTGTCGTTCTAGTAAACTGTTGAACATTCTCTGTAGAGCAGGGGCAATGGGGTCACTCTCAACAGATTCTGGAACCCCTCTCACTCTTATATTGTTCCTCCTACCTTGGTTGTTGAGGTCCTCTAAATGCCTGTTCATATCAATGAAATGTTGCGCATGAGATACTGCAACCTTATCCAGTCTATGGAGTTCTTTATCTCTCTGCCTCCCCGCATGTTCTGTTGCAGCTAGTTTCTCTGTGAGGACTACAAGGTTTGTTTTCAAATCCGTGATAACAGCGGAAAATGTGGATTTTATGTCCGCTGTAAAGCAGGACATGTCAGCGTAAGTCAGGGGCTTATTCGATCTAGCTTTCCCCCTACCTGAGTCCTCCTGTGATTCCGAGTCACCGCTGAAATCTTCCTCATGGTGCTCGTCACGCTGAGCCGGCGCCATCTTGTGACCAGCCTTGCTACGGCCCGCTGCAGCTTGTATTTTAAACAGATCAGAGATGTCCCTGGCAGCGGATGGCGGCTGACCACGACGAGGACGTGTCTGGGGAGTGCTGTATAGCTTCCTGCCCGGCATTGATGGCTCTGTGGACGGGTGTCAGGCGAAAAGGCTGTGTGGTTTATCGGAGCTCCTCTAGAATGCTGCCATCTAAGCTGCGCGCCAAGCAACGCCCCCAAAATGGGATATTTATTATAGCAAAAACTAAAAAATATTGTGTTTATTTCAAAATTGTCGCTCTTCTTTTGTTTATAGCGCAAAAAATAAAAAACGCAGAGGTGATCAAATACCACCAAAAGAAATCTCTATTTGTGGGAAAAAAGGACATCAATTTTGTTTGGGTACAACATGGCACGACCGCGCAATTGTCATTCAAAGTGCGACAGTGCTTAAAACTAAAAATTGGTCTGAGCAGGAAGGGGGTGAAAATGCCCTGTATTGAAGTGGTTAACATGCCTCAAGAACTGTAAAAGCATTTTGCTTAGGCTTTAACTTAAGGTAGCCTTAAGGTTTAAACTTTATGTGGAATATTAGTGTGCATACAGCATACAATATCTGTCAGAGAACTCATGCAGCATTTGCCCATTCCTGTGCAGTAAGGTCTCATTCCTATCCAGCAGCTCGTAATCCCCGTTCAGCAAGTGCTAATGCTAATGCACATGTGCAGTGTCACAGACTAAGACAAGCAAGGAGTAGAATGGGCATGCGTAATGGCAAGCACATGCGCGTATGCATTGGCGTGCCCACACATCCATGGATTCTGGCACCCAGAAGCCTATTTAAACTGAGAGTCTGCCTGGCTTCAGTGCTGGATTGTCTGTACTCCTGACTCTTATCCATGTCTGCTGACCTTGCTCCTGACCCGGCTACGTCTGACAACTCTCTTGGATCACCCCTGCTTGCTATATATGCTTCTTGCTTATGTTACCGACCCCGGCTTGGATTTATGACTATGGCCCCGCCTCCTGATTTGGTACCCCACCGCCAGCACTTTACCGACTTCTACCTGTTCCTGACCTTGCAACTGATCCTGATTCTGCACCTATCTTCCTGGCTCCCGCTGAACAAGGCATGTGACCAGACCCCACGCCACCACTGGAAGGACTCCTTTGTCTTCAAGTTAGAGCTCACTCCCACAGCTGCCAGGCACCAGCACCCTTCCACTGCCCTAGCAGTCCCTATCTCCACTACCAGGGGTGCTTGGACAGAAATTGTGCAACAGGCCACCCTCATCATCTCAGGCTTCCCAGTAAGGTGCGTGACAGTATTAATGTAATGTGGTAAGTTATGGGGCTAGGTAAAGCTTTCTTTTTAAATCAAGGGCTCAAGTATAGTCTTACCAGTTATCAGTCCAGAAATTACTGCTACTACTCAGGTATTTAAGCTTTTTTTTTTACACACCTGATGAGAGCACCTGAACAAGACCCAGATAGGGTCAAAATGCATTTTGAAAAAACAGACTATAACCTGACCCCTTATTGTGGGACACAGTTTGTAACCTGATTTTAATGGATGTGTCAAAGATATGACCTTTTTTCACTGCATTAGGATGTGCTAATCAGTTTTGAACTATGGACTTACATGGTAAGGCACACGGACCGTGCACCTATTCCTGCTGCATATAACCATCTTTGAGAACTGTATAGCCTTTAATTCAACAAATCAATAAACCTTGTGCTGCATCTCCCCTCATAAACTAAGTATATAAAAACAACAATTTTTTTATTGTAGAAATTTCTGTTGACCCATCATTCAAAAGAAAATTTTGTTGCATGTAGTTCCTTGAACAGTTCCACTTGTTCTTTGTGTTTTCCAATCACATTGTGATTAACATTGAATCCTCAGTTAACAAAACATTCTGCACAAATGTCAGACATCTTTTACAGGAAACAACTCCCATTTTTGCAGGGATATGAGGTTTTCCAGCATGCTGCCAGCACACAGTATTGTAACTCTTGCTAGAGAGTCAATAAACTTGGACCTGGAGGAGGGAGAGATCATACATAAAGGTGGATTGTGGAAGCATGAATAAAATGCTGTTAAGCTACATTAATCTAGACCACATCTGCTTTTTCTCAACAAAGGGCAAGTTTACTGTCCTTCAGACTTTATGGGGGATGAACCGTGGCTTGTGGGAGTAGAAAATGCCCCTGCGTCAGTGGGTTAAACAACATCTCAGACTTGGTGGTCAGTGGGAGTAAAAAATGATATAGCATCTGTGGTCAGTAGGAAGAGGAATAGTGCTGCACGATTGGCATTAGCAGGAGGACTAGTGCCCCATCATTGGTGTCAATCTAAGGAATAATGCCCCATCATTAGTGTCAGTGGGAGGAATAGTGCCCCATCTTTGGAATCAGTGGGAGGAATAGTGCCCTATATTTAGGAATAATGCCCTTTCATTGGTTTCATTGGAAGAAATTGGGCCTCATTGTTGATGTCAATGGAGGAATTTAGCTCCATTGTTGTTGTCAGTAGGAGGAATGGCGACTTATTGATGGTGTCAGTAGGAGCAATAGTGCCTCATAGCAGTGGAAGGAATAGTGCCCCAAATACAGGATAAAGGCAAGCAGAAGGCTACATTCAGCCCATGGTCTACGGTTTGGAGACCACTAATCTAGACAGTCAACCTCTTACTATACCTCAACTTTTGTTACAAAAGAGGACCTGTCACCAGATAAATCTAATGGTACTGTTAAAGAATATGGTTCATTACCAGGATTTTGTTACTTATATGGAACGTGCCCCAGACTGCAGCATACATGCGCCAAGCCTTTCCTTTTGAAGCTTTACCAGTTCGAAAATGAATGTAAATCTTGTCTGTGAATTCTTTTAAATCAATTTACCAGGTGATAGTTGCAGTAAAGTTCTCTTAGTAGTTCTCTGTGCCCTTGGGAAAGGGACAATGAATTTCCAGGAAGTAAGAAGGAGTTATATGTTGTCCATTGCATGTTTGACCTTGGCGTGACATTAAGATTAACATTCACACCTAATTTTTCTACAGCAAAATACGTTCATTATTTTGCATGCTAAGTGAGGAAAATGTTTTTGTCTTTTTGTTTTGGAGTCGAATTGTAGAAAAACATGGTTATAACCTTTTGATCTCATTTACATTGGGCGGAAGTCCAGCCATGTTCTTCCTCCATTGTCCAATCAATACAAGCTGTATAATATGAGTAACATTTAAGTATTGGAAATATATACAGTACATACAGTATATATCAATCAGGCTTATAGTTATCCTTATTTCAACAGTTTGCACTTTTTATATTTACACTTTACATTTAAAAACACATTCTTGCATATAAAAAAAAATACAGGGAGTTATTGTAATTACTGCAATACCTTACACATCTCAAATTCCCTAATGACCCAAGAATACATCCCTCATCTAATAAAATATAAAAATAATCCAGTGGGAACAGTTCCCAATCCAATCTGGAAAATATAAATTCTGCCTCATTATTTTCAAACAGAAGCTGGAGCTTCAAATAATCACCACATTTTAACTGTAAGAATGTATCATTGATCATGTTTCTTTTGATTAATCAGAGAAATGTTAATAAATGTAAACCAATATCTTAGTATTGTTTATTTTTGTTTTTTTCCATAAATGTTATTGAAAGGGTTGTAACATATATAGAATATATATCACATGTATAACAATTATAGAACAATGAGCATAGGACAATTGTTGTATAATATGAGCCGTCATAAAACAAATCATATAATTACAGATTTACAAAATATATAGTTCCGTTCTTTTTAAAATGAATAAAGTAGGGAAAACAGTACTGGATGGTAAGGGATTCACGGGGGATTTTATTTTATAAAATTCTATTACATGTCCGCATATCAGAGATAGTATTGCAATATATATATTGAGCTTATTATTATTGTTTTTTGTTTTGTTTTGTTTTTTTTTTTCCTCTTTTCTTCTTTGAAGTAGTATATATTTCTGTTTTGAGCTTTGTTCCCGTATGGGGCCAGGAAAAGAAAACATTAAAGAGTGTCTATATTAGGCTAATGGGTGAATGCATTGTGTGTATATAGGATTCATCCATTGTCTAAATAATTAGGCACTGTCTTAAAGAGTTGCCAGCAGTGCCAGGTTTGCGTAAATTTAGAGACTGATGAGTTCTTCTATATTTTCCATATTATTGAGTCTGTGAGCCCATTCCTGTGAGCCTATTCCTCTTTTGTTGGGGTGGTCGCTGAGCGCCAATGGCAAGGTATACAGTGTCTAGCAGCATTTATCATGAACATCCCCATTGATTTGAGATAATGTTTTCTTTGGAATAGATGTATTATGAAGCAGGTATTCGGCAGGTTAAAACTCAACATTTTCTGAAGTGACATTTAGGTCATAAATAGATTTCCAAAAAGGTTACATTTTGGGGCATGACCACCATATGTGGAGCATTGACCCGTCTGGTATATTACAGCACCAACATTTGTTTGGGATAGAGTTAGAAAATGTATTAAGGAGAGCTGGGGTCCTGTACCATCGTGTGAGGATTTTAAATCTGAACTCTTGTGTAGCGACGTTTAGAGAACCCTTATGTATGCAGGAACAGATGGTTTCCTGTTCAAGGTCTGTGAATTTTTTGTCTAAATCATGTTCCCAGGTTGTGAATGGGGTAGCAGAGAAAGTTGAAAGTTCTCCGAAGAGAGAGGAATATAAATCTGAAATAAGGTGTCTTTGGGGGCTTTTTTAGTGCAGAGCATTTCTAGAGTTGTGAGTGGCCTTGTCCAAATGGTATCTCTTCTGGAAAGGAAATGTTTTAACTGCATGTATGTCCATGAAGGAATAGCATGGGGTGTCAGTTTGTCATTTGGGGCCTCTATAGACATGGGGGAGCCTCTATGAAAGAAGTGGTGAGCTAACACATCCTTATGGGGCCAGATTCCGGAAAGAAAGTTATCGTTTGTTCTAGGGGGAAAGTCTGGATTGGCCCACAGTGGGGATAGAGGACTTAGCCAAGGGTTTGAGTTTGTTGGCATAGATGAACGTCTGCAGACTTCTAAAGTGGGACCAATGAGAGGGCATAATTTGGCTTGAGAAGGGATATGCTGTGGATGTATCCAGGGTAAAGGTCTCAGACAGTGAGGTATAATTTTGTGTTCCAATGTGACCCAGTCTTTGACTGAGAGATGAATATTTCAGTCGACTATACGTGCAAGATGAGTCAGGAAGGGCTATTCTCCCTTTACTTTTCGGAAGTGTGAGGCGGTCAAATTTAATTCTAGGAGGTTTGCCTCTCCATATGAAGGAGGAGCATGTTTGTCAGAAAAAGGCAAAAAAAAAGGATGGTATTTTTATAGGAATAGTCTGCATTATGTACAGGAAACGCGGGAGGATGGTCATTTTAGGTGTGGGAAGCTCTGCCGAACCATAAAACGTTAAGAGAGTTCCAGCGCTTCATATCCTCCCATGTTTCCTTTAAGATTGGTGTAAAGTTTAATTGAAAGAGATCAGATAAAGATATTTTAATACCCAGGTATGTTATTGATTTATTTGCCCAAGTGAAGGAAAAGTTTTTTGGCAAGATGTAACCGTGTCCGAAGGCAGGGAAATATTGAGAGCGTTTGATTTTGAATGATTCATTTTTGAATTAGGAAGCATTTGGAATTGCTCTAGGTCCTTGAGGGGGTTTGGCAGGGATGTGTGTGACTCTGTTAGAAAAAGAAGGAGGTCATCAGTGAAGGTCGTTAGTTTATATGTTTGGACGTTAAAGGTGATACCTCTAATGTCAAGGTATGAGCGTATTTTAATCAGTAATGGCTTGAGGGTAAGAACAAATAGTAGTGGGGAAAGGGGGCATCCCTGTCTGGTACCATTCTGGAGGTGAAAGGCGTTCGACAGGTGGCCATTTACACAGACTCTTGCCGGGGCTGAATAAAGTGCTCTTATGTATGCCCATAGTCAAGATGGAATCCCACTTTATAAAAGTACTGTGTAGATGTAGTCCCATGCCACCCTGTCGAACGCCTTTTCTGTGTCTAGGGAACAGAAGAAACCCTGTTTTGCATTGTTGGTCAGCCAGTGATGGAGGTTTAGTGCTTTAATTGTGTTGTTCCTGCCTTCTCTGCCAGGAATAAATCCAACTTGGTCCTTAGATATTATGGAGGGAAGTAATGGTTTTAGTCTGTTAGCTACTATTTTGGCATAACTTTTTACATCAACATTAATAAAGGATATTGGGCGAAAATTTGTAATGAGTATAGTGTCTTTGCCTTCTTTAGGGAGCACTGCAATATGAGCTTCCAGAAGTTGGGGAGAAGGTTGTGCGTCTGATTGGAATGTGCGGAACCTGTGTTTTAAAGCTTCCAAAAAGGTTTTATAGTATTTGAGTGGCAAGCCATCTGAGCCCGGCTCTTTACCAACCTTCATATCTTTTAAAGCTCTTTCAAATTCTTGTTCTGATAGGGGAGCATCGAGTCCACTAGATATTTCAAAAGAGATGAGGGAGAGTCCAATTTTTTAAAGAAATTCTTGAATATTTTTTTCTCCTTTTTCAGAACCGGAAGGGCACTTAGGGTTTGAGGGAATGTTGTATAGTGAGTTGTAACAGTGATCAAATTGATTTGCTATGACTTCATTGGAGGAGTGTGTTGTCCCTTTTTTATCTTTAATGTGGTCTACTGTAGCACTAACCTTTTTATTCTGTACTGCTTTTACAAAAAGTCTTCCACTTTTGTTCCCTTGTTCGTAAATACATTTTATATCTTAGAATATATTGTCTTTTTGTTTTCATGTTTAATTCCTCAAGGAGGAGCTTTCTCATTTGGATCAATTCTTGATGTGTTGAGGATGCAATATTTAGTTTATGTGATGCTTCTAGTGAATGTATTCGGTCTAAAAGGGATGAAATCTAAGCTTGTTTTTCTTTTTTAATTTTAGAGGAAGTCTTTAGAAATCCAACCCTGATGACACATTTATGAGCCTCCCATTGTGTGAGAGGGGATGTTTTTGGCATATCATTTATTGAAAAATAGTATTTGATACAAGCAGTAAATCTTTGAGTGTCTACTGGGTTTTTAAGTAGGGAGGTGTTGAGTCTCCAGATTTTAGTTCTGGAGATGGTTTATGGAAAGACTAAGGTGATGGTTATTGGGTGGTGATCAGATAACAACATGGGGTCTATTGTGGATTTTTGCAGGAAGGAGATATCTGATTAAGATATGTAGAAATAGTGAATTTGGGAATATTTCTGATGTAGGGGAGAGAAATAAGTGTAGTCCCTTCCCAGGGGATTCAATGCTCTCCATGTATCGTGTAACATGAGGTTATGAAGTTGCAGTTTAATTTGTTTAAGCATCCTCTAGGGCAAGGCAGAGGTGCCAGAAGATCTGTACACTAAAGGGTTAAGAGGAATATTATAGTTGCCCCCAAGGATAAGAACACCCGTTGAAAAGGAGGTTAATAATTGTCCTATTTGGCGAAAAAAAGATAGTGGTTTTGTATTTGGGGCATAAATGTTCGCTATTGTAATGAGTCTCGAACCGATTTTCCCTTTAAGGAAGATGTATCTACGTGCCTCATCATACATTGAGTCGATCAGTTCAAATGGAATTTGATTTGAAATTAGGATAGGTAGACACTTGAAAATCCTTTATCAGAGATCTTAGGGATTTTGCCTGTCATAAATTGCATCTCCTGGACACATACAATGTCCGCTCTGAGCTTGTGGAATTCTCTGAGAAATTGGGAGCGTTTTTCAGGTATTTTAAAGCCCTTAGCATTAAAAAAAAAACTATTTCAAGGAAAGAGAAGAGGGGAGAGGATTTTGTGATGGCATGATGGCGTATAACACGTTATCGCTTTTGAGATGGGGAGAAGAAAATATCAGTGAAAAACCTAAGTTAAATAACCGAATGGAGGTTTTGAGATGTGCTCTTATTGTGCAGAGAGAGAAGGGCACCAGAGTAGTAAACAGAGGGAAGGTGAGAGAGAGTTGTTAGAATGTAAGGGGGGGGAGAGGGGGGGAGGAGAGAAAGAAGGGGTGAGACGAGAGGGAGAGGGAAGTAGAACATCCGGAGGTAGGGATAGACCTGCTAGACTACCTAGATTTTAGGATGGTGGGGGTCCGGGTGTATCAGAGTAGAGAATGAATTCCTCTGCATAGGTGCCTGTTTGGGTGGGTCTGAAGAGAGAATTTCTGCTTGAGTGGGGCAAGGCTTATGGAAGTAGGTAAGGGCATTGTCGGAAAAATGACTGATGAGATAGGCAGGGCAAGGAAGCAATTTCATGCTAAATTTCAGGAAGTGTGAGGCAATGCAAGGCTTTTATGACAGTAGGCTAGGAATGTATAGAAAACTAGGGAAGGATGTATTGGCGTGGAGAGGAAACATTTCTGGTTGTATGAAACAGATTTAAATTTGGGCCTGTCTCGCTACTAGTGTGGTGAGAGAAATGAGTGATGCTCGCAGTTAGGAGAAGGAAAGACAGGGCAGAGAGATGCTAAACAACACACCATTTTCATAACCATAAATAATCCTAATGTATTATGAGTAAAGACTAAACAATACACATTCTTAACATATTGATGAGTTGTATGGTTCTGTGAGCAATCCTATTCTACTCATCCTCAAAGATTATGCTTTATCAGTGAGGATAGCAGTTTTTTATATTACTTCAAACCCCACACAATTCAAATTATTGTATGTGTGTGTTTATTGGAACAAATAAACTAAACAAGTAACACCTTTACATAAGAAAAAGCATAGTATAGGAAAACAATATTATTGAAGCACTGCATACCAGGTTGTCTTTCTACCGGAGTAGTTAATGTTGAGAATGGTTTTGTAAGGGCTAGATGGTATAATTCCTGTTTAAAAATACTAACTTTAATCTCAGGTATGTTTGCTGGCACATAAGATTAGGTTTCAAAATTGGAGATATCTATCTACTCCTGTGGAATTAACCTCAGTCAAGTCATGTCAAGTTCCTATTCTAGGTACTATAGTAATGACAGTAAAGGTGGAGTGATCCGTTAATTGTCAACAGTCTTATTCCATCCTTGTTATAGACCACGGGGGGTTATTTGTGAGTTTTGGATGGGGTATGGCTTATAGTCACAAGGACATAGTGTGATAAAGCATCAATAAAAGATATGGAGATAAGCTAAGGTATTCTCATAGGTAATAGGTAGAAAAAGTATGCATTTCCCATATAGTTGGCAAAACACATCTATACTGGTATAAAATGGTGTTGCATCCTGTTCAAATGGTCAACTGAGAGTGTACCTGGGCCTAGTGAAGGGGGCCAGTTTGCCAATAAAATTATAAACGCACAGATAGTTGGATAGAAGGAATGTTCCATGTTCCAGTGAAGAAGTAGAGATATATCTCTAGTAGAAACAAGAAAGTCTTGGACTTTTTATGGAGAAGGTTCTTTCTGGGTAACTAGAAAGAAAAAAACTTGAGGAAATAGTTTAACAGACAAGGGTATATGCTAGTGAAGTTAGCAAGTCTTATACCCAAATGGAATGAGGGTCTGAAATCTCTGCGATATAGGTACATATCTACATCTCAATCTCCAATCTTCAAGGTTTAGAAGTATGGAATAAGCGAATACCACAACAGGTTGATCAGGCATCCATACGATCTTTTCGTCTTGGTGAGGAAAGGCCCAGGCCAGGTTTTGAGAGTGAGCAGATGGAGATGAGTGATTTCTACGATGGTGGTCTCATTGTCTTTGAGTTCTCAGGGTGAAGTTATTGGTAACCTCAATCCATGTTTTGGAGATGGAGAAAGAGCTGTACCAGTCAGGTACTTCAATTGCAGGGAGGTTTAGCGTATCGCAAAAGGCTTTCAAATCACCCTGAGTGTGAGTAGTGCTGTGTGGCCTCTCCACGTGGGTGAAGGCACAAAGGAAATTTTCATCTGTATGGAATACCTCTCATTCGGGGTTGATCCAATAGTGGGCAAAGTGCACAATGGTGCTGGAGGGTTATGTTGGATAAATCTTGGAACGGTTACATTCTTGTGCTTTCTTAAGGATTGCCTCCTTCAGGGGGAAATTCCCCAGACAGCATATAATGTCTCTAGGTTGGGTCATTCTCGCGTCCCCTGGGTCTCAGGACCCTATGGATCCTTTCCATTTCAACAGAAGAGTCAGGGGGCCTATCAAGGAGAATATTAAATATGCCTGCAGCCATTTGTTCTAGGAGGGGATGTTTAATGCTCTCTGGAACACCCCTGATACAGATGTTGTGGCGGCGACTCCAGTTGTCAAGATCCTCTAGATGTCTGTGGATCTCGAGTTTGTAGCATAGGTTTATGTCCGATGCTTTCTGCATTTGTCTAATGGTGTCCGCATGGCGGGTTGAGGTCTGCTCCACTGCCCCTGTCCAAGCTGCTATAGTCTGGATGTCGGTTTGGAGGTCAGTGATCGCTGCTGACAGGGTGGATTTGATGTTGGCTGCGACAGATTGTAAGTCTGTGAGGCTCAGGGAATGTGAGGCACGATTAGGCTGGCTGCTGTTCTCCCTCTGGGAGAGAGTGGTGTTGCTTACCAGGCCTGGCTGCTCTGGCCCGATGCCGCGTGGCCATCTCCAGCAGAAATGTGAAACATCGCTGGTATGTTTTCCGATGAGTGAGAGAGCGGGTCTTCAGGTTTGCGGGATTCCGGGGTTATGCCCGTCACTCTTCCACATGGTTTGGATGCTGATTGTGCCCTGCAAAAGCTGATAGAGTGCCCCATGTTGCAGGTGGACTCGGATCAAGCGGCCATCTCAGACCAGAGCCAAACCACGCCCCTTAGTATTGTAGAAAATGTTGGAAAATTTAGCAATTCTTTTAAATTGTATTGTATTGTATTGTTTCCATTGCCAAGTAATCAAATTAAACAGTTCTGGCACCTTGCATTGAAGTTTAAGGCTCAATCTACAAAATAAGGAACTGTGAATACTTCTCTGCACTTGCAGATAATTATTCAAATGGTCTCCATCAACGAATTTAGTATTACAACATTAAAGAGAAGTTCCAGCAACAAGTGAAAGCAAGCAGTAAGCTAAGAATGCATTTCAGCAAAACCCTATTTATCTGTAATCCATAGCATCTGCAGCAGACATAAGTCACCTCACAGAGCTAGTAGGAGGGTAATAGAAGCGTGCTTCCACAATCGTTAGCTGGTGTGTTCTTGTATCAGATTATTAAAATAAGTGTGTGGTGGAATGCTGCACTAAAACACTGTCCAGGGCTTTTTTTCTCAGATAATAGGTGCAGGTACTCTCCCCTTTTGATTCACCCTTTGTCCCTGCCTCCTACCCACCTCCAAGCACCGTCCCTTGATTCCACCCCCCACCCAACTCCTACCTAAATAGCAAGCAATTGAGCTGCAAGTTTGAAAATGACTTGCTAAGCTATTGCTAGACTTGCCAGCCTTCACAAAATTGTTGCACAGTTGCAGCAAGTCCACATTGCATGACTCCAGATCAACTTTCTTTTCAAACATTGCGCAAGTCGGCTACAAGTTCTGGTTCAGTTATGTTGTGCCATAGTCATCCCACCACAGGGGTCACTGTGACTAAATTTTCATGCTGTAGACTTGCAGAGCTCTTGCTGTAGACTCACCACTACAACTTTACTTTTGCTAGAGATTTGTCATGCAAATTTGCTACAAATTAGAAAACTGTCAACTAGAACTTGTGCTTCAAGTGCTCTGCAAGTGTACAATTTGCCAGTGAAAATGTACAGCAAGTTAACAGACTTACAATTCAACACTGCCACAAATTTGGGGCAAGTTATCCTTGCTTTCTGGGCAGTATTGCCCCTTTTGAAGAATAAAGAACCAGGTATCATTTTGTGGTGCTACGTCATTTGTATGGAATTTGTTAATGACAACAGATAGTGGCCAGCAACAACCCAGATAGCAAGGATAGCAGATCACTTGAAGCACAAGTTCTAGTTGTCACTTTTCCAATTTGTAGGATAATGTGCGTGGCAAGTCTCTAGCAAGAGCAAAGTTGCAGTGGTGAATCTACAGCAAGAGCTCTGCAAGTCTACAGCATGAAAATTTAGCCACAGTGACGCCTGTGGTGGGATGACTATTACACTACGTAATTGAACCAGAACTTGCAGCAGACTTGCAGAATGTTTGCAAAGAAATTTGATCTCATGTCATGCAATGCAGACTTGTTGCAATTGTGCAACAAACTTGTGAAGCCTGGCAGTCAAGTCTAGCAATAGCTTATTAAGCTTAGCATTGCCCTGAACACACCATCCCCACCCTGAAACATTCTTTTTTTCAGCAGGACAAGGAAGCTGGTCAGAGTTGATGGGAAGATGGTTGTAGCCAAATACAGGGCAATCTTAGAAGAAAACCTGTTAGAGTCCTCAAAAGACTTGAGACTGGGGCGGAGGTTCGCCTTCCAGCAGGACAAAACATACAGCCAGAGCTGCAATGGAATGGCTTAGAATCAAAGCATATCCATGTGTTAGGATGGCCCAGTCAAAATCCAGACCAAAATCCAATTGAGAATCTGTTGCAAGACTTGAAATTTGCTGTTCACAGAAGCTCTCCATCCAATCTGACAGAGGTTGAGCTATTTTGCAAAGAATGGGTAAAAATGTCACTCTCTAGATGTGCAAAGCTGGTAGATACATCCCCAAAAAGACTTGCAGCTGTAACTGCAGCAAAAAGTGGTTCTACAAAGTACTGACTCGGGGCAGTTGAATACAAATGCATACCACACTTTTCACATATTTATTTGTGAGGCTGCTTTCACACTGAGACGCTTTACAGGCGCTATAGCGCTAAACATAGCGCCTGCATAGCACCTGTAAAGAGCCTCTCCTCTCACTTCAGTGTGAAAGCCCGAGTCCTGCAAGCCGCATCTTTGCAGCACTGTAGGAGCAGTGTATACACTGCTCCTAAAGCGCCCCTGCCCATTGAAATCAATGGGCAGCGCTGCCGAACCACCAGCATAGCGCCAGTGCAGTGGTGCTTTGCAGGCAGTTTTAACCCTTTTTTGGCCTATAGCGAGGGGTTAAAAGCGCCCCGCTAGCGGCCGAAAACCTCCGTAAAAATTACGGTAAATCTCCGCTAAAAATAGCGGCGCCTCAATGTGAAAGTAGCCTAAAAAATTTTGAAAACCATTTATCATTTTCCTTCCACTTCACAATTATGTGCCACTTTGTGATGGTCTATCACATAAAATACATTTACGTTTTTGGTTGTAAGATGACAAAATGTCAAGGGGTGTGAATACTTTTTCAAGGCACGGTATGCATGTACACTAGCTTCTGTACATTCTTGCTCTGTACTGGCTTCCTAAAAGGAACTACAATGGATTGTGCCTGATTAAACATGTGATGGCAAATTCTGCTTGCAATCTACATTAAGAGCACATACAGTATGAAAGGTTGGCAATGTAGGAAAATAATCAGGAGGCAGCTGTCACTATATAATGAAAAGTACCTGAAAAGGGACCTTCATGATGTTTTTTTTAGGGGATTAAACTTGGATGGGGAAAAGGGACTTGGGATGCCCAAATGATGAATCTTTAGTAATGGAAATAAATGTAGTTGAATCTAAACTGACAGTCTCTGCCACTTCACATCTCCTCCAGCACACTACTTGAGATCACTTGGTTTCCTTACTGTCCAGTTCCAGATTCCTGTCACCTAGGCCTCACTCTGAATAAGTCCTAACATTTTCCTAGTAGCAACCATTTTAGATGAAGAAGATAATTGTGCTAACTGATTCTTGGTGGACTACTGCTCCCAGCAAATCCTGCCAGCCCTTGTGGCTGCAACGACTTGACTCCAAAACAACACCAGTCTCTTCCTCTGGCTCCATATCTAAATCCTGTAATGTCTCTTCCAGAGCTCCTCACTGTGCTTCTCACTCACCGACCCCAGCATGGATCCCTCCTGAATGACTTGCCTGGCAGTGCTCCCAACTGTCCTCCTCATGCTCCTGTTCCAGGACACCTCTCAATGACCGTGTAAAGATAGGCTCCCTCCCAGCTCCCGAGTTCCAGACCTGAGTTCACCCCCCCCCCCCAGAAAGGGGGTTCCCTCAGACTATGACAGTCTAACACTCCATCATTCAGTTCTTCCACCCGACAACTCCTCCCACAACAGGCTGACCATGGGTATATATGGGAGGCCTGCCCCCTGCCAATCCTAGCTGGGGATTGGTCAGGGCTCCCAAATACACCCCTGGTCACTCCAGCACTCTGCCCTGCCTCTTTTCCAGAGGCAAATGTCACACTAAACCACTCCCCTGCCCAAGATCAAAAACAAACAGGCCTAGCTCACAGCCTAAATTTACCTGCACTGGCAGTATACACAAACACCCACTACTCTAGTACCTACCTAAAGGTAGAGGGTGCTACAATGAGTATTCTACTAATTGTTCCATTTGACTATTTTACAAGTAAAGAAATGTATTATTAGAATGTGTTTAACGTACTGAGAAGGTTACTGTGCATAGATGGAAAAGGTGACTGTGCTATTTTTTTTTTTTGCGTTGAAAATATATTTTATTTTAGGAAGTAATATGGGGGAGAATTTAAAAAACAACACATTTAAGGAAGATTTCTTCATCTTGGCATTTACAAAATATGCTCCGCTAAAGGCTGTTGTATTCCTTGTTGTGTTAATAATCTATCTTGTATCAGTCCTTGGCAACCTCATTATCATTATACTGGTGGGTCTGGTGTCCCAACTACACAAGCCTATGTACTTTTTCCTGTGTAACTTGTCTGTGCTAGATATTATGTATGTCTCTTCCATCCTGCCTAAGCTGCTGAGCATTACATTATCAGGAGACACCTTTATATCCTTCCATGGATGTTTTATCCAGATGTCTGTATTTGCCCTTTGTATTGATACCTATTTTCTCCTCTTGACCGCCATGGCATATGATCGCTATGTGGCTATCTGCAAAGCCTTGCATTATTTTATCATCATGAACAGGAGGACCTGCATGCTACTGATTGTTACCTCCTGGCTCTTGGGGGCCCTGAACTCACTAATGTGCTCCATGCTAGTGTCTAAGCTGAATTTCTGTAGTTCCCATGAAGTTAATCACTGAAGCTCTCCTGTAGTGATACTACAAGCCTCAAGACCATAATATCATCTGAAGGGGTCTTCTGGGGTATGCTGCCCTTTACTCTGATTTTAACATCCTATGGGTATATTATATCTACCATCATGAAGATCCACACAACATTTGGTAGACTGAAGACCTTCTCCAGCTGCTCCTCACACATCACTGTTGTCATAATATATTGCTTCACAGTTCTTATTTTATATATGAAACCTCAGTCTGAGGACTCAATGGAAAAAGATAAGGTCATATCTCTGCTGTATGTTGCTCTTGTTCCTATGCTTAACCCTCTTGTGTACAGCTTAAGGAACGGAGAGGTACTGAAAGCTATTAAAAAAGTATGTGGCAAAATTATTTAAATCAAAGTTTCTCAACCTTTTTTAAGTCAGGGCACCTTTTAAAAATATCCTTAGTCTCAAGGCACCCCAGTCTAAGGGCTCATTGATACGTGAGGGTGGGGGGTGGTAAAATAACTAAGTTGAGCTGTGTTTTTCCAACACCCAACTGCTTCCCCTTTAGCTGCAGAGGTAGCTGCCAGGATTGCACACATGTTGCAGCTACAATGCTTTGCGGTTGCATCAAGAATTATATTCCCTGTCATGTTCAGCAGGCACTACCCCCCTGCCAAAAGTGACCCATTCAGGTGAATGAGGCCATGCAGCAGTTACCTGTCAAATGCCTCTGAAAAGAGGTCTAATTAAAAGTAATGTAAAAGTAATGTCCGCTGTAACTCAAAACATGCAACCTGTAGAATTTTTTAAAAGTCACCTATGAAGATTTTTAAGGGTAAAAGTTTGTCGCCATTCCACGAGCGGGTGCAATTTTGAAGCGTGCCATGTTGGGTATCAATTTACTCGGTGTAACATTATCTTTCACAATATTAAAAAAATTGGGCTAACTTTACTGTTGTCTTATTTTTTAGTTTAGAAAAGTGTATTTTTTCCAAAAAAAGTCCGCTTGTAAGACCACTGCGCAAATATGGTGTGACAGAAAGTATTGCAACGACCGCCATTTTATTCTCTAGGGTGCTAGAAGAAAAAATGTATAATGTTTGGGGGTTTAATTTTCTAGCAAAAAAAACTGTTTTAACTTGTAAACAACAAATCTCAGAAAGAGGTTGGGTCCTTAAGTGGTTAAAACAGGTTTTAATTATGTAAACACTTATCAATGTGCAAAAAAAACAAAAGAACCACATTTTTTAAATGTATTAAAACATTTAATTGTTCACACTAGCGATTGAGGTGCAGTAAAACCCTGCTGCTGAGCTGTGCTTTTACTGCCCCTTAAAGTGGTTGTAAACCCTTACAATCCACTTTTTACTACAGGTAAGCCTATAAAAAGGCTTACCTGTAGCTACCCTGGATATCTCCTAAATCTGCACGGTTTAGGAGATATCCCCTGTATCAGCATGTGCCGACGTCATCGGAATATGCGCACTGAAGCAATGGCTCGTTCGTGCGGTTGCTTCAGCTAGTCTGCCGTTACCGTGCGCATGCACGGGAGTGATGTAATCGCGGCTCTGGCCAATCACAGCGCCGGAGCCTGCGATACCCGGAAGTAACTCCAGGAGCGATATTGCTGGAGCTGTGTACTGGTACCACTGCGGGGGCTTCGATCTAAGGTAAGTATTTCATAATGAGCTAGTATGCTATGCATACTAGCTCATTATAGCTTTGTCTTGTAGTTTATTTTTTGTGGGTTTACATCCACTTTGACCACTACCATCTTTTAGCTGTAGAGGCAGAAGCTGGGCATGTTCCCATGCTGCGGCTGCAATTATACCCCCTGTTGCTTTCAGTAGGTATAGCACCCACTGACTGTGACCCATTCAAGTGAAAGGCCGCACTCTGCAAGCAGCCCACAACCGCGTGCAGCAATGTCTCTTCACCACCTCTCACATGCTCTCTGCATGCGCATGCGAGTGACGAGTGACTTTTCACACTGAGCCGGTGCGCTTGTGGGACGTTAGGAAAAGTCCTGCAAGCAGCATCTTTGGGGCGGTTTGGGAGCACTGTATTTAGCGCTCATAAACCGCCCCCTGCCCATTGAAATAAATGGGCAGCGCTTCAAAAGCACCTTCGAAGCGCCGCAACATAGCGTTTTTAACCCCTTCTTGGGCCCCTAGCGGGGGTCAAAAGTGCCCCGCTAGCGGCCAAAAAGCGCAGCTAAAATGAGCGTCTCTTTAGAGCTAATGCACGGGCAGCCCCAGTGTGAAAGTAGCCTAAGAGAAGCTGATCTAATGATTGGCTTCTGTCTTACAGGGACACATTGAAATGTAGCCAGTCCCTGCTGAACTGGACAAATCTCAATCTGTGTGTACCCAGCTTTGCTTTCTCCAGCAGGTGTCCTCCACTGCTGTGACTTGACCCCTTCAGCTCCTATGTAAATTACAGGCTGTGATCACACTCTAGCCTCCCCATCATACCATACAGGGTTAATGTCCCTCTATAGTATGTGATCATGTCAAGGCTTTGAGTGAAGAAAGAGAGCTTAGAATAGGTAAGTGAAAGAGGATCTCCCCCCTCCCCCCTCCTTGCATGGATGGACTTTCACTTTCCTGAAGTTGGGGCTGTATTATAAAATCACATTCCTTGTGGTTTATGCTAACATTTTTTGATAGGTTAAGAATTACTGGGACTTCTGAGGTGCTACATAGATGTATATCCACATATATACACTATGGGGGTTATTTACTAAAGGCAAATCCACTTTGCACTACAAGTGCACTGCAAGTACACTTGGAAGTGCAGTTCATTGAGGGAACCATGAATGCCAACATGTACTGTGACATACTGAAGCAGAGCATGATCCCCTCCCATCAGAGACTGGGCCGCAGGGCAGTATTCCAACATGATAACGACCCCAAACACACCAAGATGACCACTGCCTTGCTAAAGAAGCTGAGGGTAAGGGTGATGGACTGGCCAGGCATGTCTCCGGACCTAAACCCTATTGATCATCTGTGGGGCATCCTCAAAATGGAAGGTTGTGATGACGTCATGGAGGAGTGGAAGAGGACTCCAGTGGCAACCTGTGAAGCTCTGGTGAACTCCATGCCCAAGAGGGTTAAGGCAGTGCTGGAAAATAATGGTGGCCACACAAAAGTTTGACACTTTGGGCCCAATTTGGACATTTTCTCTTGGGATGTACTCACTTTTGTTGCCAGTGGTTTAGACATTAATAGTTGCGTGTTGAGTTATTTTGAGGGGACAGCAAATTTACACTGTTATACAAGCTGTACACTCACTACTTTACATTGTAGCAAAGTGTCATTTCTTCAGTGTTGTCACATGAAAAGATATAATAAAATATTTACAAAAATGTGAGGGGTGTACTCACTTTTGTGAGATACTGTACATATTATTATTATCATTATTATTATTTTTATTCAGCTTCAATATATGTAAGCTGTCATTTCACTGCAGTTAAAAGGAGCAATGGAGAAATGGCCAATTCTCTCTCTATATATAAAAAGACATGCCTCTCATCCTTTTACCATTGCAGTTCAACAACATTAGCCACTATTTATCACTAGATGGCAGTGTGGTAATGTAGTTTTGTTTGTTTTCAAGCCACAACAAGCAGATTCTTATTCAAATTCTATGGATTGGTTTTATTGAATGATTTATTTTGATGGCAGTAATGTTTTGCTATTTGGATACCAAATGCATTTAGGGCCAGTTCACACCACAATTTCTGCATTCTAGATGCGTTTCTGCATGTGCATTTACATGCATTTTTAATGCGTTCCGGTGCATTTTTCTTCTCCTTTTTCTTAATTTCAATATAGGAAAGGTGCATTCCAGTGCGTTTCTAGTGTATTTACATGCATTCTGGTGTGTTTTGTCGTGTTCCAAATGCATTCCATACAGAAAAAATGCAGCAGGTTCTACTTTTGTTCATTGCACAGGAATGCACTGCATTGGTATGACTTAGGCCTCTTGCACACTGCAGCTTGAAAATGCTCAGTACAGCTTGTTTTTTTACTGAGCTAAAATACAGCACATTAGGCAGGCGTGCAAACAAGCAATGTGTATTCTTCAAAAAAAAATAAATAGAAAAATCTGCATTTTTGGTCAGTAATTTACGCACGTTTGCTCGCAAATTCACACAGATTGTCCATTGACAGTGACAACATGAAAACAAGCTTCTGCTCATGCATGGAAATTTACGTGAATTTGCGCAAACGCATATGCGCGAAAATACATTAAAAAACCAGCTGAAAAAGTAGATGCTCAAACAAGGGCATCGTGTGCAAGAGGCCTTAGAGCCATTGGAATACATGGTAAACACTGTGCATGTGTTTTTCATATAGATTAAAAATGCACTGGGCTGCAACTGGTGAGAACCAGTCCTTATACAAGTTAAATCGATGGAGCAAACCCAAACACACACACTGCTAAAACTTACCTTCCTATTAGGTCCCAAAACCCCCATTAGACCACTGAGTGTAGTAGTTCCACCTGTCACCCTTTGTTTTTGATGTTTTATTGAGGGATTAAACTTGGATAGGGTAAAGGGAATATGGGATGCCCAGATCAATAGTATTTAATTGATGAAAATGTCGATTGGAACCTCTATTCACAGTCTCTAAAGCCCCAGAATCCTCCCGCACAACGCTTCTTGATGAACTGTTACTTCCTCTACTGTGCAATACTTGGTTCCTATCGCAGCTAGCGCATGATTACGCCCAACCTTGAATTAGGCCTGACTTTGCAGATTCGCCATTTGCTGGCAGGGGACCACGGGCCCCTTTAGTGTAGCAACAAATAGCAATAGAAAATGTTCTTTTGTGGTAGCTGTATCCAGGTGGACTACTGGTTCCAGTCAGTCCTATGTGAACCCTGCCAGCCCTCCTGGCTGCAGCAGCCCGACTCCAGTGCCAGTAACAACACAGTCTCTCCCTCTGGCTCTACATTCACTCCTGGCATGCCTCTCCCAGATCTCCCGACTGTGCCTGTCACTCATCAAACAGGTGAATCCTTCCTG
The DNA here is from genome assembly GCA_037952835.1 of Lithobates septentrionalis. Taxonomy (NCBI): domain Eukaryota; kingdom Metazoa; phylum Chordata; class Amphibia; order Anura; family Ranidae; genus Lithobates; species Lithobates septentrionalis. The sequence goes on from JBBDGP010000826.1 coordinate 1,004,332, forward strand.
AAGATTTGCCCGGCAGTGTTCTCCCCTGTATTCTCCTGCTCCTGTTCACGATCCTTCCAAGGCCCCGACAGCCTAATACTCCATCTCCCAGTTCTTCCGCCCGAATAACTGCTCCCTAGCTGGGCTGACCCAAGGTATTTAAGGAGACCTGACCCCTGCCAATCCTAGTCAGGGATTGGTCAGGGCTCCTTAACATACCCCAGACAGCTCCACCTCTTTTCCCCTCCTCTGCTTCCAGAATCTTCTCTAAACCAGAGGGAGGTAACCAAGAAGTGATACTGCTTGTGAGTCACCAGCCTACACTAAACCACTCCCCCGCTCCCAGATCAAAACAAACAGGTCTAAATTTACCTGCACTGGCCAAAAAAACTAACTCTAGCACCCACCCAAGGTAAAGGGTGCTACACTCACCCCCCACCAGAAATCAACTGGTCCCTCAGCTGAGGAAAAAAAAATGGCTCCTGGGCCCAGGAACAAGGGCATATCATAATTTAAATTGGATAGAGGAAAGGGAAACAACTTGGATGGGGTACTTTACAAATAAATTACATACAAAAATAGCTGTATACAGGTCCCTGCAGCTAATAACATATAAACATTTTGAGCCAGAGCATCTCTTCCTCGGAAAATAAACTCTGCTCGCAGAAATTCTTGTCTTTCCAGGAAGTTGGAGGTGGACAGCCGTCCCATCCCTGGGGATCCTAAAAGAAGACACAAAGAAAACACACATCCTACACTAATGCCGCGTACACACGAGCGGACTTTACGGCAGACTTTGCCCGGCGGACGGGATTTCGTCGGACAATTCGATCGTGTGTGGGCTCCAGCGGACTTTGTTTTCTCAAAAGTTGGACGGACTTAGATTTGAAACATGTTTCAAATCTATCCGACGGACTCGAGTCCGGTCGAAAAGTCTGCTCGTCTGTATGGTAGTTCGACGGACAAAAAGCCACGCTAGGGCAGCTATTGGCTACTGGCTATGAACTTCCTTATTTTAGTCCGGTTGTACGTCATCACGTACGAATTCGACGGACTTTGGTTGATTGTGTGTAGGCAAGTCCGTTCATTCAGAAAGTCCGTCGAAAAGTCCACCGGGCAAAGTCTGCCGTAAAGTCCGCTCGTGTGTACGCAGCATTACACCTAACTTTACACTGTACACTACCTCTGCTGAAAGGGGTTATCATCCTATCAGCAGAGAATATTGAGCAACAAAGCACACACATTTTCCTTGTCTTGTTCTGTCAGAAGGGGGTTATAACCTAAAAACAGAATCACAACAAAAAAACATATATACTAAACGGTGGACAGTCCTCTTTTGCTCCCGATGGGAGGGGCCCCTCCCCGAACGAATAGGCTCCAAAAGGGGGTAGGCGGGAACTATTTCACCCAAAGTGTCCATGTAACAGACAGTCCCGCTGTTAGGCACACAGGGTGGCAGGCTTAGTTTGTTCCTGCTGAGTCAGGGAAAAAAGAACACACAACTCTGCAACTTGCCTGCAGTCCATGTGGGTATTCCTATGGTGGCTGTACAACACAACAGTCCTCCTCACACATAGAAATGGGGATCCGGCAATCTCCTCCTTTCTCCCCCTTCCTCCCTGATAGAGATCGAATGACTCTTGGTAGGCCGACCCTCCTTTGCAACCAGCACCCAATCTCTGTAGATAGCACGTCCCAGCCTCCATTCCGGATGAATGTCGACAAAACGGGCCCAGGTATCACTCTCCCACACCCGCAGAGGCTTTGGGGCATGCAAAAAGTTCCAGATCATGTCATACTCCCACTTCTTAGATTTTCCTTCCCCTGGGAGGACATGGATATCTACAGACCTCACTACCCACTGGCAATAGGTGGGAGCCCTGGTCTGGGTGGTGGATGGCTTGTTTAGAAAAAGCTGACTGCTTTGTTTGAGGGTTCCTGTGGGCTCCTTTGATTCAGACGCTGGCTTTGATCCATCCCCATTCTCAGATTGAGTCTCCAAGTGACGAGAATCTCCTGTTTCCCATTCCCATTCCTCATCTAAACTCTCATCAGGGGATGACCACTCCACCAGCTTCTCCATGGAACCAAACTTTGTCAATAGTCTGGGGGAATCCCAATCTACGGCCCTGTCCTCGCATTCCCCGTCCAGCTCACCTGGGGCAGCACCCTCCACCAAAACTGGACTGGGATAGCTAACGACACAATAGCAGCCGGCATTTCAGGGACCTCTAGCTCCTGCACAACAGTACTTATAGTTGCTGAGTCCCTGACTAGGCGGCTGGACATAACAGTCTCTTCCTCTGCTCCCATGTTCTCGATGTTTGCGGAGGAGTCGCTAGGCTGCAACATTCCTGATGCTTTAGGGGGGCGATCTTTGGCCCTCTCCGGCCTTCCGGGTCTTCCGTGGCTGCGGTACACAGATTCCCGAAAGCAGGTTCACGCTGAAATACCACGGCTCCTGCTGGAAGGGTCCCAGACGGGTGAGTGGCTGCCCAGGCATTCACCTCCACCATCAGAATCCGGCACTTGGGACAGAGCAGGCAGAGTCGCTCCGCTCTGTTGATCACTCCCAAGGCAAGCCCTCCGCGAGGCTCCAGCCAGAGGCCAGTGTCCACCAGTGCCCGCTCCCTCATTTTAGGTAACCACTGCAAGGTGGGCATCACCTGATTACCCTCCACCATCTTGCTCCTCTGCCTCATGTCTGCTGCTAGAAGGAACTTTTTCATTTCCTCCAGGGTGTGGCACCGCCCCCCAGCTTACCGACGGCCAGGTGCCTGTGGAACTGATTAGCAGGCTCCTCCTCAAACACGTTGCTGTAACCCTTTGTTAGGTGAACTGAAGTTTGCAGGGATGCTGATGCTAGCAGGATTTGCCCAGGCATGTCGCTCAGCACCAACCACGTCCAAGCAAATAAAGACAGATGGCAGCTGAATTGTTCAGTGGTTGCCATTAGCAACAATAAAGATGATAGCCAATGCCTCCCTGTAGAGAGCTAATGTAGCATAGTCCCGCCCGTGGGCACCCACAGGCTGCTTCCGATCACCCGGGGCAACAGTAGATATTCTCAGGCATACTTTACTGTCTTGAAGCAGGAGTTTGGAGCCAAGTTCAAGATTCCTGTAATCCAATGTTATCAGGAACCATGAATCAGACTGAGACAAAAGTATAGTTAAATCACACTTGTTTATTAATAATAATAATAATAATAATGTAAACAGAGTAAGCGTAGTCAAAACAAGCCAGAGTTCAGTAACCGGAAGTGAGCTGGACGACTCTAAGTAGGCAGGACTGACGAGCAGAATCAACAGCTGGGTAACTGTGGATAGAGATGGGAGCTGGCAATTAGCCGACAGCTGAGCGGCCAGCTCAGAGAAGGAAGGGCTGAGCCCAGCCCTGACAGTACCCCCTCCTCAACGACCCCTCCCCCTCGGAGGACCGCCGTCTTGAGGGGAAAACATCTATGGAAATCACGGAGGAGGACAGGGGCATGTACGTCCGAGGATGAGACCCAAGAGCGTTCCTCCGGACCGTACCCCTTCCAATGCACTAGGCACTGTATCCGCCCACGGAACCTACGGGAGTCAACAATGGATTGTACTTCATACTCCTGTATAGGGTGATTGCAGACCAAAGGTTTCAATAGAGAGACATGAAACACATTTGAGATGCGCATACTAGGAGGAAGGTCCAAGGCGTAAGCCACTGGGTTAATCCTTCGAAGAATACGGAAAGGCTCAATAAAACGATGAGCGAACTTCAAAGAAGGAACACAAAGGTTGCGAGATGACAGCCAGACTCTGTCCCCAACCTGGTAGGAAGGTGCAGGCAGGTGTCTGCGGTCAGCATGGAGTCTCTACCTATCGTTAGCATGTTGCAAAGCCTCCTGAACTTGTGCCCAAGTGGAACGAAGACCACAGAGATGCTACTCTAACGCAGGAATACTCTGCGGAACAAATGAGTCAGGCAACATGGAAGGTTGGAAATCATAATTTGCCATAAACGGGTACAATCGGGAAGCATGTCTCACTGCATTGTGGTGACCAGGAGAGAACCTCAGCACGGAGCCAAAAGAAGGGTTGTGCTTCTGTAACCAAGGATAACCAATAACCAGTGGAAACCTAGGTGAGGAAATAACTTGGAATTGCATTATCTCATGGTAAAGAGCCCCTACGGCCATGAACAACGGAACTGTCTCATGAGTCACATGGGCAGGCTGTAGAGTTGTCCCGTCAAGAGCCTCAATGGCAAGTGGAGTGTCACGCAGCTGCAGCAGAATCATGTGCTGCGATACAAAGGCAGCATCAATGAACAGGCCTGCAGCCCCAGAGTCGATTAGAGCCTGTATCTCGATGGACGACTCAGCCCAAGAAAGGTTGACCGAAACCAGGGGCTTATCCTTCTGGATAACTGTGGACGAAACAACGCCACCTAAGGTCTATCCGTGACAAGACCTCAAGGTTCATTCCCTGGATGGGTAGGAGAAGACTTCAAAAAGTGACCTGCCTGGCCACAATAAAGGCACAATCTTTCCCTCCTCCTAAAAGCTCTCTCATCCGCAGAGAGACGCGTGAAGCCCAAGTGCATGGGTTCATCTTCACTGACCGACTCGGCACCAGGAGGCATGGGAGGTGAGGGAGGCATGGGTGGGACAGTAAAGCTCGGAGGCAAACCTACAGGAGGCTTCTGCAAGCGCTCCTTAAAAGAGAGTCTTTCTCTGAGTCTGGAGTCAATGAGGATGGCAAACGTGATCAACCTCTCCACCTCAGTGGGTATATCTCGGGCTGCTATCTCATCCTTGATGGAATCCGAGAGACCATGAGAAAAAGCAGCCACGAGGGCCTCATTGTTCCAAGCAACCTCTGCTGCCTGAGTACAGAATTCAATGGCGTAGTCAGCAACAGTTCTCGTACTCTGTTTGATGGACATGAGGCACTTGGCAGCAGAAGCGGAGCATGTGGGAACGTCAACCATCCTTTTAAAGGAGGCCACAAAGTCAGGGTAACTCAAGACAACAGGTTTTTTGTCTCCCATAGAGGGTTTGCCCAGGCCAAGGCTCTCTCAGAAAGCAAAGATATCACAAAACCTACTTTGCTTCTGTCCGTGGGAAACGCCTGGGGCAGCATCTCAAAGTAAATCTCAACCTGGTTGAGAAACCCTCTGCATTGAACTGGATTGCCCCCAAATCGCTGGGGAAGCAGAGCGGAACCAGACATACCTCTTATAGAGGTAATACTCGAGGCAGGTGCCTGCGCAGAGACTGGCGAAGCAGCAGGGACAACCTGCAACTCAGGTTGTACCAGAGCAGCCACAGTAGGAGTTACCAGGTGTGCCGTGCGACTCAGGAGAGTTTGTAACGCTATGGAAAACTGATCCATGCGGTGATCTTGCTCATCCAATCTGGAAAAAATATTATCAACAAGTGGATTGACTGTATCTTCTGAATTCATAGCCTTCGCCTACTATCAGGAACCATGAATCAGACCGAGACAGAAGTGTAGTTAAATCACACTTGTTTATTAATAATAATAATGTAAACAGAGTAAGCATAGTCAAAACAAGCCAGAGTTCAGTAACCGGATCAGGTAGTCAGCCAAGCAAATGTCAGAGAGTCGGAGATAAACGTAGTAGTACAGCAAGCAGGATCAGGAGCCAGAAGGAACATCAGCCGAGCAAGTCTTCAACAGGAAAGCAGGAGAAAGTCTCTGTGATGTTGACAAAGGCAAAGGCAGAGATCAAGTGAGCTGGACGACTCTAAGTAGGCAGGACTGACAAGCAGAATCAACAACAGCTGGGTAACTGTGGAGAGAGATGGGAGCTGGCAATTAGCCGACAGCTGAGCGGCCAGCTGAGCCCAGCCCTGACAAATGTACAATGTCCAAGCCTAGCCGAGGGCTGGACATATTTGTAATCTATGGGCACGATCGCCCGCCGTGGTTGCCACAGGTGATGGTACATGATGAACAGTCACTGAATTGCAGGATTGGTACAAGTGTCTATCCAAGCACTGGTTGGGGTAACTGGGTAGCAGGAACAGTAACTAAACCGCAGTCCTTGTTGGTTGCTGTCCGCAGTCCTTGTTGGTTGCTATGAAATTTAGGCCAGCACACAAGTCCTTCCCCCAGGATGAGTCTTCAATGATGGCAGAACAAAGCAGAGACCCCCTCTTTCCGTTTCCAGGGTCAACGACTAGCAGGTTACCTGTGACTAGGTGGATCTCGGTGGGACCTCCAAATGTAGCAGTACCCCCATGGGGCAGCTGAGTGTAGTAGTTCCACCTGTCACCCTGCCCAGCCTGGCATTCACTTCCAGTCACTCTCCAGCTTAGTTTTAGTTGTTTTATTGAGGGATTAAACTTGGATGGGGTAAAGCAGTGGCGCCTGGTGAAGTTTTAGGATGGGGGGCGCCAGACCCCGCCCTTCCTTTTTGACCCCTCCCACTTTCCATAAGCCCACCCCTTATAGAATCCACCCACTTCGTCCCCTATATTCAACTTGCTTTCACCCATAGTGTCAGGAGTATACAGCTCAGCATCACAGGACAGAGTATATAGCCCCAGAATCACAGGACAGGAATATACAGCCTCAGAATCACAGGACAGGAATATACAGCCTCAGAATCACAGGACAGAGTATATAGCACAGTATCACAGGACAGAGTATATAGCTCAGCCTCACAGGACAGAGTATATAGCTCAGCCTCACAGATCAGGGTATACAGCTCAGCATTACAAATCAGGGTATACACCTCAGCCTCCCAGATCAGGGTATACAGCTCAGTCTCACATATCAGGGTATGTAGCTCAGCCTCACAGATCAGGGTATACAGCTCAGCCTCAATTTGTGTATATCTGTATAGTGTATACAGCTATATACACACACCTTCTTCCTTCCTGTATATAGAGAGTCTCTATATACAGGAAGTAAGGCCGGTGCAAGGTTCTGTCTACTTAGGCAAAGGTGCCTCCCCATCACACACACACCATCCTGCCACCCCACACTGCCATGCTGGCACCTCCTTCTCATTGTGCCTGGAATGTGATGGATGTCATACAGCATTGAACATTTAGGCTGTGCTGAACTGCCGCTAAACAGCAGTGAGTAATGATGGGGCAGGGTCATGCATTCCCTTCTTCGAATTACTGTCTGGCACAAGAGAGAGGACGCAGCATTAGGGGACAGAAGACAGTCGTTTTAAAATTCCAAATCCCCAGCAAGTGGATGGAGATTCATATTTTTCTGCCTCCCCCATCCCGGTGCCCTGATTAGCCCCATTAATATGGGTATTGTATTCATTTATTTCTATGTATATATCTATAGGTTGTGCGTGTGATTAGCAGGCCACATTCTCCTCCCCCTCTGCAACTTAGCACTTTGCCACCTGACAAACAGAGGACACACATTCTCTATCACATAATATGCTCTTTATACATTGACTCTACCATGTACCTCTACACTCTGTATTGTCATCTCAGCGTTCCACCTATACACATACACACAACATGTCATGCCTGTATTTACACACATACAGGGGACTGGGCTGCTGCTGTTGAGGTAAACTGAGGCTGTGTACTGTAAAGAAGGGAATCCATGGAAATTGGGTACAGTACACAACAGGGGCCACACATGATATCATACTCAAGATGTCTATGAAAAAAGGGGCCACACTTGGTGTCATACATAGAATGTCTATGAAAATGGGGGCTACACTGGGTTCCATATATACAGAGGCCACACTGGTGCCATAATAAGCTGACTGGAAACGGGCCACAACTGGGTGCCACACATAGGATGTCTATGAAGACAAGGGGTATACACTCTGGATGTCATACATACACGGGCCACAGAGGGTGATATACACAGACTGCCTGTGAAAACAGGGTCCACGCACAATGGCAGTGCCCTAATCCTGAGGTAACATGCATACACAGATAATCCTCCACACTCAGACACATCAAATATAGAGAAACATCATTACACTGTACACAGCAGCCACGTGTCCTTTTACAGAAGACGTACGCAGTCATCTAGGCAGGCATCCCAAGTCTCCCGCGAGCCGTGGGAGTCTCCCGCATTTGACTGCAGGCTCCCGGGACACCTGTGAGCGCAGGGCGATCTCCCAGCTGGGCCTGTCACTCAGCCACAGACATAGCAGCCCGAGCGGCCGAATGGAGTATGGCCGCGCTGTCTGTGGCTGAGTGACAGGTGGATGTAAGGTGCTGTGAGCTGAGGCAGAGGGGGGGACAGCCCATACTGCTGTCCCCAGCTTGCTTTGGCTGCTGCATGGGTACTTTTTTTTTAAGGTCGGGTCAGTTCAGCCAATTCAGCAGGGAAGGGAAGGAGGGGGGTGGGCGGAGGAAGAGAGAAGAGTGTGCGCCACCCGTGATCTGCAGGCTGTAGCAAGAGAAAGAAAAACTTTCCCCAGTCAAGTGGACTCTTTCTCCACTTTCGGGTGCCGCTGTGCAGTGATCTCCTGTGCGACAAGTACATGACAGTCCTGGTCTCTTCTATATCAATCCACCGGGCAGACCGGGACTGTCATGTATTTGTCGCACAGGAGATTATTGTGCGGTGGCACCCGAAAGTGGAGAAAGAGTCCGCTTGACTGGGGAGAGTTTTTTTTTTCTAATTGTTACAGCCTGCAGATCACGGGCGCCCAGTCTTCTCTCTGCCTCCCCCATCCCCTTTCTTCTGGGGAATTCTCTGACTGGCATGGCTCACCAGCCCCATTGCAGCCAGACCCCAGGCTCCAGGACAAGCAGCCAGACCACAGGACCAGCATTTTAGTTCCAGCAGCCAGACCCTTGGCCCCAGGACCAGCAGCCCAGCTCCAGCAGCCAGACCCTTGTCCCCAGCAGCTGGACCCCTGGCCCCAGCAGCCAAACCCCAGAATCAGCAGCCAGACCCTTGGCCCAAGCAGCTGGACCCCTGGCCCCAGCAGCCAGACCCAAGGACCAGCAGCCCTGCTTCAGCAGCCAGACCCTTGGCCCCAGGAGCCAGACCCTTGGCTCCAGCAGCCAGACCCTTGCCCCCAGCAGCCCAGCTCCAGCAGCCAGACCCCTGGCCCCAGCAGCCAGACCCTTGGCCCCAGCAGCCAGACCCCTGGCCCCAGCAGCCAGACCCTTGGCCCCAGCAGCCAGACCCCTGGCCCCAGCAGCCAGACCCCAGGACCAGCAGTCCAGCTCCAGCAGCCAGACCCCTGGTTCCAGCAGCCGGACCCCTGGCCCCAGCAGCCAGACGCTTGGCCCCAGCAGCCAGGCCCTTGGCCCCAGCAGCCGGACCCTTGGCCCCAGCAACCAGGCCCCAGCCCCAGCAGCAAGGGCCCAGAAGCCCTGGCCCCAGCAGCCAGACTCTTAGCCCCAGCAGCCGGATCCTTGGCCCTAGCAGCCAGACCCCTGGCCCCAGCAGCCAGACCCCAGGACCTGCAGCCAGACCCCTGACCCCAGCAGCCAGACCCTTGGCCCCAGCAGCCAGACCCTTGGCCCTAGCAGCCAGACCTCTGGCCCCAGCAGCCAGACCCCTGGACCAGCAGCCCAGCTCCAGCAGCCAGAACCCTGGCCCCAGCAGCCAGACCCCAGGACCCAGCAGCCCAGCTCCAGCAGCCAGACCCTTGGCCCTAGCAGCCAGACCCCTGGCTCCAGCAGCCAGACCCCAGGACCAGCAGCCCAGCCCCAGCAGCTGTGTGATCAGGCTGCATTTCATGGGCACTGGTAAGGCTGCATTTCATGGGCACTGGTAAGGCTGCATTTCATGGACACTGGTAAGGCTGCATTTCATGGACACTGGTAAGGCTGCATTTAATTGGCACTGGTAAGGCTGAATTTTATTGGGGGGGGGGGGGGGGGGTCGGCGCCGGCGCGAAGCGTCACCTCCCTGAAATTAGTTTGAAACCTCCTTGAAATGAGATTTGCAGGTTGAGATGTCTGTCTGGGGGCCCTGATGCTGGTCAACTTTGGTACCATTGTTCAAATTCTGCCCCTTGTCTCCATTGACAGACAAAAATAGTTGTTTCTATTTCCATAGTGTAAGGATAGGCAGTGAACACCAGCAGATTCTGGTATAAATGGGCCCCATGTACAAATGGCAGGTTAGTAATGGTGGAATGAGTGCCTTCCCTGTCCTGTAAAGCTTGCAATCTAATATCGGGTCAGGAAATGACACTAGTGAAGGAGTCATGGGTGCTCTATGGTCAGGGCTATACATATAAAAACACACGTCTCAGTGTTCTGACACAATCCTGCACACTTCTCACACTTCGGCCTGTGCCAGCACCACCACAGCACACATTCCTTTATTTTTTATTACTGCCCCATGTGACATCTGACATTCCCTCAACCATGGAGGAGTTCATGTTACACTACGAGGGGAAACAGGCTCCGTAGGTGGAGAGTAGTGCCTCCTATCTATTCTTCCTCCCCCACCAATAAATCAGCAATGTGAAAGGCAGACCTCTAATCAGGGCAATGGTCAGCAAAGACTAAATAAATGAATAAGGAAAGCCCATGTGGTCACAGTGCCTGGCCAAGTAAAAAAAAAGAGATCCATGTATGTACAGGACGATGATAACATGAGCAGTGCACTGTGCAGCTTCTACTGCTGACCATTATCCTCACAGTGTCCTGGGTGTGTGTGCCATGTGAGTGGAATCAGCAGATCTTACATCATACAGCATCCTGTTGCTCAGCTCCAGGTGAATCCTTTTTTCATGTCCTTCATGTTGCCCAGTCTGCAGTGTGCACTGTCTGAAAGGAGACTGGAGAATGAGTGAGATGTGTGCAGGGAAGTGTGTGCATAGGGGCGGATCGTGGCTGTCAGAGTGTGTCAGTCAGGAGAGAGAGACTCCCACGGCACACTTAAATTAGCCGTACCTTGCCCGGAATCACGCCGCTCAGCTTCCTAATCCACCACTGGTACAGTCAGTCGTACAGTCCACAGCATAGTGAGCCGGGAAACTGGAACTGCCGCAAAAAGCACCCGCCAATAAAAAATAAAGCACAGAGGGTCAGAGACAAATGATTGGAGAGCGGGAGTGTTTGCGGATGCATCGCTTGCTTCCTGAACACTCCCTAAACACAGGCAAATCATTGCAAGCTGGGAAGCTTCCCATAGACCGCCGTGTGTCCGGCGACAGGACACTCTTAAAGTCACCACTTTTTTTTGTGAATAGCTGGGGGGGGGGGTTTGGTGCCCATGCGCCCCCTATGGATGGGCCGCCACAGGGGTAAAGGGAATATGGGATGCCCAGATCAATGGTATTTAATTGATGAGAATGTAGATTGGAACCTCTATTCACAGTCTCTAAAGCCCCAGAGTCCTCCCGCACAACGCTTCTTGATGAACTGTTACTTCCTCTACTGTGCAATACTTGGTTCCTATCGCAGCTAGCGCATGGTTAGGCCCAACTCTGATTAGGCCTAACTTTGTAGATTCACCATTTGCTGGCAGGGGACCATGGGCCACTTTGGTGTAGCAACCAATAGCAATAGAAAATGTTCTTTTGTGCTAGCTGTATCTATGTGGACTACTGCAGCCCTCCTGGCTGCAGCAGCCCGACTCCAACGCCAGTAACATAGCAGTCTCTCCCTCTAGCTCTACATTCACTCCTGGCATACCTCTCCCAGATCTCCTGACTTTGCCTGTCACTCATCAAACAACAGGTGAATCCTTCCTGAAGATTTACCCGTCAGTGTTCTCCCCTGTATTCTCCTGCTCCTGTTCAGGACACCCCTCGTTTGGGTGGTATGGAGGGGTCCTAGGTCACACCCCCAGACGGGGGCTCCCTCCAAGGCCCCAACAGCCTAACACTCCATCTCCCAGTTCTTCCACGTGAAAAACTCCTCCCTAGCTGGGCTGACCAAAGGTTTTTAAGGAGGCCTGCCCCCTGCCAATCCTAGTCGGGGATTGGTCAGGGTTCCTTAACACACCCCAGACAGCTCCACCTCTCTTCTCCTCTTCTGCTTCCAGAATCTTCTCTAAACCAAAGGGAGGTAACCAAGAAGTGACACTGCCTGTGAGTCCCCAGCCTACACTAAACCACTCCCCAGCTCCCAGATCACAACAAACAGGCCTAGCTTTCAGCTAGGCCTGCCTAAATTTACCTGCACTGGCCAAAAAAACTAACTCTAGCACCTACCTAAGGTAGAGGGTGCTACAGAAGCTTATGATTTTCTTCTCTTCTTCCTATAAGACAGCACTGATCAGGCTTGGAGCTTTACACAGTACATTTTAGAGCCTGTGTTGGTGGTCTATGGGCTTGTGTTGATGTCGGAACCGAATAACGAACCTCATTGAAGTCTATGGGACCCGAATGTGAAAAATCAAAAGTGCCCATTTTGAAGGCTTATATGCAAGTAATTGGGCATACAATGTTTATAGGGGTCTGGGTACTGCCCTGGGGGGCATGTATCAATGAAAAAAGTTTGTAAAAAACGTAATTTTTAAATGAGCAGCTATTTATTGATGCTTAAAGTGAAAGTATAAAAATGAAATATTCCTTTCAATATTGTACCTGGGGGGTCCCTCTAGTCCACCTGTAAGTGGCACATCTGTACTGTGTAAATGCAATAATTGCATTTATAAAGCCTAAAAAAAAGAAATAAAATAAATTTTCCCCGCAAGATTTCTTTATTTTGTAAGTAACGGTTTGGGCAGCCAGTCTGTATGATGAGGCCACAATGTAGTGCACTGGGAACGAGATTTTTCTGATAAATTCTGGTGTCTCTACCACAGACTTTGAATTTCTACTTCTGTAAGGGGTGCAGAAAAATTGTTCTTTGGGTGTCGGTGGTACCTTCACACTGTAACCCTATAGAGGTACTCTTGATGAAAGCAAGAATTGGCCTTGCTGTCAAAAGGGAGGAACAGTGCCCCATCGTTAGTGTCAGTGGGAGGAACAGTGCCCCATTGTTAGTGTCAGTGGGAGGAACAGTGCCCCGTCGTTAGTGTCAGTGGGAGGAATAGGGTCCCATCGTTAGGGTGTCAGAGGGAGGAACAGTGCCCCATCCTTAGTGTCAGTGGGAGGAATAGTCTCCCATCATTGATATCAGTGGGAGGAACAGTGCCCCATCGTTAGTGTCAGTGGGAGGAACAGTATCCCATCATTAGTGTCAGTGGGATGAACAGTGCCCCATCGTTAGTGTCAGTGGGAGGAACAGTGCCCCATTGTTAGTGTAAATGGAAGGAATAGTCTCCTGTCATTGGTATCAGTGGGAGGAATTATGCCCCATTGTTGGTGTCAGCGCAGGAATTATTGCCCTGTTGTTGGTGTCAGTAGGAGGCCCAAGGGCTGGATAAAGGCAAGCAAAGGGCCACATTTGGTCTGCAGGCTGCAGTTTGGAGACCACTGATCTACAGGAAGCCTTGTATTTCATGAAGTGCCTACGTTTTAACAGTAGAAGACAGTAAATCAGATATGTGCTGCATGCGTTTGCAGTATTATGCTGTACAGAGTGATCTGTTTGCAGTCTAAATCTCACTGTACAGCATAAGTCTGAGCTCTCCTTTCATACTTACTGCTTCTCTGCAGGACTTCTAGGCTGCCTAGTGTTGGGGGTGTTGATTTTTCATCTGTAAGAATGTTTTTGGTGTAGGGTTCATGGGCACAATTAAAACACAAAGAACTATTTTTCCACACCTGTTTGACAGGGACTGTATTCTTTTTCCGATGCAGCAGATGGGGCAGAGAAATTTGCCGGCTATAGTCTACAGTTGGTGGTGTACTGCTGGCAGATGTGCTGCATAGGACCTGGGACACCCTGCGCTATACCATCATACCTGTCAGTGGAGGCTGCTGAGAGGTCATGAGGTATAGCGAGGGCAGACTGAGGTGAGTGTGGCTTTCAGGTACTCCTGCCAATGGGCTGACTTGTTGGAAGTTAAAAGCCTTGTCAAGCAAGTGGTACCCAAATAGCTGATGTTTTTGCCACGCTTGATGTGCTTGAGACAAAGTTTGCAAATAGCAACAGTACGATCGGCTGCACAGGCAGTTGCTCCAGAGCTTAGTAAATGAGCAGAAGCTCAGCTGACTTCCATTATCGAATCATGTACAAGCAAAAAAAATTTTTTTTTCTTTCCTTGCATGTGATTGGGTATTCTTTGCAAAGTGAAGCTTTTCCTCATTTACTAAGCTCTGGAGCGATTGCACTTTGAAAAGTGCACAGTCTATTTGCCTTTAGTCAACCCCATAGTGTACAAACGGAGGGTGAGGGATCTGCATTAACTCCTCTTTAGAAATACTACACTATGGGGTTGACCAAAGGCAAATACACTGTGCACTTTGCAAAGTGCAGTTGCTCCAGATCTTAGTAAATGAGCAGAAGCTTGGCTGACTCATCCAATCATGTGCAAGCAAAAATGCTGTTCTTTTTATTTTCCTAGCACATGATTGGGTATTCTTTGCAAGCTTTACCCCATTTACTAAGCTCTGGAGCAACTGCACTTTGCAATGTGCACAGCCTATTTGCCTTTAGTAAATCAACCCCAATATGTCAAATGCCTCTGAGAAGCAATCCGTGGGTGGCTTGTGGCAGTTCTTGCTGTTAGTGTAAGCAAGCCCTTAGCCTTGAAGCTGAACTCCATTCAAATGTAAAAAATTTTAAGTTAATGCAGCGCAGTCTATTTGCCTTTAGTAAATCAACCCTTTTATGCCTTCAATTTGGCTCCGTTTTCAGTGAGCACTTGTTCCACAGTCTGCCATCTGCCCGAGCACTGGTACATGACACCTTTTCTGGTCGGTGCTACATCATGAAAATTTCCTTATAGGGACCACTCTTAAGGGAGGAGACCTGGTGCTGTTCACGTGATAAGCAGCCATGGTCTGGTGAATGCATTGGACTGGTGGTGCTGCACACTGTGGATGTTTTGTATACATACAGTTGTGCTCATAAGGCCCCTTTCACACTGGGGCGGGAGCGGCGTCGCCAGTAAAACGGCGTTATTTTTAGCGCCGATTTACCGCCGTTTTAGCTGCCGAAAAAGGGTTAAAACCGCCCGCAAAGTGCCGCTGCAGCAGCTCTTTGCCGGCGGTATAGCCACACTGCTCCATTGATCTCAATGGGCAGGAGCGGTGTATACACCGCTCCAAAGATACTGCTTGCAGGAGTTTTTTTCCCATCCTGCAAGCGCACCGCTCCAGTGCGAAAGCACTCGGGCTTTCACGCTTGAGACACAGCAGCGGCTGTTTTAGGGCAATTTGCAGGTGCTATTTTTAGCGCTGTAGCGCCTGCAAATCGCCCCAGTGTGAAAGGGGCCTAAGAATTTCATGATTTATTGGCCATTTTTCAGAGAACATGAATGATAACACAAAAACTTTTCTTTCACTCATGGTTAGTGTTTGGCTGAAGCCATTTATTATCAATTAACTGTGTTTACTCTTTTTAAATCATAATGACAACAGAAACTACCCAAATGACCCTGATCAAAAGTGTACATACACTAGTTTTTACAGTTTTTCTCCATTGTTTTGGCTCATTTCTTGAAAAAGAAATGACATTTTCAAAACTCTAAGATCATTTGGCAAAACAGTCTTATGCCCCGTACACACGGTCGGACATTGATCAGACATTCCAACAACAAAATCCATGCATTTTTTCCGACGGATGTTGGCTCAATCTTGTTTTGCGTACACACGGTCGCACAAAGTTGTCGGAATTTCCGATCGCCAAGAACGCGGTAAAGTACACCACGTACGACGAGACTAGAAAAGGGCAGGTCCGAACCAAGCGCGGCACCCTTTGGGCTCCTTTTGCTAATCTCGTGTTAGTAAAAGTTTGGTGAGAGACGATTTGCGCTTTTTCAGACTCGTGGTTTTCAGATTGATTTCTGCTGTTCAGTTTGTGCTTGTGGGTTTGTATCTGGTCTTTGGTGCGTGCAGCGAGTTACGCGTGACTCTTGTCATTGTGTTCTTGTTCGTTCGTTACTGTTTTTCAGGTCGCTCTTCACAGGCCTTGCTGTTCTTCAGTGCATTCTGTTACTTCGTTCTGAGCAGCCGACCGTTTTCTAGCCATGTTGCGTATACGTACTCCTCGTAGAGTTCGTGCTGTGCAGGGGCTTGGTGTTGGGGTCCTTAAATTGACACAAGTCCAGTCCATCAACAGGGTGGGGAAGAGTTCATGGACCAAGAATTGGTTGCTTCAGCGTGACCAATTCTCTCACATGCCTTTGCTCCGTGAGAATAATCCTGATGATTTCAGGAACTTTCTCCGGATGACGGACCCCGTATTTCACCGTTTGTTGGCTTTGCTGACCCCTTATATTAGCAGGCAGGATACCTGCATGAGGCAAGCCATCACTCCGGAGCAGAGGCTCGTCGCCACCCTGCGGTACTTGGCGACGGGGAGAAGTCTGCAGGACTTGAAGTTCTCGATAGGCATCTCCCCCCAGGCTCTGGGGATCATTATCCCGGAGACCTGTTCTGCCATCATCCAGGTCCTGCAGAAGAAGTATATGAAGGTAAGATTTTTATCCTTTAACATCACATTTTATTGTATTTAATGTTTGATAATATATTGTATTTCTTTCCTCATTCCCTAATTACCATGATTGTAATATGCTGTGAATGTCCCCTTTGTTCTCATGCATGCTGGATTTTAATGTACTTATTTTTTTTGTCCTTCATACATATTTGCCTTCACTTACCTCCCCAGCATGCTCTCCTGGCCCTATATTCACCTCATGTAGTCACTTAACAATGTATTTTATCAGCTCCATACCGGTAGTAGTGCTTTACCCCAAACACCCCTTAAATGTTTTAAAATGTGATTTGTGCTTTAAATTCAGGCAGAGTGCCAGAGGCTTTTTTTGAGGGGTCCCCAAATCATTTGGAACCCTCCCTCCCCCTAACTGCTAAGTCAGCTGATACCAATTTTCTATCTATCCTCAATCCTCTATCTGCTGACTTTGCCAAACCCAATACACACTATACGCATCTCTTTAGTGGTCAGATGTATGGATGAATTCCCCAAAGCATGTAGTGCAAGAGCCTGCCTGTATACTTTCAAATGGTACTGTTTAAAGTTTTTGTATACTATTATTATCTTGATAGGTAATAGCAGAATTTCCAAATGTGCTCAAATGTGTACAGTGTGTATTTATATCTTTGTATTATGAAACTGCTTACCTGTCCAGTGGGCTGTCAATAGTGTAACTAAGGAGGGGCTGGCCAAAGTAATACCCATTATTTAGGCATTCATCTCTCAATGAATTGGAGAGGGTTCCCTGTCCAAGAGCTCTCCCCCCTAAAATGTTAGAAATGGCCCATGAGGGGGGGGGGGATCTGATAGGTGTACCTTATACTTTGGTCTTTAAAAACTCCCTCAAATAAATGTTATCTTGATGTTGGCCAAGAATGTTTGTGTCTAATCTGCTTTCCCTGTTTCTGTGCAAAATGTTTCCTTCCAACCCACAGGAATGGCAGACTGTGGCCTCCCACTTTGCCCAGCGGTGGGACTTTCCTAACTGCGGATAGGCAATTGATGGGAAACACGTCCACATCGTCCCACCACCCAACTCGGGGTCATACTATTACAACTATAAGGGGTTCAATAGTATTGTGATGTTGGCGGTGGTGTCGGCTACTTCCGAGTTCCTGTATGTGGACGTGGGGAAGAATGGCCAGATGTCAGATGGTGGAGTCATCGCCCAGATGGAGTTCTACAGGCGTCTCCAGAATGGCAGCTTGGACTTGCCACCTCTAGAAGACAATGCGGAAGGACTCCCATTCGTCTTCGTTGCGGATGAAGCGTTTGCGCTGGGGGACCATCTTATGCGGCCATTCCCGATGAGGACCCTCACCCCGGACCAGAGGGTTTTTAATTACCGGCTGGCCAGAGCCAGAAGAGTGAGAACACGTTTGGAATCATGGCCAGCCGGTTCCGCCTATTTCTTACACCCATACACATGGCGGAGTACAAACTGAATCATAACATCCTGGCGTGCTGTGTTCTACAAGACTTTTTATCGCAACATTCTGCCAACTATGCTGGCTCAGTTGGGCCTGAGGCCGGAATTCTAAATGAAACAACCCTGACGGCGCTTGAAAGTGGCCGTCCTGGCTTGCCCCCCCTGAGTGCCCGTGATGTCCGGCTAAGATACCTTGAATACTTTGCGGGTAGGGGGGCTATCAATATGCCAGACAATGTCTGAAACCTTTTTCAAATAATAAAAAAAAATAACTACTAAAATCTTTGGGGACATTTACTGCTTGTGTTTCTTTTAGCTGACCCTGACAGAAATGTGGTGAGTCCTGAAAATGGCGTGATTGTGTAACATTACAAAGCACTGTTGGGTGTTATTTACTAAAGGCAAAGACACTTTGCACTACAAGTGCAGTTGAAACTGCACTTGTAGTGCAAAGTGGATTTGCCCTTAGGAAATAACACCCATTGTCACAGAAAACACCAATTAGAGCACCACAAAAGTGTTGGAGCGTTGAGACAATAATCCACACATTCTTGATTAACAATCTTTTTAATACCAGCACAATCACATGTGCATTTAGAAAAGGTTTTTCTAAACAAGCCAACATATTTGTTGTATAACAATTTTTGGGGTCACATTAGAAAAAGTAGAAATGTCCATTTAAGATAAAACAGGCATGTTTAAAACCAACAAGAAAGACACAAATCTTGAACTTACAAAGTTCACATTTGGTAGAACTTGAAGGCAATATCAGACATGAGTATTTACAAACTGTGTTTGATATTGCGTTCAGATGGGGTGAAGTCACCCCAGGAAAAGCCAAATTTTGAAGATGCACACAAATTGCCGAATGTCAACATGTGCTACCTGCCATCATGGGGGATCAAGGGACGTGTTTTTGGGGTGCAACCCCTTCCTCACAGCTACTTTATTATTGAGGAAGGGGTTGCACCCCCAAAACGCGTCCATTGATCTCCCGTGATTGCAGATAGCACATGTTGACACACTGTGTGCATCTTCAAAATTTGGCTTTTCGCAAATATGTCAAAAAATGGTAAAAAATTTTAGCACACAAAAAACCAAAGGAATTTGGAGGGGTTTTAAACTCTCCCTAAAACATCAATGATGTTCTTCATTTTTTGTTGAACATCATTGATGTTTTTCAGGATGTTTTCCAAGTCCCTATTACACCCCATGATCTCCCCGATCTGGATCTGTGCACTTTCAGAGGTGAAATGCCCTGGATCCACAAAATCACGATCACCTAAAAAGATAGAAACAATAACACACCATGTATTATAAATATGCCGGCATCCATCTCTTACCTGAGCCTGTGGTCGCAGACACTCACCTGTTGTGGTGCCAATTTCCACCACGTCGTCCTCCTCCTGCTCTGCTTGGCTTGGGTGGATTTCCCCTTCTTCCAGAGGTGGGGGGTCTGTGGTCTCCTCGGATGAGGGGTGTCCTCCGAGTCTTTTCTCCCCTAAAAAAAAAATAGGTAGCACACAGATATTTCATGGCAGAAATAGGAATATGAAACATTGCTTGGAAGTTGGGTACAATTGTCTATTTTGGTTGAGTTCCAAGATGTAGAATTTTTATTGTCCTTTGTCAAGCTTCAATACTTTACCTGTTTTGTACAAGCTTCACAGATGGAGACACCCCTATAGTATACACTGGAGCACCTGTGTGGGCCCCCTAATAAAAAGGGTGTTCTTGTGTCCCACACTAGTGCTCCAGAGTCCAGATGTGAAAACTGCTGAGTGTCCTCTCCTTACACAGAATCTAGTTTGCATTTCATTCTAGTTACAAACCCATCTACACAACCAAATTATTTTCAGACAAGTAGGCCATTAAAAATGTGGGCATTTGCATATGGCCAAAACAATGGTGTTTTCTAGGTCGAACGAACAATGTTTTATACGAACGAATAATGTGCCCATGAACATGAAAGTTGCCATTTTAAACTGGATAACAGTTAAGAAAAGCACATGGAGCAGCACGAACGTAATAAACATAAAAAGAATAGGAACACAGCACAACTACTTACTTTTTTGCAGCACTCTCCGGATCTTTCTGTACTGCTCATGCTCTCTTAATTTGAGGTCCGACCACCATTTCCTGAGCTGATCTTTCGATCGTCGTACCCCGAAATTACGGTGCAGACTCTTGACCACTTTCACCATGATCTTGGCCTTTCTGACATTGGGGTTGGGGTAAGGTCCATACTTCCCGTCATAGTCAGCCTTCTTCAGGATGTCCACCATCTCCAACATCTCCCCAAAGGACATATTTGAGGCCTTAAATCATCTCCTTCTGGATCGGGACGTTTCAGGCTCCGGGCTTTCCTCCTCCTCGTTGCTGTAATTAGCATGCACCTGCTGTGTCTCCGCCATGTGCTCTTCCCCCACTGCGACGAACGAGAAGGGGCAGGGAATAGAATAGAAAGAACGTCAGGGTCGGGCGGAGTTTCACGTATGCGCAGTGTCTATAAAGCGTAACATGCGTGCGTAGTACATACGATCTGTGAGCGGAGGAAGGAGTATCAGAGGCGCCGATCGTGATAATGAAGGTAAGACCTAAACCTGGGACTATATTGCTTCTAGATTGAGGCCTATATTGTAACAAGATTAGGAGAGTTTTACCTGACATTAGGGTTTGTCTCGTGTTGTGTCTTGCAGATAAAATGGATGGCTTCAATGACCACAACTTCCTCCCCCTGTTCATAGATAAGTACAGGGAGCTGCCCTGTCTGTGGCAAGTGAAACATCCACATTATAATCATAAACAAAAGAGGCAGACAGCGCTGGAGAAACTGCTGGAGTTGGTGAAGCCGGTGGTCCCCACAGCAAATATCCCCTATTTAAAAGCCAAAATTGGTGGCCTGAGGAGCACTTATCTTAGGGAGCGTAAGAAGGTCACGGATTCCCAGAGATCCGGAGCTGCAGCAGATGACGTTTATGTCCCCAGGCTGTGGTACTATGAGAGACTGCGATTTCTGTCAGACCACACTGGTGTCCCTCTCAACCCTTCCTTCCACTCTTCCTTCCACCCCAGCTGAGGGTTCCGATGTCCAACCTGGGACTTCCAGCCAGGAAGAAGTGGAGGAGCCCAGCTTGAGCCAGGTATAGCATTCTTCTACAGATTTCTGGGCAATAAATAAATGATGTTTACTAAATGGTATTATTGATCACTAATTGCTGATTTAATAAAGGCGTTTACATATCAATAGACAGTAGTGGGCAAAAAAATTTGGACAAGAATGAAAAATGCTGGGCTCAGAAGGATAGTCTTTTATATTTGTTAACATTCAATTTGCAACAGTCATGAGATGAAAATTGTGTGTGATTGATGAAGAAAAAAATAAAACTATGTCCCTTTTTCATACACAGGAAGACCTCAGCCAGGACAAGGCTGTGGAATGTGGCACACAGGAGGAGGCTGTGGAATGTGGCACACAGGAGGAGGCAGGGGTTAGTGGCAGCCAGGAGGAGGCAGGGCTAAGTGGCAGCCAAGAGAAGCCTGGGACCAGTAGGAGCCTGACAGAATCGCAGGTTCCTCCCCTCCACCTTCCAACGAAAAGACCCAGGAAGGGGAGTCACGTGCAGGATTCAGCTCTCAGGCTCATTCAGGAGGCTTCTGCGTCCCTCAGAGCCACCCCCACTCCTGAAGAGGCCTTTGCCTGCATGGCTACCACCAAACTGCAGGGCATGCAGGAGGGCCAACGCCAGCTGTGTGAGGACCTTCTTTATAAAGTCTTAACTAAGGGGGTGAGGGGCGAAATCACACCCAATACCCACCTGAGTGAGTTGGAACATCCTCCTGCCACAACTACACCACCACAGCCACAGCGTGGAAGGAAGCGTGGAAGGAAGACCAGAGAGTGATGACCTGGGTTCAGTCTGGTCTGGCAAAAGATGCAGGCTCTTGCATGACCACAGCCTGGGGACACAGATGTCATCTGCTGCTTTCATGATCTCTGGCACTTCTGAACCAGACTGCACTCCCTTATATATGGACTCCTCAGGCCACCAATTTTGCAGTAAAATAATTGATGTGTGCCCTGGGGGTCAAAGGCTTCACCAATTTCTGCTGTTTCTCCAGTGTTGCCTCCCTCTTCCTGCATTATAAAGAAGAGAGTGCGCTGTATTAAACAATTTTAAACTTTGCAGCCTGACGAAAGTGCTCTATCCATTCCGAACGCTAATTTTACCAGACCGAGCTGTTTCGTCTCGGAATTTCTTCTGAGCATGCGTGGCACTTTGTGCGTCGGAATTGACGCGATCGGATTTTGTTGTCGGAAAATTTTAAAGCCTGCGTTCAAACTTCGTGTGTTGGAAAATCCGATGGAAAAAGTCCGATGGAGCCCACAGACGGTCGGATTTTCCGACAACACGCTCCGATCGCACATTTTCCATAGGTAAATCCGACCGTGTGTACGGGGCATAACAGTCCAGCACAACACTATAACTCATGTGCAAAAGCTCATATCTCTCCCAAAACTGTTCACTCATGCTTCAAAACCATATTCCTTTCCCATATAAAGAGTCAGTGTCCCCAAAATGGCAAAGATTCTTCTCAATTGCTTTGGCTCATTTCTTGAAACAGACCAGACGTTCTCAACTCTCTTTTTTGCCAAAATAACCTGGATGATTCGGCACAACGCCATGGTTCACCTTCAAAAGCTCATATCTTTCCCAAAACAGGTCACTTATGTGTCAAAAATAAATTTCTTTCTCATTCAAATAGTCAGAGCCCCCAAAATGCTTCGTCCCTTTGGCATTGTGTAAGCACTGCAAGTCAAAATGTTTAGATGTTTTGTCTCAATGGCAGAGGACCATTCAAATATCCCTCATGTCCACCTTTCAGTCTTAGCCCAGTCCTTCATTGACAATGGTTACTGTACAGTTTTTGTCTAGCTAACTGAATACAATTGTGTATAAAACTGAAAAACCGGAAGTGATGCAATGACGCTGTATAGTCCCAGGACTATACAGCGTCATTGCATCACTTCCGGTTTCGAGCCGTGGAGCGCAGATCGCTCCAGTTTCCTGTTTTTAAATACTGTTTTCGCTTTTAATGATTTTTAATAAATGTGAGTACCCATCAGTATTATTAATAAATGTTTGGATATTTGTACGGTATCACACTATGGAGTCTCTTTCCTCTCTACATGTGGGCAACATCTAAGAGGTTAACAGTGAGGAGACCACTTACATTGCAGACAAGGAGGCACTTGGAGAACACAGGACAGGAAGTTTCCTCCCACTCCACAGGCTGCACAGTGGCTCATACTGTGAAGGTGAAATACTTCCTTGTGGGGTGAATAATAGCGGTGAGTGCGTTTCTTATGGGGCACTGTTTTCCAAGAAGCACAGAACAATTTGAAGGAGCACATTGTCACTTTATTGGACTTTTTTATACACCAGGGTTTAAGGACGGTATATGCATATTTCTGAAACCAGTTTCACAGCAACAATATACACCAGTCATATATGTTGGATTTTTTTGCACAGAAATGTCACTTTGAATTGCAGGTTTTGCACAGGATTGTGTTTTCGTTTGAACATAACAATATGCATTATATATAAACGGTTAGGTAGTTTACACAGTAGGATTTTTTTGTGGGTTTTTGTGAATATACAAATATTTATTTTCTGCACTTTTATTGTCACTTTTTGCACTAAATGCACCCATGACACACACCCCTCAAGTATTTTGAGGTTGTAGGTCACCTCTTAATAAGAGCAGTAGGCATGTGCAATTCGTTTCGTTCCGAATTCGTTTTTTAAAGAATTTTGACAAATTCGTTAATTCGGGAATATACGAATTAATGAAAACCTGTTTAACGTTTTTTTTCCGAATATTCGTAAATTCGATAAAATTGGACATTCGTAAATTTGGGCATTCGTACATTCGCAATTTACGAATGTACATTCATTCATTCGTACATTAGTAAATTAATGAATTTGTAAATTCAAAAATTCGGAAATCTGAAATAATAGTTAACTAATAATAACTTAACTATTAGTAATTACTAGTAACTTTTAAATTATAGGTATTGTAGTTTCCTTTCAAATTTGGCAGTTAGTGAATGTAACACATACAAATTTATCCGAAGTTATGAATGATCCGAAAAAACGGAATGGAACGTAATGAATTAATAATAATAAATAACAATAATAATAACGCTTTATTGTTATTATTTATTATTAATTTGTTCCGTTCCATTTGTTTAGATGCAGCATTCGTTTTGCATAATTCGTAACTTCGGATAAATTTGTATTTGTTACGTTCACTGACAGTCACATTTGAAAGGAAATTACAATACCTGTAATTTAATATTTAGTTACTATTTCAGATTTTTGAATTTTCGGGTTTTTGGATTTTCAAACTTCGAATTTACAAATTTCCGAACTTTCTAATTTACAAATGTACGATTTTACGAATTTACGAATGTACGAATTTACGAATGTACAAATGTAAAAATGTACGAATGAACGAATGTACGAATGAACGAATGTTCGAATTTACGAATGAACGCATTTACAAATGAACGAATTTACGAATCGCGATCATAACGAATGACCCGAAAAACGAAAAAAATATTAAACTAATGAAAGGAAAACGAAAATGAACTAATTTTTTGGCTGTGCACATGTCTGAAGAGCAGTGCCATACCTATCTTCTCTTTTTCACATTTCTTCTAATTTCACCTTAGGGTGAATTTATAGATAGAGGCTGCAGCTCCTCATTTTTCATTTTCACCATAAGCGCGGGGGTCTAATAATTTTTTCACAGGCAGTTACCCTTGTTCATTTACTTGGCCAGGTGCCTCCATGTTCAGAAATTGTACTGGTCCTGCATGGTCAAGCTCTATATATACATGTTTAGCAGCATTTACAATCATGGACAGCACCTGTCAGGTAACTAATCATAC
The DNA here is from genome assembly GCA_037952835.1 of Lithobates septentrionalis. NCBI lineage: Eukaryota > Metazoa > Chordata > Amphibia > Anura > Ranidae > Lithobates > Lithobates septentrionalis. Next base: position 1,029,166 of record JBBDGP010000826.1, read on the forward strand.
TGTTTGATTGGTCATCTGAGACCAACTCCTCCTTCGTTAGTCAAGTTCTAGTTGCACCTGACTGTCAATTACTGTAATCATTTTATCAAATGTTCCAAGAGATGCATATATGGTATTCATGGTATTATGTTCCTGAATAATTTTGACAATTGAACAGACTATTGTGCATGTGATGACTTAAACAATGAAATGATGCTGACACGTTTTGGAGAGAACAACCATTAGACTGAGAATTGACAATCAGTTTAGATCAACAAGATCTATTCACTTGGAAATTGTGCTAAATGTAGGCAACTTGTACTTAATCATTTGAAAGATGTACTGAGACATTGAGACATGTACTGGGACATTTGCAATTTGATGAAATGAATGAGAAATTCAATTCAGTTGTGAACAATTGCTAAGTGGTTTGGAGATTTGTCCATGTTGTTTTGAGAATGTAATTTCTGTTTCAAGAAATGAGCCAAAACAATGGAGAAAAACTGTAATACCGTGTATTGCCCCCTTTAACATCAATGACAGCTTGAAGTCTTTTGTGGTATTTGTGGATAAGGCTCTATCTTCTCAGATGGTAAAGCTGCCCATTCCTCTTGGCAAAAAGCCTCCAGTTCCTGTAAATTCTTGGGCTGTCTTGCATGGACTGCACCTTTGAGATCTCCCGAGTGGCTCAATGATATTGAGGTCAGGAGACTGAGATGGCCACTCCAGAACCTTCACTTTATTCTGCTGTAGCCAATGACAGGTCGACTTGGCCTTTTGTTTTGGATCATTGTCATGTTGGAGTGTCCAAGTACGTCCCATGCGCAGCTTCCTGGCGGATGAATGCAAATGTTCTTCCAGTATTTTTTGATAACATACTGCATTCATTCATCTTGCCATCAATTTTGACCAAATTTCCTGTGCCTTTGCAGCTCACACATCCACAGTAATGGCGGCGATCTGCGATTTTTATCAGGACTGCGACATTGCGGCAGACAGATCAGTCACTTTTGACACTATTTTGGGACCAATGACATTTATACAGTGATCAGAGCTAAAAATAGCCATTGATTATTGTATAAATGTCACTGGCAGGGAAGGAGTTAACACTAGGGGGCAATCAAGGGGGTAACTGTATTCCCTGGCTGTGTTCTAACTGTAGGGGGGCTGGGACTGACTAGGGGAGGAGACAGATTGGTGTTCATACTTAGTATGAACACACAATCTGTCTCCTCTCCCCTGAGAGAACCGGGATTTGTGTTTACACACACAGGTCCCGGTTCTCGCTGTCACGAGCGATCGCGGGTGCCCGGAGCTCAACGCGCCTGCCGGGCACGCGCATTGGCTCTGGGGATACGCGGCTGCTGTGACACCATAAAGAAGCGACGTACAGCTATGGCGATTTGCACAGCTGTGCCAACCTACCCCAGTATAACTGTGGCGGCTGGTTGGCTAGTGGTTATTAGCCATTCAAACCCCTTTGTGTCAACTTGTGTGCATGTTATCAGGCCAAAATCAACATGGTATGTAAACTTTTGATCAGGGTCATTTGGGTAGTTTCTGTTGTCATGATTTAAAAAGAGTAAACACAGTTGATTGATAATAAATGGCTTCAGCCAAACACTAACCATGAGTGAAAGAAATGTTTTTGTGTTATCATTCATTTTCTCTGAAAAACGGCCAAGAAACCATAAATTCTGCCAGGGTATGTAAACTTATGAGCACAACTGTATACACACCCTTTTTTATATTAGATCACATTTATTTTACAACTTTTTCATAATCACTTCACTATATATTTTTGGAGAGCACTTATCCAATTTTCAGTCCTGATATCCGCTTGCTGTTTTCACTGTGGGAATAGTCTGGTTGCTGTCACCTCCTTGAGGCTGGGTTCACACTGCAGGAAGGAGCGGCTCACAGCAGGGGTTCGGTGCATCCCTGTTCACCGTTTCAGGTCTGATTTCAGTCCAAATTTTTGGCTAAATTTCGGACCTGAAATGGACCAGAAGACGCACAGGACTCCACCGGAGCCGCCCTGGAGATGTGTGATCCGGCTCCATAGAGAGCTGGTCACAGTCTCCTGACATGCGAATTCCCGCATCTAATTTGCAATAGTGTGAAACCAGCCTAAAGGGATTGCTCAAAAGGATTCATTGGTCTTGGATGATGCTGTTGAGTCCAGTTTACTGCCTATAATCTGTGCAGCATTGATTTCTGGTGAGTGCATTTGGATTGGTGGAGGGATGTTTGTGAATCTCTGTTGAAGAGTTTGGGTAAGACTAAACACATCACTGTTGTCACTATTTGAACTGTTATTAGTAAAGATCATCTATGGACTATTTTCATTTCATATAAGTTAACACTTATAGACATTGTTTTTTTTCATGTGTACATTTGGACACTGTATCATAGTTTTTTTTTCAAGTGCTGCACTTTTTAACCCCTTGGAGCCATTGCCTCCTGGCCCTTTACGGGGCTAAGAATGCCGGGAGGCGGGATGGGGCTAATGGTTATGTGCCCGCCGTGATCGGAAAGCTTCTAATCACAAGTAGAGATCAGAAGCTTCCATTAGCCGCTGGTAACTGTGACGGAAGCTCTAGGCACAGCTCTATTTGCACTATTGCATGCAAATATGTATCCGCTCTTGTAGGAGGACAGTCGTGTGGGTATTGCAGAGGGCCATAGTATCCCTAGATACATGTAAAGCGTTCGACAATGTGGAATGGCCGTACCTCTTCCAGGTGTTGAAAATGTATGGCTTTAGCCCCAGAATGGTGGCGTGGATAAAACTCCTCTATGCGTCTCCGAGGGCCCGTATTCGGGTTAACTCTACAGTCACTGAGTCCTTCTCAATCAATAGGGGCACAAGACAGGGGTGTCCACTGTCCCCCCTCCTCTTTGCCCTGGCCATGGAGCCGCTAGCTCCATGGCCATGTATCCGCTCCTCTCCATCTATAAAAGATCTCCCCATTGCCACCATCTCCCTCTATGCGGATGACACGTTGGTGTACCTGGCGGACACCGATGTGTCACTCCAAACATTGTTATCCGAGATCAATACATTTGGAGACTACTCCAGATTCAGGGTGAATTGAGACAAATCCAGTCTTTTCCCCTTGGACCCAGACGCAACTTCTCATATTCACCCAGACTCTAATCTGCAGGTGGTGTCCTCCTTTAGGTATCTAGGGGTTCTGGTGCAGACACCTCTGTCCACTTACATTGTCAATAACTTAGACCCACTACTAACTTACTTAAAGGAGCAAACTAAACAGTGGATGGACCTGCCCCTGGATCTCATGGGGAGGGCAAATACCCTCAAAATGATCTATTTACCAAGACTGCTATACATCCTGGTCAACTCCCCATGCAAAATACCTAATCTATTTTCAAAGGTATAGACACAATCTGTACAACGTTCCTGTGGAATGGCATATCCCAAAGAGTGGCGCTTGAGACACTAAGGTTACCGACACACCTTAGCATTCCCAAACTTCTTTCTATACTACCTAGCATCTCAACTGGTGCATATCCATGACTGGCTACAACCGATAGCAGCAAATGCATGTACTACCACTGAGGGGGCCATTCTGTCCTCCATGGAAACCCTTCACAATATTGTTTATAGGGACAAAGTCCCGCCCCACTCCGGCACCTCCATGCTACGTAATCCCTTTCATTGTTCAAATACATCACCACCAAAATAACACGGCACACATGGTCAGTATCCCCAAATAACCCTCTATGGTTCAACCCCACCTTGCAGGAACTTTACTCTTTACCTGACCCTAAACATTGGTACTCCAAAAGGGATTAAATACCTTTGTCACCTATACACTGCACAAGGCTTTAAATCCTTCCATCAGCTCAGACTTGACTTTGACTTGCCGCACTCATACCTGTTTTACTACTATTAGCTCAGACATGCTATCAGAGCACAGTTCGGCTCCGTAGATGACCCAACTAACCTACCACCACTAGAGAAACTTCTAAGACAACCTGACCGTACCAAACTTATATCTACGTATTACGCTGCCCTAATGACTGACTTTAACCCCAGATTTAGTAGGGCCCAGGAAAAATGGATCTCTATGGACATCTTCCTTGCAGAGGAGGACTGGACGGAGTTTAGTGACACGTACAAAACATCAGTTATTTCATCAAGAGACTGCATTATACAGGTAAAAATTTTCCATCAACTCACCTCACCCCAACCAGGTTGAAAAAGATGGGTTTGTCGCCCACGGCTAAATGTTTCCGCGGCTGCGGCCAAGAAGCCGACTTCCTACACTGTTTTTGGGCATGCTCAATGGTTCAGGACCTCTGGGCAGAGGTGGGCTCCTTTATCTCCACAGCCCTAGGCCTCCCTAACATTATTCACCCTAAGAATTGTCTGCTGGGCATCTTTGGTGACCTGCAAACATCGACGCCTGCCAAAAGGCTACTCCGCATTCTCTACTTTTATGTTAGAAAAGTTATATTGTTGTCATGGAAGGGAACACAGACCTCTTTAAAAACCTTATGGCTGAAGCTAATCAACGATGCTATCCCAATGTAAAAACTTACTCTTGAACTTCAGAAACAAAGCAAAACATTCCACAAATTATGGGACAGGTGGCTGGCTAGCCCCCTGACCCTCCCCTCACAATAGAAATAGATTGCAGGTTGCCTTGAGATTGTGCCACTCTATATACTGTATATATAGAATTTTACTGGTGCTAAGTAACCAACACCTTGTTTGTATTCCACATACGAATGTATGATGCTTAAATAATGCATTATCATAAGTCTCCCAAATGCACAAGCCTAGTACAGGCATACCGTACTTTTAAGTACGCAAAGGGGTTTATTTACTAAAGCTGGAAAGTGCAAAATCAGGCTCACTTCTGCATAGAAACCAATGAGCTTCCAGGTTTTATTACCACAATCTGGGGTTAGAAACTCATTGGTTTCTATGCTGAAGGGAGCCTGATTTTGCACATTCCAGCTTTAGTAAATAAACCCCATCGTGTACTTAAAAGTGGGGTATGCCTGTATTTGATGCTGTATACCTATGATTGCCCAAGTTTTGTTTTTGTAAAGCATATTGTTTTGTTTTTGTTTTTTTTCTCTTTTTTTTTTTGGTTCGTCTGTTTGTCATAAAACTAATAAAAAATATCTTTAAAAAAAAAAATATGTGTCTGCTCGCCGCTGAGGTGCATATTTGCATGCGCCCAGTGCCAAGAGCTTAGTTTAGTTTTTCCATAAAGGTTTGGGCTTATTCACCTGTTAGTGCCAGCGGCTATTTTGTTTCCACAAAGCGTCAAGCTTATTGCTGATCGGTGTGTATACTATATATGTATTAAGCTGAATTAAACGACTAATGTGACTTCTTGCTATCTCAGCCTGGGTCTCAGGAGATATGTTTTTTTTTTGCATAAAGCGACATTAGAGACAAACCATCACTACAAGGCAGGTATGCTCTTTCTGCAATATCAGATACACTGTGGGGTGGATTTACTGAAACTGAAGAGTGCAAAATCTGGTGCAGCTGTGCATGGTAGCCAATCAGCTTCTAACTTCAGTTTGTTCAATTAAGATTTGACAATAAAACCTGGAAGCTGATTGGTTTCTATGCAGAGCTGCACCAGATTTTGCACTCTCCAGTTTTAGTAAATCAACCCCTGTGTGTCTCCCTATATCTAAACTGCAATGAACCACAGCCACCAGCCAGAAATCTTCTTTTGTTATTTAAGAAATGACCTCTGATTGGTTGTTATGGGTTCATGAACCATCCATATCATAACTGCCCTTTGCACTGTGAATTAAAAAGGCTTGACACGGCAGGAAAGCACAACATTTTATTAGTGGATCCTGTGATAAGAAATCAGAACACAGTGTTTACAGGGAAAAAAGACACAAGACTTATCTCTTTGCTATTTAAGACATCGGAGAGAGCACATTTTCATTCTAGACACATTTATTAGCATTAGCACAACATCTCCTGCACTCAGGAACACAACCACAAATCCCACAATGGGTTAAAAACTGGTTGAATGGAACATCTACCCTGCGATGTCAGCACCGGGATACTCTCGAACAACCCAACACCCACATCTGGCGTTGCCACCCAGGAGGTCCTTAGCGTCACTTCGCTTTAGTCTTACATTAAGGTGTTTTCTGCTATTGACTAGCTTACAACTGCCGATCAGTAATCAGAATAGGGAGACAAACGTCCAGTATAGAGAATCCCCCCAAAAAAACTGCAGAATGGCATTAGACGTTAAATAGCTGGGGTGCTGAAAAAGTAATCTGACTGCACCTGTGTCTGAGTTGTTTACTGTTACCAAAACGGCTAGGAATGAGATATATTGCAGCAAATAAAATGCAATTACTGGCTTGTAAACGGTTTTCAGATCAAAGAGTAGGAAAAACCATGACATAAAAACATCTCCTTTAGATATCTAAAGGAGGACTCCAGACCGTGCATTAAAAATCTGTATTCCAGTACCTAGGTAAATAGCTATGTATTTATGTCTGGTTTTTAGATGCACCATTTGAAAAACAAAGAAACTGCTAAAAAAAAAATTGATCAACAGATTCTAACAGTAGCAAAAAGCCTGCCTGTGACATCGCCATGCTTCTGTGTGTTCTGAACACATTTAGCCACTGCATACTATGCCATTTGATCTTACAAGGGACACATCCACACATGGTTCTCATTGCAAATCTGTAATCATCATCTTGGAACTGACTTTGTAATTATCTGTACAGGTATCTCTGCAGCTTGCAATGAAAGAAAAAAAAATGAGCAAATGCACATAATCTGATATACAAGTTTGCTAACCATGATTACCTTGACTGGAGTTCCCGTTTAATAATAAATGCAGTTATAGAGCTGTATTACCTAACCTCAACATATGCCTGAAGAACCTCTACAGAGTTAGAGTTGAGATGTTTCTGCTCATGTGACCTTTCACAATAACATGAAAGAATACCAGTGGGGGTGAGATAAAGGGGGAATGAATGGGCACTAGGAAAACCAGATCTTGCGGGGCTGTCTAAGTCATCCCAATAAAGTCCAGGAGAAAAATCTCTGTGTGTATATCAATATATTACTCCATATATTTATGTACACACATTCAAACATACAAACTGGCACTTGCAGTGAACACACTTGCAAGTCACATGTATAAGTAGATATGTACGAATGTCGCACTATGCGTGTGCGATGTCGCACTAGGAGTCTCCTGGACGGTTGGTTTCTGCTCCTATAAAAGTCACTGCCCCTGATAATATAAAAAAAATGCCAAGGATCGGTAAATCTGTTGGAGTAATTTGTCTTGGTAAAGGAATGGAATCCCGGGGCAGGAGAATTACTCTAGGTTTAACCTAGGCTGGTGATATTGGCACGGCCACCGGGAGGCGCCACAATGCGTTGAGTAGTGCGGCGAGGAACATTGTCATCAACCTGTGCACCTGAAAGACAAAAAGGTGAGGTTGTGCGACTTCATTATTTGATTTGTTTTAGGCACAGATTTGACCAAAAGCATAACAAACCCCAACAGCACAGTCTAATACTCAGTCCTTACTTATTTACATAAGATATATACTTACCTTTTTTCAATGTAGTCTTCTGGCTAGTGACACCACCGTTTTTTTCTTTTCTTTCCCAGTGGTGGTAGTGGGTGGCCCCTACTCCTGGGCAACACACATGTAATAATACCTGCACTGTCCAGAGATACTGGGAGCCCAGGCCATTGTAATGAGCCCCCCTTGGGGTGTGTCTATGTATCTATGGCCTCTAAGGAAATAGGGTAAAAAGTGTACTAAAGCTCTGATATGAACTAGTACATAAATAAATAAGTGACAAATACTATAATATAGCTGTAATTATTGCGTATGTGAACTGATATCACACAAAAAGTGTTGTATATATTCAAAATGTATAATGCGCTAATATTAACCTCCCAATATAACACGGTGTGATCTCTTAATGATTAATCAGTGAATCATGTGCAAAATAATCAAATAGAGCCTATTATAAATAACACCTTCACCATAACAAAATCCTATAACTAAATATCAATGTGATAATAAATTATTGAACGCAATTAAAAAGAGAAAAATAAAGATAAGATATATTAATGTGATGAACCTACAGTGCACAGATATCTCAATAGGACAGCATACTGCTGTGAAGAAATATAACGACTTTGGTGATTTGATGAATATAGACAGGTTTCAATGAGTAATCCCCAGTGATAGCTGGCTTGCTCATATATTCAGCTGCTCATTAGCATGGGCTGGCTTCTGGCTTTCAAAGAACTTCCGCAGTATGAAACAACAAAGACAGAAAGACCATTGCGCAGGCAGTGTGATATGTAATCCCTATATAATAAGGGTAAACTTCACTCACACTTTTCAGCAGAATAAATCGCATATGGTAAGGTCAGTTGCATACAGCTAACAGCTGAGATCTCCTCACATGCCAACAGTGCACACACAGCACTGCTCGTCACTGGCTCCTCCCAACCGGTTTCATCACTAGACACATGACTTTTAGTCACACACATTATATATTATCTATATATATATATATATATATACACACACACACTGTATTACCAAACATAATGGGACGCCCGCCTTTACATACACATGAACTTTAATGGCATCCCAGTCTTAGTCCGTAGGGTTCAATATTGAGTTTGCCCACCCTTTGAAGCTATAACAGCTTCAACTCTTCTGGGAAGGCCGACCACAAGGTTTAGGAGTGAGTCTATGAAAATGTTTGACCATTCTTCCAGAAGCGCATTTGTGCAGTCAGGTACTGATGTGGATGAGAAGGCCTGGCTTGCAGTCTCCGCTCTATTTTATCCCAAAGGTGTTCTAGCGGTCTGAGGTCAGGACTCTGTGCAGGCCAGTCAAGTTCCTCCACCCCAAACTCGAGGGAGAGAGGTTTGGAAAGCCTATGATCTCTTGGCTGAGCAGTCAGCAGACCTGAAGCCAGTAGGTCATAGAGGATCCAGGTCCTGTCGCTATGCACAGCAGCTGGAAAACTTGTTGAAGAACTCACAAGACACATGGGGGTTGCTTATTACATGAAAATAAACTGTTCAGTTTGCAAGGGAATTTGCCTCAGAGCTTAGTGAATGAGGTGAAGCTCTGCTGACTTTCATTTTCTCCATTTTCCTTGCAAGACATTGGTATTCTTTGTGAAATTTCACAAAAGTTTGTATGCATGCACAATTTTTTAATTACAATTTCAAAGTCTATATAGTTGAGTTAAAATGTAAATGAAATGTAAGTTGGTTATTATACGTGAAATCTTCTAATAAAATACATTGCAATGGTCACATTAATTCAAGAGATCAAAGGCACCCTCATCCTAATTGAAATGTGTAGAAAGAACTGGGAAATAAGGGATTTTTATGGTGCCACAAATAGAACAACAAATTAAATAAAATTAACAATGTTTTATTAATAGAAAAATATAGGAGAGTAAACAAATGTTGACTCTCATGTGCAAAAACAAAAAAAATCACAATACGATGACAAACAATAATACATGTAGAGCTGATAAATCTATATAAATGCCTGTTGGCTCAACATGTTTCGCTAATTGCTTCTTCAGGAGCTGTGAGGCAATATATTGGCTACAAAAAAGTACAAAAAACAAGATGTAAGATAACAAACATCAACGATTCCTACATTTTAGAATGTTCCAATAAATTTAGATAAAGAGAGAAAAACACTAACACAATACATAATAAATAGGGCATATAGCACCCTAATTAATGGGCCATGACGGTAATGGAGCTCACATGTAGTAATGTGCAATAGTGGTGAGACTCACCTGTCATATATATGATAAATAAATTGATCAAAATCCTGTTTATTCAAAGAAAAGGAGCAGAGAATCAGCTCTATATGTATTATTGTTTGTCATCTTATTGTGATTTTTTTTATTTTTGCACATGAGAGTCAACATTTGTTTACTCTCTTTTATCTTTTTTCTATTAATAAAACATTGTTCATTTTATTTAATTTGTTGTTCTATTTGTGGCACCATGAAAATACCCTATTTCCCAATTCTTTCTAAACATTCTTATAAAATACAATAGGGGAAACATAATGAAAGGGCATACAAATAGGGCAACCTCTGCATCACTTTAGCTATGTATTCTCCCAGCTGATTGCCAATAGCCAATCATGTGCTAGCCTCAGAAGGATGCGTATCTAAATGGATCTGGAATACTGCTTTCACATAACTCCATAAAGCTTAGTGTGGACAACTAAGCTCCAAGTAAGTGTCAGTATAGCAGATGTGTAAACTGGTCCCTATGGCATAAAGTCCTCTATCAAGGATTTACAGATAAATATAACATGACTTCATCCGTTTAGAACTAATAGGTTATCAGTGACTCTTTGTATACAGAACCATATTGCTGCCCCAGTCTACAGTAAATTTAGGGGAACTTACCTGACAGACTGAATCCAGACTGGTGCAGGTTCCGTATTGGCTGTGCTGGTTGTTTGGCAGGAGATGTCTTGGCAGAGGATGCGGGTGTTACCGCTTTTGGAGTCACAGAGACTTCACAGACAGGACCGTCATACAGCCCTCGAGGAACCCCTCGCAGCTCAGCAAGCTGAAGGGAAATTAAGGTAACAAACCTATTAATTAACTTAAACTGTAAAAAATTATATATTTCAGTAATAGATAAAAACATGCCCCTCCTATCATTGGATGTCTACAAACAGCTGAGTAAAAGCAATAACCATTCTTTGGTTCTTATAAATATAAAAAAAAATAAAAAAGTGGAGCAGGTGCCCTTAGATGCCAAGCTGGAAGCTGATTGGCTATAACTGGCAAGTTTTTTTTTTTAAGTTGTTATATATCTGATTCTTTGTGTTCTGGCTTATTATCCCTGCACACTTACACAAAATTGGAATTGATAATTTTTTTCATCACAAGGTCATGGAGCACACTCACAATTTTGCATGTGGGAACACATGTATTAGGGCAAGCTTTTTGATATGTTGAGGCATGTTGCGTTAAGGCTGCTCATTAATAGTGAATGGACTCTCAATAGGCTTCAACACATAAAAAAAAAAAAGGGCTCTACAATAGTTTTGAGATTTTGCCCTTGATCTCAGATATCATCTTCGTTAACCCCTAGGCGTCAACGGTATGCAAATATTCGGCCTCTCAGCGAGTGGGCCTTGGAGCCAAGCAGCTGCATATTTGCGTACCAAATAGCAGACAAAGCTGTGCAGAGAGTGCATGCCCTGCATGCTCCAGGCACAGTTACTGGCAGCTAACGGAAAAGCAAACAGGAGCTTTCCAATCATATGATCACCGTGACAGCTAATCACAGCGGTCACATGATCATAAACCCCACCCTGCCTCCCGGCATCAGAAACCTCTTTAAGGGCCGGGAGGCGTAAATGGATTAAAGCAGAACTAAAGCCTCCTATCCTTTTTAAGGAAGCTGCCATCTTAGCCTCGGTTTGATCTGCAACTGCCATGGTTGTGCACATGTGATCAGCTATGACACCAGTCATTTAATGGTTTGACAGTTTGGTTGAGAGCACAAGCAAATATGACAATTAGCATTCCCGGAATGCCGTGAAGGTAACTGTTTTTAGAAACTGTTAAATTGATGTTTTACTTCTGCTTTAATGTCATTATATGTATTTCCTGCTCTCTTGATGCTCCTAAAACAACAAACTCACCCTGCTTCGGGCTTTGATCCTTTTGTACACAAAGTCTGGGAAGGGTTTCCTAAGAATGTAGCGTCCAGATCCCTCAGTAACGTGAAGGTTACCATCCTCAAGAACAATCTTTCCTTGGCTAATCACTACTAGGGGGCTCCCACGGCACTCCATCCCTTCGAAAACATTGTACTCCACTGACTGCAATTTTAAAAATACAAGACAAGTTCACTTATTAATGCTATTCAAGCATTACTTGCACTTCCTTCCAATGTTCAAGCTGCTAAAATACACATACACTGTTGTGCGTCTTGGCCGAGATTGTCCTTATACTGTCTGGATCCCAGATCACCAGATCAGCATCAGATCCCACGGCAATGCGTCCTTTCCGGGGATATAGGTTAAAGATTTTGGCAGCATTGGTGCTGGTGACAGCTACAAATTGGTTTTCATCCATCTTTCCTGACACCTAGGGAGACATTAAGCCAAGAAAAAAAAGTCAATCCAATCTCAGGTGAAGTATTATCTCTAGGAACATTAAACCCACAATTCTCCCACCTCTCTACATTCTGAAAACTAGTGGGTGTTTTATATTACGCCTTGGCCTAATCGCAAATATTCAAGCAACATTTTAGATCAAGGAAGTTGTCCTGTTGATTTGATATACAGTATAAAAGATCCAAGACACTGTATCAAAAATGTAAGTGCCACACTCTAAAGTGAGGTCTGGATGTATGGACAAGCCTCAAAGACCAAGAATCAAACTGGCCTACCAACATCTACAAGCTAGAATGTCAAAAACGTGCTCTACTAGAGCACAAGTCTGGTAGACTGGGAGCTGGATGGTATAACTGATAAAAACACTAAATCCACTGTCACTTCTTTATTTCTGGTAAGGTACTACAAATGAGGAGGCCCAGGGGTAAAAGTATATCTGCTGCTAAAAGCTTCATTCTATCACACTTTAAGGTAACCACTTAAGAACCGCCCTATAGCAGATATACTGCTACAGGGTGCCACTCCTGCACAGAATCATGTATATATATATATATATATATATATATATATATATATATATATATATATATATATATATACACATGCACACACGTGATTCTGCACTTTCACCTAGGGGACATGCGGCATTGGTCGGCCGATTCTGCAGTCATTGTCGTTGGATGTTCACCGGCACCTACGGATCATCGGGCAGAGACACAGAACTGAGCTTTGCCTATGTAAACAAGGCAGATCTCCATTCTGGCTGGGGTGGGGTATGGATTTTGTGTCCCTGCAAAGCAGGAGAAAAAAATCCACCACTTCCCTTAGTAAAAGCAGCACACAGTTTACACAAAAACACTTGCTAGGCCCACAGTTAACCTGTTGATTGCCTTAGATGTTTAACCCCTTCCCAGCCAGTGTCATCAGTATAGTGACAGTGCATATTTTTTAGCACTGATCACTGTATTAGTGTCACTAGTCCCCAAAAAGTGTCAAAGGTGTCAGTTAGTGTTCGATTGTCCACCACAATATTGCAATCCTGCTATAAGTGGATGATCGAGGCCATTACATTAATATATAAATTTAAAAAAAAAAATTCCAGTCTACCATAGTTTGTAGACACTATAACTTTTTTTCAAACCAATCAATATACGCTTATTGGGATTTTGTGTTACCAAAAATATGTAGCAGAATACATATCGGACTAAATCTATGAAGAAATTCTATTTTGTCAATTATTTTTTTGGATATGTTTTATAGCAGAACGTAAAAAGGTTTTTTTGTTGTTTTCTTTTTTCAAAATTGTCTGTCTTTTTTTGTTTATAGTGCAATTTGTTGGAAAACAATGTCAAGAATTTAATTTGGGGTGCAGCGCTGCATGACCTTGCAACTGTCAGTTAAAGTAACGCAGTGACAAATAGCAAAAAATGGCCTGGTCAGGAAAGGGGGTAAATCTTTCAGAGGTCAAGTGGTTAAAAATGTAGAAGACTTCTTAATTTAAATTATGGAAGTAGGGATTTTTAGGTCCTGTCCTCCAGATTTTTACTGCTGTCCAGGTCTCCCGTGAAGGGGGAACACTGTTTTTGGAACAAGAAGTAAGAGGAATCGTAAAGAAATCAAAGACAGCAATAGGAACATAACAGAGGTTCCAACCTTACCCCATTAAATGAAACAACTGTGTTATTTGCTGCATGTGTCCCTACCGGACTGATCTCCTTTCTAAAAGACTGTCTCTGGGAGGCAAAAATAGAATAATACCCTTCCTAAAGGATATCAAACAGAAATAAAATCCTGCCACGGTTTCTAAACTCTTTCCCACTTGCTCCAAGCAGAAAAAAGAATGTCTGGAACTCTACGTGAATGACTTTTTAATTTTCCCGGTGAGATACTACACCTACCAGATTCCCCAGCTGCCTTCCCTTACTACATGTGTGCACATCTATGTAGATTTGTGCTCCCATTCAAAACAAGATAGACCCACTGCTCATACATTCGTTTCTCCATAGACCCACTGCTCATACAATAATTTCTCCATTGACCCACTGCTCATACAATAATTTCTCCATTGACCCACTGCTCATACAATCATTTCTCCATAGACCCACTGCTCATACAATAATTTCTCCATAGACCCACTGCTCATACAATAATTTCTCCATTGACCCACTGCTCATACAATAATTTCTCCATAGACCCACTGCTCATACAATAATTTCTCCATAGACCCACTGCTCATACAATAATTTCTCCGATAAACCGCTGACCCACCCTCCCCCAAACCACTACTCTTCCCACTGTCTGTACCCACCACAGCTCGGTCCCACACGATGCTCATTCTCTCCTCCGCTCCATTGGTCCCTTCTGGAATTAGAGTGAAATTGTCTTTTCCAACAGCTTTCTGAGCTGTGTTAAAAGTGCAGTGTGCACTCCCACAAACCTGCAAGTCACCACTGAGAAATGGGGGAACAAACATTAATCCCAAAAAAATAGCACCTTGACTTACAAGACAGGATCCCCAGGCCCAGATACATAGCATATTTAGATCAAACATATGGCATGGCGTTTCCCCAGGCACAGAGCTTAGTACTGTACAACAGCATACCTGCCAATAGTCCTACATAGGTTTACATTCTTAAATTTGAGACCTAGTCATTAGCACACAATTGTGTGGTTTCATTAAAAAGGGAGTGAGGTTTGGGAGTGACTGTCATGATTGAGGTATGGGTAATGTATGTTAGGGGAGGAAGAACGTTTTACATGAAAATTGAAAGATGCAGTATGTAGAAGCCTTTCAATGAAATGCAAAATGCGCACATTTCAGAAACAATGCAATTCCCATTTATCATCCATTTTTATCATATACAAAGAGAAATTGTATTTACAGAGGCATATTTATAAAGGACCGGACTCTATATTCACTATACATTTACCAATATACAGTGCATTTAAAAAAGTATTCATACCCCTTGAAATTTTCCACATTTTTTTTTGTTACAACCAAAAACGTAAATGTATTTCATTGGGATTTTATGTGATAGAACACAAAGTGGCACATAATTTTGAAGTGGAAGGAAAATGATGAATGATTTTCAAAACATTTTGCAAATGTGGCGTGCATTTGTATTCAGTCAATACTTTATAGCAGTGGTCATCAACCCTGTCCTCAGGACCCACTAACAGGCCAGATTTTATGTATTACCTTGGGGGAGTTGCAGACTAGAATACTGCAATCACTGAGCAGCAAATGATATCACCTGTGATGTATTTCAGTTATCTTGCAAACCTGGCCTGTTAGTGGGCCCTGAGGACAGGGTTGATGACCACTGATTTATAGAACCACCCTTCGCTGCAATTACAGTGGCAAGTCTTTTTGGGTATGTCTCTACCAGCTTTGCACATCTAGAGAGTGACATTTTTGTCCATTCTTCTTTGGAAAATAGTTTAGGCTCTGTCAGATTGGATGGAGAGCGTCTGTGAACAGCAGTTTTCAAGTTGGGCGAGATTGAAGTTCAATATCAAGCATGATGCTTAACATTGATTTGTCGTTCAGCCATGTTTTAACCCTTTCCATTCTTGGAAATACTTTGATTTTACAATAAATATTCTTATACAAACTGTGGCATAGACATTTTATGACTTCTCTGAGGTATGCCTCAAGTGGTTTGTAGCCATCACCCCCCATCGCTGGATGTTGTTTGAACAGCAATTTTCAAGTCTTGCCACAGATTCTCAATTGGATTTAGGTCTAGACTTTGACTGGGCCATTCTAACACATGAATATGCTTTGATCTAAACCATTCCATTGTAGTTCTGGCTGTATGTTTAGGGTCATTGTCCTGCTGGAAGGTGAACCTCCGCCCCAGTCTATTACAGGTTTTCTTTCAAGATTGCCCTGTATTTGGCTACATCCATCTTCCCATCAACTCTGACCAGCTTCCCTGTCCCTGCTGAACAAAAGCATCCCCACAACATGATGCTGCCACTACCATCTTTCACAGTGGGGATGGTGTGTTCAGGGTGATGTGCAGTGTTCGTTTTCCGCCACACATCGATTTGCTTTTAGGCCAAAAAGTTAAATGTTGGTCTTATCTGACCAGAGCACCTTCTTCCACATGTTTGCTGTGTCCCCCACATGGCTTCTTGCAAACTGCAAACTGGACTTCTTATGGCTTTCTTCTTGCCACTCTTCCATAAGGGCTAGATTTGTGGAGTGCATGACAAAATAATCCTGTGGACAGATTCTCCCACCTGAGCTGTGGATCTCTGCAGCTCCTCCAGAGTTACCATGGGCCTCTTGGCTGCTCCTCTGATTAATGTTCTCCTTGCCCGGCCTGTCAGTTTAGGTGGACGGCCATGTCTTGGTAGGTTTGCAGTTGTGACATACTCTTTCCATTTTCGGATGATGGATTGAACAGTGCTCCGTGAGATGTTCAAAGCTTGGGATATTTTTTTAAAACCTAATCCTGCTTTAAACTTCTCCACAACTTTATCCATGACCTGTCCGGTGTGTTCCTTGGCCTTCATAATCCTGTTTCTTCACTAAGGTTCTCTAACAAACCTTTGAGGGCAGATCAGCTGTATTTATACTGAGATTAAATTACACACAGGTGGACTCTATTTACTAATTAGGTGACTTCTAAAGGCAATTGGTTTCACTATATTTTAATTAGGGGTATCAGAGTAAAGGGGGCTGAATACAAATGCACGCAACACTTTTCAGATATTTTTTTTGTAAAACATTTTGAAAATCATTTATCATTTTCCTTCCACTTCACAATTATGTGCCACTTTGTGTTGGTCTATCACAAAAAATCCCAATAAAATACATTTACGTTTTTGGTTGTAACATGACAAAATGTGGAAAATGTGGAATGAATACATTTTCAAGGCACTGTATCACTGGCCAACACTCACCCTATTTATAAAGCCCATTCACTGTATATTCCCCAAAAATTTACCATGGGAAAAAATACATTCCCTGATATTTTCAAATATTTGTTCTTCCAAGGGAAAAGGTGCCTCCTGTACTATTCACTCCATTTATAAAAGGGTGAACGTTACATTCCCTGCACATGCATATGCCCTACATTAACTGGACACATTTTAACCTAAAATTCAAATAGCTTACATAGTGTATCTTTGCATTTTAGAATATAAATGTAATGGCTGCCTATGAAGTAAAAAAGAACGTTTTAAAATGTATCTTCCTGTTGCTGATGTTGTGTAGAGGGCTCATGCCAAAAAATTTGCAAGCGGAGTTCAAAGCTGTCTGTACAGCATACTGTAAATGTGACATTCACCTGAGGTTCACCTGTTGTCACATTAGTTATTACATTCCTCCAATTTCAAATAGGTGAATGTCATTGGGGAATGTTCAGCATATTTTGGCATGGCCACTAAATGCGCTATAAAACAGTGGACAGCGAATGTGCAGATGAATGTTGTATAAATATGCCCCTATGTATTTTATGCATACAAATCTGGTAGTTAAATAAGCCAAGCAGAGAAGATTTCTCATAGTACAGAGTACTCACCAGGCAAGCAGTGAGTTGAGGAAATCAGGGGTACTGGGGTCCGGGCTCAGAGGCGGAGATGTAACAAAAGCTGCTGCCTTTGCCCAGTTTTTGCTCCAGTAATGAGAGCCATCAGTGCCCAAACTTGCCGTGACTGGCTCTCCATACACTACAGCTCCTGTAAAGACAAAAGTTGAAGCATTGAGCGTACATGACCAACACCAAGTACACATGGAAACAACAAGGGGCAAGTCAGTAGAGGACATTGCCTTTAAGTATATGTGAACCCCTACCTTGTAAAACAACCTATTCAGTTTAAAATAGAAATGAAAGGGAATGTGTGTGTGTGTATGTATTATATATATATATATATATATATATATATATATATATATATATTATAAATTATCACATACTCTCTGTTTTCAGCTCTCATCGGGTGCTTAGAGAGATGTAGGTGGAGGTACAGCAGTACACCAATCTTTCCCGTGATTGGCTGCGCTAGGGGAGGATGGGGAGGATGGGGGGGGGGGGGGGGGGGGCAGTGCAAGTCAGATCATTGGAAGACAGGGAAAACTGATCATGCTGGGAAGGATGAGTATAGCGTGGTCAGTTTAGAATAGGAAAGCAGGGGAACTGGCACTGATCATCGGGTATTTCACACAAAGGAAGCAATACATAGGCAACAGGATATTTTTTAACACGGTATAACAGACACATATCAGGAATATGAAATGCTGGGGTAGCATATTTTTTAATGCTTATAGATTTCTAACGCTTGGTGAAAAACATGCGGGAGCCAGAGCTTGGTTTTTTGAGAATGTTCCAATTTAGCAGCAGAATTCAAATAATGCACGGATGCCAAAACCAAACTTCCCATAACAAGGGGCTGCCACCTATAAGACCCTGACATGTATGAGTGGGTGAGAATGTCAGGCATAAAACACAGCCTAATCGCATACTGACCTTCAGAGAGTCGGAATTTGGATAGAAACCTATAGCGCTCGGATGGCACACATTTTTCTGGTGGTAGCGCATTTGCCACAAGCTTCCAATCATGCAGGGGAAACTAAATACACAGGGACCTCTCCCACACAAGATTGGATGTTTGAGCTGAAGTTGACTTCATCTCCCTCTTTAGTATACTTATATATAAATCAAAATCACATTATAAAGAGCGCAGCACAAATGTTGATGCACAGATAAAACGTAACCATCTTCCCAACAGTGGATTCATAGCACCGTGGGCCCAGGGCTCTGTTCAGTTCATGGGCCCCTTGCAGGTTAATGGGATCATGCATAAGGCGTCATTGTACACAGACATTTGTGTTTTGCATCTGGTTGGCACTTATGAAATATTTCTGCAGGATTCGGAATGTGGTGCGACGCCATCCTCCGAGAATATTGAGAAGCCACATCTCACAAGAAGATGATCCTGCACTGCGCTGCATGTCTTCTCATGAGATTTGGACTACTCAGCATTCCCAGGGATCTTGACGGCAGCCGGATGACGTCACCCCCTGTACTATAGAACTTGGGGAAAGGTGAGTATATTTCTAACTATATTTCCCCCCATGCTTATTTTTTTCAGTGTCTAGGATGAAAAACTACCGTTGGTCGCCTTCTGAGAAAAAAAAAAGTGTGTAGAGTTATTTTCACGAGTACAGAAGTCCAGAATATTTTTTAGGATCTCTATGGGCCCCTCTGTCTGATATTCTAATCTGCCACTGGTTCTGGGGCAGCACAGTGGTTTAGTGGTTAGCACTTTTGCCTTGCAGCACTGGGTTCATCAGTTTGCACCCCAATCATGACACTAGCTGCATTGAGTTTGCATGTTCTGCCTGTGTTTTCATGGGAAAAGACATAGGTTGACTGTCTAAATTGGCCTGTGTACAGTATGCATATTGTATGCTACTTAACCACTTATGACCGCCCATATACTGTGGCAGGGCGGCCGTTCTGTGCCAGATCATGCACCTGAGTACGCGATCTGACACTTTCAGGTCTGGGGCATGCGCTGCCGGCAACCCACTCCCACTGTGATCACACACAGCGGAAGCCCAGTGGCGGGTACCGCAGACTCAATGTCCCCCCGCATCCGCCGATTATACAGTACACAGGCAGAACAGCGATCTGCTTTTGTAAACAATGCAGATTGCCATTCTGTCGGTAGGGAAGGTATTGATCCTGTGTTTCTGCAAAGCAGGAACATGGATCAATGCCTTCCTCTAGTCAGAGCACCTCCCACACAGTGAGAAAGCATAACCTAGGTACACACTTAATCTTTTGACCGCCCCTGATGTTAACCCCTTCCAAGCCAGTGTCATTAGTACAGTATAGTGACAGTGCATATTTTTTAGCACTGATCACTGTATTAGTGTCACTGGTCTCCAAAAAGTGTCAGTTAGTATCCGATTTGTCCGCCGTAATATCGCAGCCCTGTTATAAGTCAACGATCGCCACATTACTAATAAAAATGTTTTTAAATATTCCATAGTTTGTAGACGCTATAACTTTTGCGCAAGCCAATCAATATATATGCTTATTGGGATTTTTTTAAAACAAAAATATGTAGCAGAATTGGCCTAAATTGATAAATAGATTCGATTTTTTAAATTTTTTTTATTGGATAAGTTTTATAGCAGAAAGTAAAAAATATTGTTTATTTTTTGAAACTGTCTGTCTTTTTTGTTTATAGCGCAAAAAATAAAAAATGCAGAGGTGATCAAATATCACCAAAAGAAAGCTCTATTTGTGGTAAAAAAGGGACATAAATGTTATTTGGGTACAACGTCGCATGACTGCACAACTGTCAGTTAAAGTAATGCAGTGCTGTATCACAAAAAAATGCCTGGTCACAAGGGCGATAAATCTTCCGGAGGTCAAAGCGGTTAAAGGTAGGGACTGATGAGAATGTAAAATGTATGTAAAGCACTACATAAACTGTCAGTGTAAATATCTACAATAAATAACTGCTATCCCTCCAAACATCAACAATATTCCCTACCCTGCTACATGTTGACTGGATATGTGCCACAACCACTCAGAAAACAAACCACCCCCCCACCCCCACCCCCCCGTGTTGTGATGTTGCCTCTGGAGAGATTTAGAACCCTGCGGGGACTCCTTAGGGACCATAAAAAAGCCAAATGGTAGACACTTTGGCAGCTGATGAGCAGCATCCATGTCAGCAGAAAGCGACGTGGGCACTGCAAGAAGGACCCTCCCATACTACAGATATCTCAAGACCCTGGCTGTCACATGACTAGGATTTCAGGTAAGTAAATGGGTCTCTTTTTTTAAATAAAATTCAAATAAAATCGAATAATTAGCTAAAGGGGGGATTGTGATTTAATGTTCTGCCAGGGGATCAGCTGAACGGAATAGATATGACATGGTTACATTTTATAAAAATAATGATATAGATAGAATTTGAAGATTTATCCTACAAAAGCGACCAATATTATCTGATTGGCTGCTATTGGTTAGTACACATTTCCATTTTAAAAGACTACTGTTAATGCTAAATAGAGGAAATACCTTTCTTCCTGGACTGTGCAATAACTTCAGCTGAGCTTTTGCTCATCACCTTGGTGACATAGAGAGGACAGTTGGTCTGGTTGGCGATGGTGATGGAGCGATTGACAGCTTCTGCCTCCACCTGTACAGGAAGTAGAACGTTCAGATATAACATGTGGAAGCACTGCGCAATATGAGCAGATACAAAACCTTTATTAGATATACATTTTAGAATGATCAGAATAGAGGATAATCAGATCAGTTCAGGTTTAGAACACACATAACAGAGCTGACTGCAATATATGCTTTTACGCTAACATTTTTATTATATAAAATATAAAAAAATAAAAAAATAAAAATAAAAAGATTTTCTATAAAAGGGAAAAAAAATATGAAATATTTTAAAATCCTACAAAATTCAAATAAAACAAACCCCAATTTTTTTTTTTTTTTTTTTTTTTTTAGAATTAGTCCCAAATAACTGATACTAGTGCATTCTGATGATTTACATATTTCTGTACAAGTTTTTGGTGCTGAAGGTCTAATTTTGCAAAATTCTAATGCTGAAACTTCTGCAACAAATGAACCAATATTAAGAAGATGAAGACTAAAGTGCCATACTTTTGGAAAAAAGGTAAGGCCTCATTAAGCAACAAACACAATAATAGTCTCACCTCCTCCGGCCGGCTCAGTACATGTCCCTCGGGTCCTGTGATTCCTTGTTCTAAGATCCTCAGTTGCTCCTGCAATAGAAATGGTATTTTTACCATCTACTGGTTACCGATTAGTAATACAGGCTCAGAATACTCATACAGTAAGATTGGTATAAACATTATATTACAGAATAAAGATATAGATTGGGTAGTGTCTGCCTTGAATATTTCAGCAGGGTTTTAGTATTACCTCTGTTTCGCCACTAGATGTCAGTGTCATAATACAGCTATGCAGTAATGGAAACAGTGACACCATGTGTTATGAAGACCAATAGAATGAGATTAAGTCATTCAGAAGCAGGATGTTTGACAAGTACTGATAAAGATAGAATAGGCAGACAGCCAGTAGCGATGGACATTTTTTATAAGATAATATAACTCATTTTATCCTACCAAGTAAAGAAAAAGACCTGTTTCTTTTTACTATATGAAATAGTACATTTCAAGTGTTAGTTCACCTTAATAGAAAAAATAAACTAACAACGGACACCCCCCACTGTACTTACCTCTGGGGTAGCTGAGCTGTAGGGGTTACAGCTGTCCCAGGGATTTGAAATCCCCGCTTTTCTTCTTCGCGCAGTGCTTCCTGGATGGACCAGATTGATTCTGATAGGTCAGCGTGGCCATAGAGAATCGATCTGGTCTGTCCCGTTGCATGAAGAGGGGATTTCAAATCTCTGGACCCTTGGACTGTCTGCAGACTGCTGATAGCTCAGTAATCCAGGAGATAAGTACAGTGGAGACTGGGGGTGGGGGGGGGGAGTCTGGTGTTTGTTCACACTTAATTTTTTTCTGTAAAAGGTGAACTACCGTATATACTTGAGTATAAGCCGAGTTTTTCAGCACATTTTTTTGTGCTGAAAATGCCCCCCTCGGCTTATACTCGAGTCAAGCACTTTTCTGCAGCAGAGAATGACATTTTCCAAACTGAATTTGGAGCCCTGTATCTCGGGGCCACTTGGTGCCAGGAACCCCAAATTTGGTGTGCAAACCCAGTGGAACTAGCACCACAACATACCCTAGGGCTGGGGTTCCTAGCACCAAGTGGCCCCGAGATACGGGGCACCAAAGTCGGTTCAGAAAATGTCATTCTCTGCTGCAGAAAAGTGCTTGACATTTTCCAAACCAATTTTGGGGCCACGTATCTCGGGGCCACTTGGTGCTAGGAACCCCAGCTTTGGATATGTTGTAGTGATAGTTAGTACCACTGGGTTTGCACACCAAATTTGGGGTTCCTAGTACCACGTGGCCCCGAAATACGGGGCCCCAAATTCGGTCAACTGTATCCATCTGCAGCAATGTCATTTCGGGACCCTTTGGGTCCAGAGACCCCAAATTTTGGCTGTAGCTAGGGTGCATCTAGGAACCCTTAACTACCGAGTTTGAAGTTCGGGGGACCTATGGCTGCAAATGGGCACAGTGAGGCATACAAATGGGCACAGTGAGGCTGCAAATGGGCATTGTTGACCCTCTTTTCCACTTACAGTAGCTGCGCATTTCTCACCCTAGGCTTATACTCGAATCAATACGTTTTCCCAGTTTTTTGTGGTAAAATTAGTTGCCTCGGCTTATATTCGGGTCGGCTTATACTCGAGTATATACGGTAACCCCTTAGTTGTGTCCTAGTGTAATTTTCTGCATCTGCCTGCTTCTATAGCTGGGTTAAATCTCTCCAGAAAAATGTGATGGTATGATTAAATATATACAGTAACTTTCTTGGAACAAATGCAGCTTTCTTTGTAGGTATCTGGTCCCACTGTCACTGCTGAAGATAGGCTAATCTCAGCTTTGATTCTCTCCATAGAACACACCATAAAATGCCAGGGTTTGTGGGGAAAGCAGTGCTGAAACTCAAGAAAAAAACTCAAATGTTCGCCTTTCCCGTGAGCTGTAAATTAATACAGCTGTATAGGTTTCTGTTCCGGCTCTTTTTGCACCCATCCTGCTAAAGCGCCCAGGGCGGCCACCTCTTCTGTGTTCTGCAGTAGACTCCAACTTGCCAAAATCTCCAACCGCTTCACTTCCGGTGACTCTGCAGCACCAATAATTGGAGATTTGGATGAGTTGGTTGTTTTGATAGAACAGCGGCAGCGTATACATTTTGTGCCCTCCTCGCCATGGTTTAGTATAAGGTTCGATACCCCAAAATGTCAAATGTCTAGGGTCTCTATTGTGATGTTTGTCGAAATGCCTAGAAACATTATGTTTGTCAAAACCATTTATAATGTTTTGAACGTGCTCCTTAATGCGGATTCTTAGTAGCCTTTTGGTGCGGCCCACGTATTGGAGGCCACAACTGCACTCCAACACATACACAGCCCCCTCGGTATTGCATCCGATAAATTCATTAATGTCAAAGATAGTGCGACTTCGACGTAACTGCACCTTAGAGAAAGATTTTCAAGCACAGGCCAAGTCTATTGGAATGAGGTTCATTGAGAAAGGATATGATCAGGATTTTATAGATGAACAAATAATGGAGGTAGGACGGATGTCAAGACAGGAACTACTTGAGGATAAAACACCTACCTGCCAATTAGATCAAGTTCCTTTAGTCCTAGATTATAATTTTCAACATAAAAAAATTGAGAACATTGTATCCCGCCACTGGCATATCTTTAAATCAGATAAAGGCCTGGGAGAACTGCTACCAGAGAAACCTAAATTTATTTATAAAAGAGCCTCTACCTTGAGAGATCGTCTAGTTAAAAGCGTGATCGATCCCCCTAGAAGATTATTCTCTTTTTTTACCGGTAAAGGATTCTATCCTTGTAAACGCTGCTACGCTTGTACCCGAACTAAACATCCGAATGAAAAAGTTTTTTCTTTTCAATCCAATAGTAACGGCACTATCTTTGACATTAATGAATTTATCGGATGCAATACCGAGGGGGCTGTGTATGTGTTGGAGTGCAGTTGTGGCCTCCAATACGTGGGCCGCACCAAAAGGCTACTAAGAATCCGCATTAAGGAGCACGTTCAAAACATTATAAATGGTTTTGACAAACATAATGTTTCTAGGCATTTCGACAAACATCACAATAGAGACCCTAGACATTTGAAATTTTGGGGTATCGAACCTTATACTAAACCATGGCAAAGAGGGCACAAAGTGAGGATCCTGAGTAAATTAGAGTCTAAATGGATATTCTCCTTAGACACTTTGGCCCCTAGGGGACTTAACATTGAGTTCGATTTAAATTGCTTTATAAGCGATTTTTAGATATACCCCCTGTCCCCCCTCCTTTTCTGTTTCCTTTTTTTCTCCTCCCTTGAATGAATTTCTTTCTCCCATATCCGTTAGACAGTACCATATATTATATACCATTACTGTATTTATCCACATATTGGTCTTTATATACTATTCTGTGGCCTACAATGTGTTTTCTATACTCCAGCCTTCAGCCTGGTTGTACCAGTGCGTTTTTTATCCGTATATCATAATATTACTGGTTCAGATAATGTGTGACACCCCCCGAGCTCCTGTTTTATTTATAACGTTTTTTACATATATATTTTTTTACATATACCATTTTCTTATATTTTTACAATTTTATACGTTCTTCATGTCTCATGCGTTTTTATTTTTTACACTTCAGAAGTTTGCATCTTTATGGGAGTGAAGGGTTTTTCCCACACCCATATATAATGCTCTATGTTTTTATCTAGCATTTATACTTTTCTCCTAAAGATCCATTAACACATTCCTGATAGCCATTTTAATATCACCCTTTTGCGTTGTGATTAGCCCCCTGCTTCATACGTTGGAGTGCTTTTCACACATACAATACTTCTTTCATCAATATTTAATATAGTTTTTATTTTCTGTTTTTTCGTACATTACACTATTCTAGGTCCCTATATCTGTGTGATTTGAATACTTGGGAGTTACTTCTCCTCCCCTGCCTTAGTAAGACCTTCTCGGCTGCGTTCACTACATTATCACGTCATTATGCCCGTCTTATATGTGTAGCCCTGGGAAAATGGCCGCCAGGTGCTGCATCATCATTTACTACTAGCGTTCTCCGGGAAAATGGCCGCCGTGTGTCCATCACACGAGGACCATTTAAAAGCATTGGCTTTCTACCCCGTGTTATCCTCTGAAGAAGTCATGTGACGTGACGACACGCGTTAGGAGCACGGGACGCTGCCACACAACAGCTGATGTTACGAGCACGGCGCTCGCGGAATTTTCTATCCCCCAGCTGTCATCTTTTGTAAGTTTCTAGTGTTTTTACTTATGCAATAAAGTGTTTTTATACGGGATTACGCTATATGCGGTTTTCTTGTTTGGATACCACATTGCCTATATGACGTATGACGGGTGGTGAGCTACAGGAGGTGCGAGACGTTGGAGGGTTCTTTGGCCAGCGGTTTTGGATTTTACGAGTTCGGCACTCGTGGTTTGAGGCTTGCGCTCATCTGTTACAAGTGAGTGCAACCCCCCCCCTCTCCCCCCTCCCTCAGCCTGCCTGTTTCCATTTTCAAACGGTATCACACCATATGTTGTTCATCTTTGTTTTTTTCACATATGATACCACTGCATTTATGAGCCATACCATCTGCTGCAACTTCTCTGGATTTCATCATCCACTGGGCGCTTAACACTTATGCTGTATACCTTACAGCTGTAAGGTAAGGGGCCTGTACACACTGAGGTGCCCCCATCGTAGACCACCCTTCTTCCCCTATCACATCCATCATTGTGGTTTTGGATTGCGACTCTGTAGTGTCACATTTGGTGGCGGGACTGTGTTTTAATATTTTGACATTTTTTTCACTTGTCTGTTTATCTTTTGCCATTATCATTTATTGTCTTTTGATACTGTATTTTTTATGCTTTCACCAGTCAAGTATTTTGAATATTAATGGGACTATTTCATATTTATTATTTATTTGTCCACGTATGCACTTAGTATTTCATTCACTCATTGTTCATTGCTTTTTAATATCTCATTGGCTTGATCGCCCCTTTTTATCATTGTGCATTATTTACTTGGATGTCATTTAATTTCCTTCATGCCAACACTATTTAGTGGTATTCCTTTTCGTTCACCATATGCACTAGTCAGTGTGCCATTGCTATTCTGTGTGTTATAGTCTTTTAGGCCACTTGGCATGTTTATCACATGCACTATAGTTTAGTGTAGTTTTTCCCTTCCCCTATCCCCTTCCCATCACAGCGCAACTACCACCCCCCTTATTACTCAGTTTTGTTTTGTCTGTTTGGAGCAGTCTTTTAGGTGTTGCAGCAGTGTCCCCTTAGTAGTGTAGGAGTCCGCTAGCAGCGCAGGAGTTCCTTTCTTGTTTTAGCGTATACATTACGGTACACCATAAAACTAGTGGACATTGTTAGTCTGCCCGATACTAACCAACAACATGGCCGTCTCCAAGGCGGCGACAACTCTTTTCCTCCTTACCCGATGTTCTGTGAAAACAGCGAACTCCCTGCGTACCATAGTCTATACGTTGCCGGTGTTCTTGAAAACTCGGTGAGTTGGAGTTTTCGGCAGAACACCAGCTGTGTAAGCAACACTAGAAAGAGAAGTATCTCAGCCCTTTTATTGCTTATTTGTCCAACCTGTCAATAAAGCTAACATAGCTCGCCCTACTGATTGTTGTATAAACGTAAAACAATCATTTACTTATATTACCTAAAACAATGATAAGCAAAAGCTTCTAAACAGTGTAAATCATGGATTGGTTACTGAAGCGTATCCATTCCAGGGACGCTCTTACCTCAGCGATGATATCACCATTTTCGGCATGCACCTGTGCAATGGCACCAATGTCCCTGATCACACTGAACACCTCATAGATCTGAGAATAGAAAAGAGATTGTTATTATAGGCTCTCCATTATTCCCATGTGCATGAGAAAAGGTATTAAAAGGATATCTGAACCCCAGAACATATGTTATAAATCGTAGCTTATTGGCCCTTAAATGTGGTGGCAGCATTTATTTTATTATTTCAAGCTGAGAACATTTAATGCACGTACAGAAAATACCAGTTTGATCCTGCCAGAATCCCAGTGTCCTTCAAACTTCCTGTACACTGAACTGAAATCTCAAACAATTTTGACAGCTTTTTCAGCTAACTTCTATGAACCACAGAACACCTCCAACTTACATTATGTAGATAAGGATTGGGGGGTATTTGTAGTTGAAATGAAGAGAGAAGCTTAGAACAACCACACTGTGGCAGCGAGCATTGTCACCCGAGAACAGGAAATATACCACACATCTATGGACTGGTACATTGCTATATATATTTTTTTTTTGGGGGGGGGGGGGGGGGGGGGCTGCTCTTTAACTACCCAAATGAGGGGCAAATCTCTCCAGTAGGGGTCTCAGTGAGCAATAAAGACAGGGCTTTTAACACTTCCCCACACTATCCAAAACCAATTCTTCCTTAAATTACAATATTCAAATCACAAGCAGACACTGTTAAAACTTAATGAATGTACAGGTAGCTTAAAAGAAATTCTCAGTACTTGGAAATTTTATATTAAATGGCATTATGATATTGCACTTCCCTAATCAGTCACAAAAACAGGCTAGATAATAACACTGTAGTAATTACAGCACAATATTGTGTATGAAGGCTAACGAAGGGCTGCATATTGTAATGGCAGGCATCCTGATTCTCCTCCAAGTGGCCCCTTCTTTATTCCAACGGCATATCTTTGTCCATAGGCATGCGCAGAGGGTGTGCCTCGGCACACCCTAATTACTACATGCGGTGCCAATTCCCCCTACTGCCCGGGTTTCCCCGTGTGTTGGTCCCCTGCCCCACAGTACTGCTGGCTTCCCTCCCCTCCTCTCCTCTTCCCTGGCTGCTGAGTGGGATGTTTCAGGATAGAGAGCAGGGGAAGGGGCTAGTAAATATGTAATTTACCAGCCCCTTCCATTTCTAAATGAACACACTAAACACACTCGCTCACTGTGTTCAGTCATAACTGAAGTATACTAAACTGTGTGTACTATGCTTCAGTTTGTGAATGAACAGGAAGACACTCAGCACAGAGCACTTCCCATTCATTCCATGCCCAGTGCAGCTGAGGCTGCACAGAAAGGCATGTGTGTTTTAGCTTTGGGTGCACACCCTAATGCAACTGGCTGCGCACACCTATGTCTCTGTCCCCTGTGACATCAGGCATGGTCAGCTGTCATCAGATCCTGACCAGGTCTCCAATGCACATCTGACATAGGGGAGTGGGGTAGGGTTGCACCTGTCTGGGATTTACCCGAACAGTCTGGGTTTTGAATCATGCAGACTGAAACCAAGAAATGTTATTCAGGCTGTGGCTCCCCAAGTTACTGATTTAGTTACACACAAATCTGTTGCTGTCCGGGAGCTGCAGGCAGATGTCCGGGGGCAGATTTGGCATCACGGGGGGGGGGGGGCAGGGCAATGATGTCAGCAAGAGCAATTCGGCCACACCTACTGTTCACTGCAGCATGCTATGTGCACCGCATTACTACTCTCCTTGGAGCACACAAAGGTGTCACAGGTCGCTAAAGTGTTTGGGTTTGGCTTGAAGAAAAGGTGGCAGTCCTATAGTGGGGATACTGCGGAAGTGAAGGAAGGCTGCATTTCTCAGGCTGCAATCAGAAAGATGACACTGTACACAGAGCTTGGCCTTACAAAAGGCATTGGACAGCCCTTATACACAATATTAACATTTCATCATTCTTAAAATATATTTGTGATTAGATCTCTTTAAAGATAAACTATGGATCACTTTCAGTAACTGTAAAATTTACAATTTATTTTCTGTTGGTTTTCTTTCTAGAGTTCCCCGATATGTCAAGCTGCCCCCAAATGATGTTCCTGATTTCAAAAAGCAATTGTCATAACTGGACCATTTCTAATGTCCTGGGGGTAATAAAGAGAACCAGAGGTTGGAGACACAAAAAAAAAAAAATCACAAGTAAGATTTTTAGCATGTTAGACAATTTCCCTTTGAGTGAGCCCCAAGCCTTTCCTTTGTTCTAGAGCCAGGGAACAGCAAGATGCACAGTCTGTTCTCACCACTGGCTTCTGGTACTGCACCATAAAAAGTAATAAAAAGAATCGGGGGGGGGGGGGGTTTGGGACCCTCAGAATTACAAGTTTGATTTTGAGCATGTTCGTCTCCCTATGAGTGGGTCCCAGACCTTTCCCTTGTTAAGGAGCCAGGGAAAAGCATGACGGACAGATTGTTTTCACCACTCCTGGCAATGTACCTAGGGGTAAGAACCAGAGAAGAATCTGAGCATGTTGGACAATCTCCCTATGGGTGAGTGCCAATCCTTTCCACTAATATGGAGCCAGGAAAGAGCATGGTGCTCAGACTGTTCTTACTGCTGGCTCCTGGCCCTGCACCACTAGATGGACAAATACAATTTAGCCTGTTATGTTCAAGAAGATATCTGCCCATCTATAACCAGAAAGGCTGAGATAACACCACCAGTGCTGAACAGGAAGCCCAGCATTTTCATGGAAGCAGTAAAAAAATGTCCAGCCTAAAAATAAAGATTTCCATCCTTTTCACTTTATAGAAGACATGCACCTTTTGGCGGAGGTCCCTGCTGCCTGTAAAGAAGTAATCAGGTTGATTTACCCATCTTTAAGGGAACGGTGTCTCTCCTACACTGGACCTGCAGGCTCCTGGCATCTGTGTACAGCCTGCTTTGATGCTGCTACTACAAGGCAGAGTTGGAAGATAGGAATAGGCTTTTCATGGTGAGCAGTCATCTCCCAACACCTCCTTCCACGGAGGACAGGTTCACAGATTCCAGGGGTCTGTAGGGTATGGTGTGGGGAGAAATAAAGAAAACTGACATTGGTCTCATCACAGCGTTCCTACATTAACTCATCATGTGACCATGCAGAGAAAAGTGTTGCTGACAGAAAAGACACCCGTGTTGGATTCTACATGCAGTGGCATTGCTAGTACACGGAAAGGAGCCTCTGTGGACTACAACATGAGCAGCACCCGACACACATAGAGGGAGACCTTGGTACCTACACCACCATTGTCACAATGAGAACTGTTTTTTGCCCGATGCAGCCGGTAAAAGAAAGTTGCATACCTCACTGGCAGATCAGTCTTAGTTATTGCCAAGAGATAACAGTTTCACCAGTGTGCACCCAAGCACCCCAAAAATCTTAGGACTTCACTACTACTATGGACTGTGTTTCTGCACAATTTTATTCATTTTTATCTAATTTTGCAGGCAAGCATTTTATTTTTAGTTTTGTTAACCATTTTTAGCACTACAAGTGTATGTAAGTTGGCAATATTATTGTTACTGGAACGCTGGACAGACTCAGTGCCGGTCTAATGCACAATAGCATGTGAGTGCACAATATTTAAAACTTTATACAATAAAAAAAATTTGTAGAATCTTGCGCAATGATGGCCGTTTTGGTTTTTATGAGTATTTAAGAAGCCACATTGGAGAAATTTGAGAATATAACTCTGTACGTGGTGGAACCGAGATATGCTGGGTAGTAAAGAAATATACACAGGTGTTTTTATTTCTGCTTTCTGGTAAGCGTTTAAATTGGAAGGTGGTGGTATATCACGGATCACGGTAGTATTTCTGGATGCACAAGTGATTCAAACACGGTGGATAATTATATGAAGAATACAATTGACTGGACTTTTTAGAAACAAATTATTGGGCTTTTTCGGAACACGTTATTTTGCAAAAGTGTTTGTGTTTGTTATATTTTTTCAATATTTTTTCTGAATTTTTCTGTCTTTATCAATTTTGTGTTTTTTCACTGGACTTTAAGAAGTATTGCATCAGATAGCAATTGATGATCTATAAGCATTGTTTAATATTGATGATATTATTTTAATTTAATTAACTGTGGAACATCCATATAATACAGGGTGAGCGCAACTAACTAATATACAGTTATTGTTATACACAGTCCAATAATATTGTGATCACATATAGTACGGAGTTTGTTATAGCAAGTGCTGCCTAAGTTATATTGTATTAGACAAAAGCCCACATTGGAAATATTTAATGGCAGCTGCATATTTTTAAAATATTTTTTAACATTTATTTCATTTATTCAATCACACTGTATCCACATAGGCATGTGCGAGCAAAAATGCAGTTTCTTGCATGTTTCCCTCAGATCTACAGCAATGCACTTGCGGGTGCACTCGCAGTGGACAGACAATTCACCTTTATTAAATCAACCCCATGGTCCTAAAAAAGTTGCCCAACTGCCGCTTATTTCAATGCTTTCTGAGTCAGTGAGATGGAAGAAATATGTTGTAAATTAATTTAAAACTTCTGATCTACATATTGATTTCATGTCAGTGGCTATTGAACTAAAGACGCCATTGAATCAGCGTGGCAGCCAAGGAACTAGCATATTCAGAAGGAGAGATCACAAACAGCCCATGCATTTTTTGTCACCCAAGGTCCTTGTGCAGTTGTAATGTGCTTGTATTAAATACAACTAAAGTTTGTATGTAGAAGAAACACAAAGGGTGTTATTTATAGTATGTTGAGGTTCTGATTAACTCACAGGAAGGAGAGTATTGCTAACAATGGCTGTCCTCCCATAGGAAGGGCAGCATTGATCAGTATGCAGAGTGTGTCCCAGGAATGCTAGCAATTTGCCTAGCCTAAGAGGTGGCCAGTGCACTTGGCAGAAGACATTGTGTTCTCCTCACACACCCAGAGCACTGACAACTGACTGTATACACTGCACAGCGATGTTTTCCATCGCCAGAGAAAACAAGGCTGCTAGGGCCGAGTAATAGAACACATAACTCCCAAAGAGCCGACACCTGACGAGAACACCACATTCCTCATCCAGCAGTGAGATCATTGTTACCTGGGAGTCTGTCAGCTGGAATTGTTCCTTGTATGCCATATACACCAGGAAGGAGTTAATACCTGCAGAACAAGGGCAGATGATTAATCACTACCTATACATTACATAGAACTCCAACTGACATTCAAACAAAACATTTACAGCAGGCATAACGTCCTCTGCCTACCTTTATCATGTTTTCTTTTCCTGTACAGCTGAATTTTTGTTCGCCTATGCAATATGATCACTTTAATCTCAAGCTTCAGACTCCCATTTAAAAAGAGTCAGAACTCTTGGTTGTGTCTCACATGACTCTCTAGCTGTATAAACAACTCTTCCAACTCAATCATACTGCAAGGACTATGCTGCCATTTTTAAATTTCAGCTGGTGTGCAATGAATGATGCAACTTATACCCAAAGGCCTGCAGGCAATTACACAGATGCAATTACTCACTGCACAAAATTAAATTTTGCCTAGCAATTATTTACACTCAGAATTGCACAGAGGTCTATGGCCCCTTTCACACTGATGGAACGATCGGGTCCTCCTGTCAGTTTTTCAGGTGGACCCGATCGGACAATCCATTGCTCTTTATGGAGCGGCGGATGTCCGCTGACATCCGCTCCTGACCGATCCGATTCTGATCTCTCCGCTAATCCCCACTGAGCAGGCGGATGACAGTTGGATGGAAACGGACAGGCGGTCTGTTTCAATTTGACCACCCCATAGAGAACAGCGGTCTGTGTCCATGTCCACTCTGCTGATTCAGAGCGGACACAACCCACTGTTCTCTATGGGGCAGTCGGGTGGAAACGGACCACCTGTCCGTTTCCATCCGACTGTCATCTGCCTGCTCAGTGGGGATTAGCAGAGAGATCACCTGCTGAGTAGGTGGATTCGCTAATGTCCTCCACCCCATGTGAAAGAGGCCTATTTGTAAAACATTTGCTGTGGGTCCCAGCATTTCTGCAAAGGCTGGGAATACGACCTATAGGGTTTGTAATATGTGTGAAATGTAAGTTTCACTTGATTACCTTTGTAACATCCCCCAACATTCTATCCTAAGAAAAAAAATAGCCTGAAGAAGAGTTGACCAGAAAAATAAGGCATTAAACCAATAGAGAAAATAGCCTAACACTAGGCTAAGAACATTTGACCAACGGAGCCCCGACCCGGCCCCGCCCCCTCTCCCCTGATTGGTTAACTGACTTTGATTGACAGCCATGGGAGCCAATGGCGCCGCTGCTGTGTCTCAGCCAATAGGAGGAGAGTCCCGGACGGCTAAGACACTCCTGGACATCACTGGAGAGAGATGGAGCTCAGGTAAGTATTAGTGGGTGCTGGGGAGGCTGCTACACACAAAGGGTTTTTTATCTTAATGCATAGAATTCATTAAGAAAAAAAACCTTCTGCCTTTACAACTCCTTTACAGACGTTTCCACCGAAAGCGTAATGAAACAGCTACTGCAGAGAGAGAAGTGCTATACAAAATTGATACAGTGTTGCAGAGACTGAACTTTTTGTTTGACACATTTACCAGACTGAACCTTTCACAGATGAGCAAAAGTGTCGCTGGACCACGCCAAATGTAGTGCATGCACTACTCTATAAAACACACAGAAACCGGACCGCATAGTACCGATGTACCATGTGATCAAATGCAGGCAAATAGGCTGCATGCATTTGCAACCTACGTTTGGGGTGTCATTCAGTTAACATTGACACCCGTTGCAGATCACAACTTCAGTGCATTGTGAACGCAGCACAGGAAACGCGCACAGAACATGGGTTTCCCGCACAGCATTCTGAGCATTCCCGCTATGTGATTTTCATAGCACGATTCTGTGTGTCACATAGGGCTAGCCTTTTCACTTGAATGGCCTGTCCTATGCATGTTTGTTGCCCATATAGAAGCTCCTGCTCCTTTTTAGGGCAAAAAG
Organism: Lithobates septentrionalis; assembly: GCA_037952835.1. Classification (NCBI taxonomy): domain Eukaryota; kingdom Metazoa; phylum Chordata; class Amphibia; order Anura; family Ranidae; genus Lithobates; species Lithobates septentrionalis. Next base: position 1,063,862 of record JBBDGP010000826.1, read on the forward strand.
CAGCGTGCAATTCTTAAAGACACGCATTTGTGGGAGAATTGCCATGTGTTTGGGGTGCCATAAAAGGGTAATTACACCCAAAGGCGTGTTGCACATTGTGCCATGTAATGTGCACATTACCACAGGATTTGGAATCTCTGGCAAAATCGCAGCGATTCTGCCCGCGATTACAAATTGCGAAGTGTGAATGGAGCCTAGTTATCAACAAAGTTCTGTCTGCAACACTGTATGAACTCTGTATAGTAGCTCACTCTCTGCAGTAGCTGATGCATTACACTGTCCATAGTGAGAACAGGAATCTTCATACACTTGGCTTAAAGCGCAGAGCTTTCCCTCATTATTTCCTCTTCTGGTGGAATGTTCTTAGCCTATAGTGTGTTCTCTATCCCTCAAACGTTCTGTAACTCTCCTGGTCCAGTGTTTTTAAGGCTATTTTGTCTTAGGTTCAAATGTTAGGAAATATTACATTCACCCTGTGAAAGGCAACAAATAGAAACTGACATTTCACATCTAGTACAAACATTACTCGACTTTTGCGCAAATGCTGAGATGTTCACACAGCAAATTGTTTCTAAACAGTCCCTTTAGTGTAAAGCGGCATTTAGAGCCATAGATCAATGCAGTCTACAAGTAACAGTTTTAGGAATGTGGAACAACTGGATTTGTTGCCAATAGGTCGCCATTCTATCATCTTTGCTAAAGCTGCTAGAATTTGTTAGCCTGAAAATTGTCATGCAAGATCAGCATTAGCTCCCATTCAAACTTTCTAGTGCGGTTTTCTGTGGTAACACACAATAATGTAAAGTACCTTGAAAAAGTATTCATACCCCTTGAAATTTTCCACATTTTGCCATGTTACAACCAAAAACGTAAATGTATTTTTTTGGGATTTTATGTGATAGACCAACACAAAGTGGCACATAATTGTGAAGTGGAAGAAAAATGATAACTGTTTTTTAATTTTTTTTACAAATAAATATATGAAAAGTGTGGCGTGCATTTGTATTCAGCCCCCCTGAGTCAATACTTTATAGAACCACCTTTTGTTGCAATTACAGCTACAAGTCTTTTTGGGGATGTCTCTACCAGCTTTGCACATCTAGGGAGTAACATTTTTGCCCATTCTTCTTTGCAAAATAGTTTAGGCTCTGTCAAATTGGATAGAGAGGGTCTGTGAATGGCAATTTTACTTTTAGGCCAAAAAGTTCAATTTTGGTCTCATCTGACCAGAGCCCCTTCTTCCACATGTTTGCTGTGTTCCCCACATGGCTTCTCGCAGACTGCAAACTGGACTTCTTATGGCTTTCTTTCAACAATGACTTTCTTCTTGCCACTCTTCCATAAAGGCCAGATTTGTGGAGTGCACGACTAATAGTTGTCCTGTGGACAGATTCTCCCACCTGAGCTGTGGATCTCTGCAGCTCCTCCAGAGTGACCATGAGCTTCTTGGCTGCTTCTCTGATTAATGCTCTCCTTTCCTGGCCTGTCAGTTTAGGTGGGCGCCCAAGGCTTGGTAGGTTTGCAGTTGTGCCATACTCTTTCCATTTTCAGATGATGGATTGAACAGTGCTCCATGAGATGTTCAAAGCTTGGGATATTTTTTTATAACCTAACCCTGCTTTAAACTTCTCCACAACTTTATCCCTGACCTGTCTGTTCGTTCACTAAAGGTTCTCTAACAAACCTATGAGGGCTTCACATAACAGCTGTATTTATACTGAGATTTAGGCCCCTTTCACACTTATACGACTTCAAAGTCACGCGATTTTACCGCGATTTCGCGGCCGCGAGTTTGCCGCGATTTGGGAGCAGTACTACTTTGTACGACTTTGCCACGTTTTTGGCATTAACAAATGAAAACATACAGTAGTTGGTATGAATCATAAGGGGGAACTCCACGCCAAGTTTTAAATAAAAAAACTGGCGTGGGTTCCCCCCCAGGGGCATACCAGGCCCTTAGGTCTGGTATGGATTCTAAGGGGAACCCCCTACGCCGAAAAATCAGCGTGGGGGTCCCCCCAAAATCCATACCAGACCCTTATCCGAGCACGCAGCCCGGCCGGTCAGGAATGGGGGTGGGGACGAGCTAGCGGCCCCCCTCCAGGACCGTACCAGGCTGCATGCCCTCAACATGGGGGGTGGGTGCTTTGGGGCATGGGGGGGCGCCCTGCGGCCCCCCCCCACCCCAAAGCACCTTGTCCCCATGTTGATGAGGACAAGGGCCTCTTCCCGACAACCCTGGCCGTTGGTTGTCGGGGTCTGCGGGCGGGGGGCTTATCGGAATCTGGGAGCCCCCTTTAATAAGGGGGCCCCCAGATCCCGGCCCCCCACCCTATGTGAATGAGTATGGGGTACATGGTACCCCTACCCATTCACCTAGGGAAAAAAGCGTCAATAAAAAACACAGTACACAGGTTTTTAAAATAATTTATTAGGCAGCTCTGGGATCTTCTTCCGACTTCGGGGGTCCTCTTCCAACTTCGGGGGTCTCTCCGGCGTCTTCTCCCGGTGTCCGCATCTTCTGCCGGCTCCACCGCTATCTTTTGGCGCTCTTTTGCCAGCGGTGGTCCAGACCTCTGGATCGTCTTCTTCCCTCTTCTCTTCCAGAGATGTTGACACGCCGCTCTCTCCAGCCAGAATGGTCTCTGTGCGCTCCGCAACGGACTTATATAGGCGTTGACCCCGCCCCCTTATGCCGTCACAGTCCCTGGGCATGCTGGGACTGTGACGTTTTAGGAATCGTGGTCACGGGTGATGACCACGCCCCCTTATGACGGCACAGTCCCAGCATGCCCCGGGACAGTGACCTCATAAGGGGGCGGGGTCACCGCCTATATAAGTCCATTGCGGAGCGTTCAGAGACCATTCCAGCTGGAGAGAGCGTCGTGTCAACATCTCTGGAAGAAAAGAAGAAGGCAGAAGGCAGAAGTCCGGACCACCGCTAGCAATTGAGCTGCAGAAGATAGCGGAGGAGCCGGCAGAAGATGCGGACACCGGGAGGAGACGGCGGAGAGACCCCCGAAGTCGGAAGAGGACCCCCGAAGTCGGAAGAAGATCCCGGAGCTGCCTAATAAATTATTTTAAAAAACTGTGTACTGTGTTTTTTATTTACGCTTTTTTCCCTAGGTGAATGGGTAGGGGTACCATGTACCCCATACTCATTCACATAGGGTGGGGGGCCGGGATCTGGGGGCTCCCTTATTAAAGGGGGCTCCCGGATTCCGATAAGCCCCCCGCCCGCAGACCCCGACAACCAACGGCCAGGGTTGTCGGGAAGAGGCCCTTGTCCTCATCAACATGGGGACAAGGTGCTTTGGGGTGGGGGGGCCGCAGGGTGCCCCCATGCCCTAAAGCACCCACCCCCCCATGTTGAGGGCATGCGGCCTGGTACGGTCCAGGAGGGGGGGGAGCTCGCTCGTCCCCAACCCCATTCCTGACCGGCCGGGCTGCGTGCTCGGATAAGGGTCTGGTATGGATTTTGGGGGGGACCCCACGCCAATTTTTCGGCGTAGGGGGTTCCCCTTAGATCCATACCAGACCTAAGGGCCTGGTATACCCCTGGGGGGGAACCCACGCCGGTTTTTTCATTTAAAACTTAGCGCGCCGCGTTCCCCCTCTGGATTCATACCAGACAGCTGTCAGCACTGCCTGTCGCTCATCGGGAAAGGAAAGAAAAGTTTTCCTTTCCCGAATAGCGAGGCCAGGCTTGTGCTTACAAAGTCGTACTGAAGTCGTGTCTATATTATTCAGGCACGACTTGCATGCTACTTCAGGGTTTAACATTGAGGTCTATGGAGTACAATTCGCATAGAAGTTGGACCAAAGTAGTGCAGGGACTACTTTCAAGTCGGCACGACTTAAAGTCGTGCCAATATGAATGGTAGTCATTGCAAATCATGGAGAATGACTTGTCATACGATTTTGCAGTACAAAATCGTGGGACAAGTCGTATAAGTGTGAAAGGGGCCTAAATTACACGCAGGTGGGCTCTATTTACTAAATAGGTGACTTCTGTAGGCAATTGGTTCCACTAGATTTCAGTTGTGGTATCAGAGTAAAAGGGGCTGAATACAAAGGCAGATAATTATTTGTAAAAAAAATTTTTTTTAAATTTAAAAAACATTGATCATTTTCCTTCCACATCACAATTATGTGCCACTTTGTGTTGGTCTATATATATGAATACTTTTTCAAGAAACTGTAACTACTGTGACAGTATTTATGCAAGGTGGAGTTTAGGTATTCTTTTCTGTGATAGTCCTGACATATAGTTATAAGCACAGCAGTCATCTGGATTGGCTTTTCTCCTCTGACCAACACTATGACTTATGATTCCAGACTGTGTGCAGACTAAGCTCTTGTCTGGTGACTGGGGTGTTTTTTGTTTTTTTTGGTTATCTGCCTGTAGATCACCAGTGGGGTACAGCCTATAACCATCACATAGTAGAAACCCCAAACTTCTCTGTCTAAAGCTCCCGATGAAGACCAAACCTGGAGACACAAAGGGAGAGGTTTACTAAAACCGGAGCATGCAGAATACAGTACAGCTTCCGGGGTTTATAGTCAAAGCCTAATTGAACAAGGTGAATTTAGAAGCCGATTGGTTACTATGCAAAGCTGCACCAGACTCTTTGTGCACCAGCTTTAGTAAATGCCCCCCCAAGGGTCTACACTAACCTACAACACTAGTGACATTTGCCTACATTTTCAAACAGTTCTAAAAATATGAAAGATGGAATGTAATTAATCGATTATGCAATGTGGACAATAAGGAATATTGGAAGTTTAAAGTGACCCTGTCTTTTGTCCAAACAGAGCTAAATAAAAGGCTCTCTAAATCCCAGCAACCAATATCATATGCCCACTTTTCCTTGCGCATCCATTGCTTAGTTTTCCAGCTGAGACCAATAAAAAAAAATCACTGTGCAAGCTCCATACTGACTTCTTGGAGCTTACACAGGACTATCTTTCCCCATTTCCATGTGACAGTGCTGGGCCAATTGCAAAGCAGAAGGGCGGTCACATGGGAGAAAGGGAATGAGTCACAAGCACATTTATATTTAGACATGCCGGCTATTTCACTTTGCTCCTGGCGGCTGAACAAAGTGTCATGGAGGATAGAAAAGGTCGGTGTGTGCTACTGGTTAGGTTAAGTGAATGACCCTTTGTCCCTGCTTTGGCAAAAGAATAGTTTATGTTGAAGCTCACTATATCCAAATAAGTTTAGCTAACAGGAGTGAGTGGTTCTAAAGGCAGAAAGTCCCTCCTTATACCTACCTGTGCCCGATCTCGATCCAGCTATGTTCACGAGAGCAGAGGCTCGCTCGACTTTCTGCCTCCTCACTGTCAATCACAGCCAGTGAGGGGGGAGTGGGGGGCAAAGTCCAACTCTATGTGTCTTATGCACACATAGAGTGGGGCTCGGGAGCGAGCACGCATGAGTGCCCTCATAGCAAGTGCCAGGGGGAGGGGCCAGGAGAGCCAGCGAGGGACCCCAAAAAAGGAGGATTGGGGCTGCTCTGTGCAAAACCATTGCACAGAACAAGTAAGTATGAGATGTTTTTAAAAAAAAATAATAAACCTTTAGTACTGAAACCGTCAAATTTCTGTGCTTTGGAAAGGCAATGTCTAGATCCAGTACTATTGTACATCTGGCACACTAGATGCCTCTAAGTGTTCCTGATTATGGATTTTTTTTTTTTATTAGAACCCCATTGTAGCAACACAATATGCCTTCCCAAAGCCTGTATGAATATGGAAAGTGACAATTATGTACAACCATTCTTCCCTTACACCACTGCCTTCTGCTGCACATAGAAAATAAAATTCACTATGAATAGTAAGATACTAGTTGTTAAATATGATGCCAGATTTTGGCCACCACACCAGCAGGAAGGGTGGGGAGCTTTTGCTACATGGCAAGCCACTGTTAAGGAATCCCTTTTACTGAGACAGAATGAAAAACTGATAAAGTCAAGCACATCTCTTACACTTTAAGTGTTTGTAACTGTTTATGGTTGTTCTCGTACTCACCATGGTCTTTCACCAGTGCCTCCATTTCCTCTTGTACGCCCTTGTGCCACTCCGTGATGTCCACGTGCAAGGAATAGTCACAACACGACTTGCTGTCTGCCCACTCCCTCCATTGGTCAAAAGCAGTAAGCAGGCTGGTCCCTGGCTCTGGCACAACATGGTCAACTGGTTTCAGGAAAGAAAAACACAGAATATAAGATATGACTCCCAAGAAACCAACCTTTCACTCATTTATTTAAACAAAAGTGTCACCCTGAATTGAAGGCTGAACTCCATGCAAACAGCAAAACAGATAGTTAATAATATATTATATAAGGAAGAAATTTTGCCTGCAAAAGCATTTGTATTTGTGTCCATCGAGTCCTGAGATTCGCACAGCATACCAGTCCATACAGAAAAGCTGGTGACCTCACTTTACTATGCCGTAGTTAAGCAACACAGTTTGGTCATCTCCCCGCCCCTAGCCTGTGATTTAACAGAGAACGAGCAGCAACTGATTGCTTAGTTCATTTCTCAGTTTTTTCACCTGGTCAGCATGTCATTTGTCAGAACAGAATACTTTATTGGCCCCAAGTACTGCTAGTCTGTTGCATAGCCTATTACAAGAGGCTGAAACTGAATCAAGTTTAGATACTTACACTGGCTGCGTTTAAAAGGCAAGTTATTTTTATACAACTACATAATTTTATTCATTAGTGTTTTTTTAAAGAGGTAATATACTCTGCTTTTTTTCACTTGTACCTACAGGTAAGGTTAAAATAAGGCTTAACTGTATGTATAGTGAATATCTCCTAAGCACGCTGCTGGAGGGCTCCGTTTAACCCCTTCGTGTCTAAGGGTAAAACAAATGTTAACGCCTAAACATAATTTTTAACTTTGACATGTGTTAGTGAAAATTATCACAACTACTTTGTGTATCCAGGTGGATTATACCTTGTTTATTTCAGGATAAATTGAGCTTTTTTTATTATTATTTGACAGTAAATGGTAATGGATATCTCCTGATTTTGTGTTTTATTTTCAAAAGGAAAACTGGCCCGAAATTGTAAAAAAAATGATTTTGTTTTTATTTAGCTGTATATTTCTTGTTATTACCATAACCTACCACCAAAGAACAACCCAAAATAATTTCTCCTGCTCCTGACGATCGCAGTGATACCCCATACAGTATGTGTATGTTATTTGTTGTTTGTACCCGTAGTACAGCCCAGAAATAATAGTACGTGTTTTGCTTTTGTGTATCCTACCTAAAAAAAACCGACACAAATCTTGATCTAGTTTTTTTTTTTGTTTTATTTTTTTCCTCTCTGCAAGGAGAGAGATACAAAATATCTTTTCTATCCATTCAAAGAGAGAGAAACACAGCGATGGGGTTCACAGTGACTGATCACTGTGATAGCCAACAAGAGACTATCAGAGAGAACCAGGAGTTCCAGGTCCCAATTGTTAGTACGGGACCCGGAGCTCGCAGTGAGACCCTGGCCTTTGTGCTGTGCGGCGCGCTCCCAGCACAAAGACACATACGCAGATATGCGGCCCACCGGACTGTCAGCGTCAAGGGGTTAAAATGTAAGTTTATCATCAGTAGATGAGTGGAAATCTGAACTGAATAAATATATTTTGCTTGAGAAACATACGTACCTTTTTCGCTATTCTCTACACAAGTTTGTTACAATATGGTGTAGATGGATAAACATTTTATGCATTAAGATAAAAAGCCTCCTGTGTGCAGCAGCCACTCCAGCACCTTACCTGAGCCCCATCTCTCTCCAGCGATGTTCACGAGTCCCTCGGCCATCCGTCACTCTCCCTCCTGATTGGCTGAAACACAGCAGGGGCGCCATTGGCTCCCACTGCTATCAAAGTCACTTAGTCAATCAGGAGAGAGAGGGGCGAGGCCGAACCACATTCAGTGTCTGAATGGACACACGGAGCTGCAGCTCGGCTCGGGTGCCCCCATAGCAAGCTGCTTGCTGTGGGGGCACTCAACAGGAGAGAGGGGTCAGGAGCAGCAAAGAGGGACCCGAGAAGAGGAGGATTCGGGCTGCTCTGTGTGAAACAAACTGCACAGAGGAGGTAAGTATGACATGTTTGTTATTTAGCTATTAGTTGATAGAGGTTTACAGGTGATATATCTACTTAACGACAACTCGTGGGCTTTGTAGTGTAATCTGGTTGTTCTTTAATTTTTTATTTTTTTTCCTATTTTTAGTTCTGTTGATCTGTGTGACAGTATGTCTGTATGTCATTTTGTACGTAAAAAAAGAAAATCTTTAAATAAAATTTGATTAAAAATAAAATGTAAGCCTATCATAATGTACTAGTATGTGGTGCATACTAGAACATGATGGCATTAACCTGCTGGGGGGGCTGACAATTTTTTTTTTCAGAACTCTACTACCGCTTTAATATCTGCTTGGAGTTCAGTTGTAAATATAATAAATCCACATAGGGGCGTTCCCTACTTTCATGAAGAAAGTGGGAAATTCCTTTACGAGGAGACCTTGGGGCTTTTTTTTAGAAAAGGGAAAGTACGGCACAAAAGATTCTTTTTTTCACCATGTACTAAATGCAAGGATAATGGGCGGAATACAGTAATTAAAACCAAACCAATCAGATTTTGGTTTACTGCATAAAATTAGCGATGGACAATTTCCAATTGGTTTTTGGTGGTTACGACACTTTGGATATTATAGCTGCTGTTTACTTTGTGAATAAGCCCACTACGGCCTATGTCATATACTATCATGTACTAGTAAAAGCATATTCTATTACAGGTATCAGCAACAGAAAATTTCTTTACAGAAAACTGTGAGAAACATAAAAAAAAACAAAATACTTTTATAAATGATGTAACAATTAAAAAAAGCCTCTTACTGATCATGGTGGTGCCTCCAGCCAAAGCTGCTTTGGTTCCCTGGAAGAAATCATCAGCAGACACCATTCCATTGCAAGGTCTCTGGAAACAGGTGTGGACATCAATCCCACCCGGCATCACCATCCGTCCATGAGCTTCGATGGTCTTCACTCCTCCCGGCACAATCAGGTTCTCGCCAATCTGCCTGTAAAAGAGTACCGTGGTACGTTAAAGCCTAAAACTACAGAGGATGAATGGAATGCAACAAAGATGGGGCCCAGGAGGGATGGAGCCATGTATGATTCATTCCATTTCCTGTTCTGTTATCAGCTGCTTGAAGGTCTAATGAGCATTTCATTGAAATTTACGGGTACTGTAGATTGTATAAAAGTATCAATCTTATATTTAATTTCAGTTCATTTAGGTTTTAAAAAAATATGTAGACCCCCTCTGTAACTACCTCTGTACTAATGATGAGGCATCGAATTTTTTATATTGATTTTTTCAAGAATAATAATTAACAACCATTTTGAGTTGACTCACTTCAGGCTGGCCCGTTTTGCAGGTAAAGTAATGTAAAACATCGCAAATAAGTGCCTATACTGTTTAAAATCCAGTAATACACTGTCTCTCCCTGCTCTGCACATGCTCAGTTGCTCTCCATTTTTAGGCACTGCCGAGTTTGTAGAGGCCGATCTAACAGCCTTAAAGCAGAATTAAACCCTCCTATCCTTTACAGCCAAGGAAGCTGCTTCTGTTTGATCTGCAACTGCCATGGTGCTGCAGATGTGATCAGTTATGACACCAGCCATTTAATGGTTTGACAGTTTGGTTGAGGACACAAGCAAATGTGACAGTTAGGGCCCTTTCACACTGGGGCAGTTTGCAGGCGCTATTGTGCTAATAATAGCGCCTGCAAACTGACCCGAAACAGCCGCTGCTATGTCTCCAGTGTGAAAGCCCCGAGGGCTTTCACACTGGAGCGGTGCGCTAGCAGGATGGGAAAAAAGTTCTGCTAGCTAGTATACACCGCTCCTTCACCTCTCCTGCACATTGAAATCAATGGGACAGCGTGGCTATACCGCCGGCAAAGCGCCTCTGCGGAGGCGCCTTGCAGTGGTCTTTGACCCTTTCTCGGCCGCTAGCGGGGGGGGGGTAAAACCGACGGTAAAGCGCTGCTTACAATAGCGGCGCTTTACCGCCGCCGCCGCCGACACCCCAGTGTGAAAGGGGCCTTAGCAATCCCGGCATTCCAGAAATGTAACTGTTTTTTAAAACCGTTAAATCGAAAAAGGAAAGGCTATGATTCCTAGCTAATCATGAGCTATGATTAAGCGCTGACTACAGTGTGAAGCGCGTCAGCTTTCCTGCATTTTTCTGCTGTGGCATGTATTTTTGATGATTTTCATTCAATAAAGGCAAAACATTTTTTGAGCGCGGCTGTCCAGGACTTTTTCTCATTACTTCATTATACTGCATTGCCGGCACCTGCCGCTTCCAGCGTGGAGGAGATGTTTGCTCCCAATTGATTTTCCTAGAGCGGTGATACTTTGCTTAGTCAGTATAGTTGTCGTCCGAAAATACAATACAAATACATTACAACACATGACATCACTTTTGATTTTTTTTTCTGTCGTACGAGAATTTTCGTGACTTTATTTACCTATTCAATTTCTACTTGCGACTATTAAGCAATCTGTCGTACGATATTCAGATCATGTGTACAGGCTTTAAGGCTAGGTTTACACCTACAGGTGTGCACATGCATGTTTTGGTCAATAGGCTGCCCTACAGGTGAGAAATGTGGAAAAGAAGTCCATGACCCTTTTTAAAAATGTGCTGCACCAAACCACATGGGGCTGCGGCCCCATGTGGTTTGGTGTGTGTGAAAACGTGTGCGTTAGCGGATGTGTGGGGGTGCCCTAAACTATCGATGGCACTGCTGCACGTCTACTAAAAGACAGTGTGCTTATATGTTTGTCAGGAAAGCCACAATTTTGTGCGTGTGAACCTAGTCTTCTAGGGGGTTCACAATGGTGCGCTGTGGTTTGGTCGCAGTGCGATTGTATGTGTAGTTTACCTGCAGTTTTAGGTGTGCTCCTAATGAATTCTCATGGACTGTGCATTTTCTGAACATGCATCAAAGATGCAGCACACAAGACTGATTTGCTTTCATGAAAGCACGCTGATAGAATTTAATGGGAGCGCACATAAAACGGCAGGTAAACCGCACATACAATCGCACTGCGGTCAAACCACAGCGCAGCAGTGTGAAGAAAAGAGTGAATCAGTGAGGAGGTTGGCATGGTAAGAGTAGCTGCTAATAAAGAGCAAAGTGGTGGAGTGCAGAGAATGTTCTAGGCTGTGTGGGGACAGGACAGTTATGCCGCGTACACACGAGCAGACTTTACGGCGGACTTTGCCCGGTGGACGGGATTTGGTCGGACAATTCGATCGTGTGTGGGCTCCAGCGGACTTTGTTTTCTCAAAAGTTGGACGGACTTAGATTTGAAACTTGTTTAAAATTTATCCGTTGAAATCGAGTCCGGTCGAAAAGTCCACCGTCTGTATGCTAGTTCGACGGACTAAAAAGCCACGCTAGGGCAGCTATTGGCTACTGGCTATGAACTTCCTTGTTTTAGTCCGGTCGTACGTCATCACGTACGAATTTGACGGACTTTGGTGGATTGTGTGTAGGCAAGTCCGTTCATTCAGAAAGTCCGTCGTAAAGTACGTCGAAAAATCCGCCGGGCAAAGTCCGCCGTAAAGTCCGCTCGTGTGTACGCGGCATTAGAAGAGCTAAAAGCAAACTGGGATGGAAAGGGTGTAAGATCAGTGTGTGGAATGCTGAGCTGAGACCAATGGCTGCACCATATGTGTAGCGAAAGTTTATGGAGGGGACAGCAGATAAGAGAAGGAGAATGGAAAAAATTAACAGGGCAGAGAAGCGAGGAGGATCGTGCTGACTTACTGTATGATGGTGCAGGCAAGGTAGAGAGAGGGGTGGAGCGGAGTTGAGCCAGACAAGTGAGAGTAACAAGGGAGAAGGTGAAATGTCCCAGGAAGGAGAGCAAGTTTAGGGCGGAAGTGTGGCTTGCTGGAGGACAGAGTGATTAACCACTTCAGCCCCGTAAGGATTTGCCCCTTTAATGACCAGGCCAATTTTTGCGATACGGCACTGCGTCGTTTTAACTGACAATTGCGCGGTCGTGCGACGCTGTACCCAAACAAAATTGACGTCCTTTTTTTGCCACAAATAGAGCTTTCTTTTGGTGGTATTTGATCACCTCTGCGGTTTTTATTTTTTGCGCTATAAACAAAGAGCAACAATTTTGAAAAAAAAAACAAAACATTTTTTTTTTACTTTTTTGCTATAATACATATTCAAAAATATATATATATAAAAACAAATGTATTCATCAGTTTAGGCCGATATATATTCTTCTACATATTTTTGGTAAAAAAAAATTGCAATAGGCGTATATATTTGCGCAAAAGTTATCGCGTCTACAAACTATGGGATAGAGTTAGGGACTTTTATTTATTTGTTTATTGTTTTTACTAGTAATGGTGGCGATCTGCGATTGTTAGCGGGACTGCGACATTGCAAATCTGACCCCAAATGACACTTTTTGGGGACAAGTGACATTATTACATTGATCAGTGTTATAAAAAAGCACTGATCAATGTAAAAATGACACTTGCAGGGAAGGGGTTAACACTAGGGGGCGATCAAGGGGTTAAGTGTGTGCCCTGGGTGTGTTCTTACTGTAGGGGGGATGGGCTCACTGGAACATGACAGAGATCACTGTTCCTGATCACTGGGAACAGTAGATCTCTGACATGTCCCATGTAAGAATGGGGATCTGCCTTGTTTACAAAGGTAGATCCCCGTTCTGCCTCTCTACTAGGCGATCGCAGGCCGCCGGCGGACATCATGCCCACCCGACCCACGGGCACGCTCCCGCCCGCAACTGTGCCAGCCACCGTACAGATACGGCGATTTGCGCAGGAGAGCTGACCTGCCGCAGTATATCTGCGTGAGTTGGTCAGCTAGTGGTTAATAGCTGCAGTAAATAGATAAGGAAGAGTTGGATGAATGGAGGAGTCGGGGAATCAGTAGATCATGTGGTGAATATATAAAGCACAGTCACCCCTGTCAGTGAGGCAGGAGCAGTGACGGTAGCTCCCAGTGCGCCCCCCCCGCACCACAGTTTAACTCACCACCCAGGGCAGGTGCCCCTTCTGCCCACCCTTTGTACCGGCCCTGCTTGTGTGTATAACACATCAGCCTTTGTGGCAACATTTTTTTAAAAGCTAAGATAGCTAGTCAGCTTAAAGTAAGGTGAACCAAAAAGCTCCCTTTCTAAAGAACTGTTGAATACACTATGACATCTTAAACCAGGAGTGCCCAACCGATGGCCCGCAGACCCCTCTGATATGGCCCATGACCTCCTGTTCTGGGATGGCAAGCCAAGATCGCGGGTTGCTGACCAGTCATCCCAGGCATCAGTGTATATCTGTGGACAGAGCTGACACCGGAGGAAGCAAGTGGATGCAGAGGGTGCAGGAGCCGCATAAGCAGATGCTTCCCCTATAGCGCCGGTTCCCATCTCAGAAGGAGTGATACCAAATGCACTCTGCATGGGACAGCAACATTTCCTACATTACGGACAGCAATGGTTGCAGAAAGTGCAGGATAAAAAGATCAGTTTATGAATATCAAAGTAGCTATGGGCATATATGAGCAATATAGTTTGATCGTGGTTATTAGGCTGCTTTCACACAGATCTGCAGTGCACCTGTGGCTTTCCTGCGGGTTAGCTACACTGGGCTATAGATTTCTAAAAAGCGCACCAAAACTCCTGAATGCAGTTTGGAGAGCGGTAAACCCCCATAGTTGAGGCATGTTTTTACCAGACACCATAACCACTGGTGGAGCGCCAGGTGTGGCCATCCCACTCCATGCTTCAGGGGGCCTGTGTGGCCTCCTTGTCACATTCTGTTTTACAATTGAACAGGAGGGCCAGTGGGGATGGCATATACAGGAACCAATCCTTTCCATTTTCCTCCTGAAACCGATAAAAGTAGGCTTCTCCCCCCCTCTCTCCTACTGGCATTAAACGGCTGCAGCAGGAAAATGTTCATTATGCTATTCAAAATAAAAAAATTTAAATTCTGAAACATTTCAATTCTTCGTGGCCTGCAACTGGTTACCAAATCACTTAAGTGACCCTCACTCTTCAAAAGGTTGAGCACCCCTGGCTTAAGCAGAAGCTTTTCACATATTATTGCTTCTAACACAAATCCAAAAACAAGAAAATCCGTGTATGTTAAGGAAAACTTTTTTTCTCGTTTTAGCCCCTGGTGTTCCAGATTAGGTCCCAACAAGTAGAACTTCCATAGGGGGTATGCTGGCGGAAGTTGTGTTTTTTAACCTCCGACATCTAGGGCCTTAATATGTTCTTAACTAGTTCTCTTAACTATGAAATATGTGATGTCATCATGCCATGATCATTAGAGCTCTCTGAGGCCCTCAGAAAGAAAGTTGTGGATGCCAATGAGTCTAACAAGCGATTTAAAAGAACCCCCCAAATGATCTGAAATTTATAATTCCACTGTAAGGAAAATAACAAGTGTCATAGATTTCAAACAACTGCTCACTTGCCCAGGACTGTTCGATCCAGCAAGTTCAACCCAAGAGCTGTATTTCAAGAAAAGAACCTCATAACAACTGTGAAGCATGGTGGTGGAAATTTTATGGTTTGGGATTGCTTTGCTGATTCAAGGCCCTGGCAGCTTGCAGTCAACTAAACATTCTGCATCATATCAATGTGTGCTTGATAAAAATGTGAGGCCATCTGTCTAAAAGTCTAAGCTGACTCGGAGAAAAGTCTTTCAACGCAATAAAGTTCCAAAGCACACTAGCAACTGACTCAAAAAAATAGAGAGTTATGGACTATCCTAGTCAAAGCCCCGATTTAATCCCTATTGAAATTTTGTAGTGGGATTTTAAAAACGGGCAGTTTATGTAAGGGAACCCACAAACATCTTGCAACTGAAGAAATTTAGCACAAGGAAGTGGTCTAAAATTTTAGAAAAAAATTCACAGACTGGTGGGCAGTAATGCAAAATGTTTACAAGAAGCAATTTCTTCTTCAGAGGGCAAAACCCGCTTCTTGATATTTTTGGCAAGAAGATGTTTGTTTTTTTTGTGCTTCTTCAAGTATAATGCCTTTATCTGTAAGCACTGTCCAAATGAAGATTTTGATGTTTGTCTGTTCAAATATGTTGGGGTGTACCTAAAGGATAAGTTCACCACCCATATTTAGGGTATACCATGCTCCAGGTCTGCCCCCCTTCCCGTGACAGCAGGTGGGGGATCCTCTTCCTGCAACCGCTATCACTTTTCAAACAAAGCATGGGGGTCTTCACCAACACATCCACATCATTCATTTACAGCAATCTGTGAATGAATGAACTACAAGTTCCATTTTCCACGGCGGCAGACAGTTTATAGTTCTCAATGAACTGGGAGGGTGCTGATAAGTCGTAGTTTATTGATACTTCTTCCAGCTTTGTAACTGTCTGCCCGTATGGAGGTACGGATAGGCAAGCTGGAGGCAGTGTCTGCAGAAGCGTGACATTACACCAGCGATCTGCTGATCATGGGTGCAATGCTTTGCAGGCTCATCAGGAAAAATAATAAATTAACATTTTTTTTTCCTGCAAAAATATGCCCATTTATTATTTTTTTCTTAATGTGAGCTTAGCCTTTAATGTTTAACATGAATATATATACATAATATATAACCCAAGCCTTCAACCTTATAATGTATACAGTATTTCATTTAAAACTACATTAAAGAATATGTTACCTCAACATTTTATAATCCCGATATGTGCCTGCTGTACCATGTACTTGTGCTGAAAACTCAGCCTGTTATCCTCCAATGACGAGACTTGTGCTGACATGCCCCCCCTCCCCTCTCTGCACAGCCATTCACTGGGAAGGCCAGTTTGCTGCTGTTTGTCATCCTCCAGCTCTCTGAGCTCCTTATGCAGGTGTGAACAGAGGGCATGTGATCACTTATAAAAAAGGAGAAAAAAATATTTTTTGTTTTTTATATCTATACACAAATGTTTTGCCTTTAATTTATATTTTAAACTGAATGGGTTGTTTTACAAGGTAAAGGTTCACATATACTTGAAGAATTGGATGTTTACTTACTTAATTAACCCATCCTCCATGTAAATGTCAGCATGGAATGACTGGTCATCATTGACGATCTTACCTCCTTTGATAAGGAGTCGATCACTCTGAAAAACATGACATAACAATTGTTAATAATCAGCTGTAGTTTCAACACATTTAGAATGCATGTTGCAGATGTATGACAAATGTAGTAATCCCAGTTCAATCCATCAATAACAATACTGTACATAAAAGCCCAGAGGAAAGTGCAAAGCCTGGTGCAAAAACTGAGCAGAGCCAAATTGAGCAATGGCATGATTACATTAAGAGCGGGATTTGAAGCAGATCCACAAATTAAAAGTGACAGCACATGCACATAAATATTTTACCTCTGTACAGTGATAAAACATTCATCAGAGATGAGAAGCTAATCATATTTTTCTGTAAACAAGTAAATTCTGCATCCCTTTGGTTGACCGTCTGGCCATGTTTGTGGCTTTTGCTTATGCCAAGAACCAAGTGGAGTGGCATCAGGGAACTATCCAAACAATGGCCAGCTCTGTGTGCCTGTATATCAGTCTTTTATAGATCCTGGAGTACAGACCACATGACCAATGCCATGACACTGATCATGTGACTTGGCAAGGATGGCTGTGGAATCAACCTACATACAGACAAGAGCAAACCCGTAAACTGATCCCTATTTTACTTTTACTGCAGGGAGGGTTAAGTGGTTTATAACCTCAGACATGAAAAATGAACAAAGCATATCCCCTCTATAGTGTGTCTCAGTTGAGAGCACTATGAGGGGTACTAAAGGCAAATAGACTGTGCACTTTGCAAAGTACAGTTGCACATTGCAAGTGCAGTTGCTCCAGAGCTTAGTAAATGAGGAGAAGCTCTGCTGACTTCATCATCCAGTCACGTGCAATCAAAAATGCTCTTTTTTTTTCTCCCTTGCATGTGATTGGGTATTCTTTGCAAAGTGAAGCTTCACCTCACTTACTGAGCTCCAGAGCAACTGCACTTGAAGAGTCCATAAGGGGCTCCGTCCCCCCAAAGTTCCCAAAGTTAGATTGCCAAATAAGAAAGCTACTTTAAGATGTTAAAAAATGTTAGTCATATTATTAATTCTTTAAAATCAATCAATCTATGTGTGTGCACTGTGCGGGGCGCCGGACTAATGGGTGTCTATTAGGTTCGTCAATTTTTG
This sequence comes from Lithobates septentrionalis, assembly GCA_037952835.1. NCBI lineage: Eukaryota > Metazoa > Chordata > Amphibia > Anura > Ranidae > Lithobates > Lithobates septentrionalis. Next base: position 1,081,160 of record JBBDGP010000826.1, read on the forward strand.
ACAAGCATGTGATTTGAGGCGAAGGCTCTAATTGGCTTGTTTTAGGTTGTACTCGGGGCGCAGAGCTCTGTGCCCTGAACCCTCCCACTTTTGATTTTAGCAAATCAATATTCGTCATCACGTCACTTCGGGTTTCCAGGCTTCTCGTCCTGTGGAACGCACGGCAACCTATGGTGAGTGCGGAGCTGGAGGGGTTTGTTTGCGCCCCCCAAAAATTCTTTAGCACCAGCCGCCACTGGTGCACAGTCTATTTGCCTTTAGTAAATCAACCCCTAAGGGCCGGTTCCCACTGCTGCAATGTCAGACATCGCATGTGATTTGCATCGCATGGCTGTGCAAATTACATGCGATGTCTGTGTGATGTAAATTCAGCCATACAGACTGCATGGCTGAATTTGCATTGCATTAGGACCAAAATCGTGCAGGACATTTCACACCCATGCGATCGGATTCCTGTCCGAATTGACAGTTTTCACTGCAATATGCAAACCGATCTGGGAGTGTCATTAACTTTCTATTGACACCCGTAGCGGTTCGCATAGGGCAGTGTGAGCTGCTGACGGGTAACATGCGATGCGGGAACCCTGGATTTGCACGGGTTCTCACATCACAGCACTATGAACTGGCCCTCTGTGTCATTTCTGTCTGCTGCTTTGTTCCTTTGCTATCAGCATGAATCACTTCTGACAAGTTTTCCTGACACCAAGAGAAAAATGGTGACATGAGAGGGACCTCCAGCTGAATGACAGCCTCAGCTCTGTTCCTGTGTGAAGGGGGGTGTGTACCTTCCCTCCAATCAGCTCTCCTCACTGAGCTCTGCAGAGTGTGATTTCAGCTCTCCGCCCCTTTTTTTCTGACAACCCAGACCAGCTTTATAAATTCTGCACCTTGAATGGCTATGGAGCACAGAAGACTGCAGATAAACAGGTACAACTTATGTAGGAAGGATTTGTTTCATCTCTGCGTATCACCTGAGGCCAATCATTTCACTGGGTATATGTGAGGCTTTACAACCACTTTAAATACTTCTATACAAATTTTCAGTTTTAAAGGTGTACTAAAGTTACATCCATTATATTAAAGTGGTAGTAAAGACTAACTCTATTCTAAAACACATTCCCTGTCCTCCTCATACCTACCCTGTATATTATATAAAATAGACCTGTGTACTTATCTTTTTTTTAATCCAGTTAGGTCATGTAATCCCACATCTGTATTGGGCCTCTCACTTCCTGTCCAAGGTCAAAATATATTTTCAGTGTAATGAGGAAGGGTTCACATACTTAACATTGTTTTTATTGCTGCATGTGCCTTCATGTCCTTTTAGGCTGGGTTAACACCTGAGACGGATGTAGCTGACAGCAGGGGTCCGGTGCGTCCCTGTTCTCCATTTCAGGGACAAATCAGGCCCAAATTTCTGCCCTGAATTCAGAAACGGAGCCAAAGACGCACAGGACCCCTTGTGCAATCCGCCCCGGAGATGCGTGAACCGGTTCCATTGAGAGCCGGTCACAATCTCCTGTCATGCGAATTGGATGTGGGGAAATCCTCATCCAATTCGCATAAGTGTGAACCCAGCCTTACAAGTGTCACAGGGACAGGAAGTGGGGGAAACCTTTCCAACAAGGTCACAGGCAGAAATAAAACCTGTCAATTATAAACTCGAACAATAAACTTTTTTAAATTCACTCCCTTTTGGTCCATTAACTGCTTGCTACCCGCCCACCGTCAAATGATGGCAGGGCGGTGCAGCTCTCGTTCTGGGACGCCGTCATATGACAGCGTCCCAGAACGGCTGCTCGGCGCGCCGTTCGCGGCCGTGTTGCTAGGACACGGCGCGGCCCCGATCTCTATAAAGAGCCGTGTCCGCGGCTCTTTAACCATGTGATCGGCTGTGTCCAATCACAGCCGGTCACATGTAAACAAGGACATGCCAGTAATCAGCTCGCCTCACACTGACAGAGTGTGAGGAGCGGGGAGCCGATCAGCGGCATCTCCTCACAGGGAGACACCTAGGGATGTAATCAGGGCACCGATCATCAGTGCCCGAATTACAATAAATAAATACAGTGTCACAAAACAGTGCCCACCAATGACAGCATACAGTGCCCACCAATGGCAGCAATCAGTGCCCACCACTGCCCACAAGTGCCACCAAACAGTGCCCATTAGCGATGCCAGTCAGTGCTGGCAAACAGTGCCACCTATCGGTGCTGCCCATCAATGCCCATCACTGCTGTTGATCAATGCCCATTAGTGTTGGCCATCAGTGCCACCCATCAATGCCCAGTGCTCATCTGTACCGCCTATCCGTGCCACCTATCAGTGCCCACCAGTGCTGCCTATTAGTGCCCATCAGTGCCACCCAACAGTGCCCATCAGTGCCGCCTATCAGTGCTCATTAGTGCCACATAGCAGTGCCACCTATCAGTGCCCATAAGTGCGGCATATAAGTGCCGCCTCATCAGCGCACAACAGTGAAGGCGAAAAATTACTTCGTTCGAAAATTTACTGATACGAAAAAAGTAAAAGACATTTTCTTTTCAAAATTTTAGATTTTTTTTTTTGTAAACAATAAAATACCCAGCAGTGATGAAATACCACAAAAAGAAAGCTCTATTTGTGTGAAGAAAATGATAACAAATTTGTTTGAGTACAGTGTAGCATGACCGCGCAATTGTCATTCAAAATGCAACAGCGCTGAAAGCTGAAAAATGGCCTGGGCAGCAAGGGGGTGTAAGTGCCTGGTAGGCAAGTGGTTAAATATACTACTGAAAGTGTTTTTTTTTTAATATATCTTTTCAAGTGCAAAAATACTTGTTGATCCTGCCACAAATCCAGAGAGATTATAGCTTCCTCTGCCTGTGTTGAGTGTCACCAATGCTATTCATTCCCAGTGCTCTCTATTGACTACAGCACACTTTCCACTGTCATATGGAGATGAAGAGACGTGTTCTGTAGTCCTAATACTTCCTGTCCCAGGATGACAAAGCTTCTCCTTCATAGATACAGTATGGTGACATGGGAAGTGTGTTACTGGCAGGATCAATAGGTGAAAAAAGGAAAGAAAAATCCTGAAAAAAAGAAAACTAGTGCAGCCACTACACCTAAGAACAGATCAGCTGTAATATATGAAGACTTTTTTTCTTGGATTTAGATACACTTCAATAGATAATTCTGTAGATAATGTTATGCCTGGACACTTTTTACAAGAGGTACCCATATGTAAGCGGCCTTCACATCACACATGTGAGGTATCGCCACGTGCATTAAAGCGAGAGTGATAATTCTAGCACTAGATCTCCTCTGTAACTCGTAACCTGTAAAAAAAATTAAAGTGTCGCCTATGGAGATTTTTAAGTACCAAAATTTGGCACCCTTCCACAAGTGTGCGAAATTTAAAAGCGTGATATGTTGGATATCTATTTACTCGGCATAACATCATCTTTCACATTATATAAAAAGTATTGGGCCAACTTTACTGTTCTGTTATTTTTTAATTCATAAACTGTCCCCCCCCCCCCCCCAAAAAAAAACACGTTTGAAAAATTGTTACACAAATACCGCGTGACATAAAAAGTTGCAACAACCGCCATTTTATTCCCTAGGGTGTCTGCTAAAAAAAAAATAAAAAAAAACATATATAATGTTTGGGGGTTCTGAGTAATTTTTTAGCAAAAAAATGATGATTTTTACATGTAGGAGAGGAGTACCAGAATAGGCCTGGTATAGAAGTGGTTAAAGTATAACTAAAAGGAAAAACGTTTTTTTAACGTTTTGGATGATTGTAGAGGGATTAGAACACCTGTCAGTTTTTATTGCAGTCTGTGCCCCCTTTAAGGAGATTCACCTTCTCTATTTGTCCTGTTTAACATTATAATTGAAAGTAAAAGAAAATCCCAAATTTTGGGTTGTCCCCAGAAAAGTAATAGAGGGGGGGCACTAGTTCTGGTGAGCTGGGGGCCCCCAAGGAATTCCCTTCATGGGCAGGGATTTCTTCCCACTTGCTGTTTGGCTATGGGACAGGGAGTGAAGGGAAATCTCTGCAATGGGACACAGATGGTGGGGGAAAAAAAGCTGACAGGGGTTATAACCCCCACCCCCCTTACTCTACCCAAAATTTTGCCTATAGTTCTACTTTAAACGTTGTAAATGCCTTGTATGATTTGGCTTTATAGTTGAAATTTATTTTTGCTTCATTTTTATTTTATTATTATTCATATTTGTATTTTTTCTACTATTTTTATAATTATTAATGCTATTACAAAACTGCAAAAAAATAAAAAACAAACAGAAAAAAATCAGATACTGCCTAGAAAAACAATAACATGCATATTTTGTATGCCACATGACAAGTCACACATCATAAAATAGAACCCTAGTGACTGGAACATTTTATCAAAAACACATGAAAGCATATTATATTATTGTTGTCAGAAATAGTAAGAAAAAAAAATGAAAGGAAGAAAGAAGATATGGGGAGAAGTATTAGTGCTCATGCACACAGAGCTTTAATGGGCATTTTATATGCCTAGTTTACCTTCCTGGCACTTTTCAGCACCCAGGGAATCGCAAGTGTGGTACACAGCCTGCCATACAAGTGAATGGTTGTACACGGCCATGCTCTGGTAAATGCCAATGCTTCTTTGCACTGGCACATATCTACACATGTCCCTCCGTGCGTGATAGCTGTAAGTTCAGAAGATACATCGGACATGCATGTGCGGATCAACGCTAATGCAAAGAAGCATCAGTGTTTACAAGAGCACGGTCGCATGTAGCCATTGACTTGTATGGCAGGCTGTATGAGGCACATGCGGGAAAGGGCCAGGAAATTGAACTAGCCATACAAAATGCCTTGTGTGTGTGAACCCTACATCTAGAAGTAATCTAGAACAGAGAATATGACATATATGAATGGATGGTCAGCTCTTGACTAGAACTTGGGGCCATTTTAATCAATTAGCTCCATTGGCATTATGGCATAATTAAAAGGGTAACAACACTTTCATAGAAAAAAAAATAGCAAATAAAAATAAATAAAAATACAGCATATACATTTGCGACACAAGTCATATTGTAATTGAATGTTATTAAAAATTACCTTTGTATTTCAATCTGCAGCTGTAAAGTGCAATGCACTATGGCTACCTGGAGGTGTTCCGTACACAAAATGTGTACAGAACGTCCCCCAGATATGTCATTTCCTGCTTGTGTGATTGGCTCACTGATTTTCCCAGAAGTCTACACTTATGCCGCGTACACACGAGCGGACTTTACGGCGGACTTTGCCCGGCGGACTGGATTTCGTCGGACAATTCGATGTGTGTGGGCTCCAGCGGACTTTGTTTTCTCAAAAGTTGGACGGAATTAGATTTGAAACTTGTTTAAAATTTATCAGTTGAAATCGAGTCCGGTCGAAAAGTCCGCCGTCTGTATGCTAGTTCGACGGACTAAAAAGCCACGCTAGGGCAGCTATTGGCTACTGGCTATGAACTTCCTTGTTTTAGTCCGGTCGTACGTCATCACGTACGAATTCGACGGACTTTGGTGGATTGTGTGTAGGCAAGTCCGTTCATTCAGAAAGTCCGTCGGAAAGTACGTCGAAAAATCCGCCGGGCAAAGTCCGCCGTAAAGTCCGCTCGTGTGTACGCGGCATAAGATACAAGTCAGATTTTTGGCATCCCCAGCATCAAAAAAGTAATTTTTTAGTGAGATACTTCCAATAGGAAATAACATTTAAAGGAATGCAGACCCTGCAATTTTCCTCATTAGAGCCCTGATTCTGCAACAGCTGGTTGATAATTAGGAAACCACTCCCATTAGACTCACTTTGCACATGGGCACAGAGGAACAAAGAAGGATTTCTTCAGAATAACAAAAGGTAGGAATCTGCAACAAAGGTTGTTATAATCCTTGTAATGTACATAGATCACCCAGAGGGGAGGGTTTTTTCTCAACAAAAGTGGAGTTACTCTTTAGATTAGGGTAGTGAAAGAGCCTCTGCTTAACAAGAACCAAGGCTATCTACCATAGTAAATGTTGTACATTCAGCTTAACTGACATCTAATATAATCTCATGCTTGTATAATATCCCCAAGCTCCAAACAGATATTAAAAACACCATTTAATCCAGTTATAAACAAATAATGTGTATATCCCAAACTTTTTAACTGCAGTTAAAGCGGAGTTCCAACCAAAAGTGGACCTTCCGCTTATCTGATTCCTCCCCCCCTCCGGTGCCACAATTGGCACATTTCGGGGGAAAGGGGGGACAGCATACCTGTCTTTGACAGATATCCTTTCCCACTTCCGGGAGTACATGCCATGGTTATTGACGTCTAGGGTGGGGCTCCCTCCTCCTCCCCCTTTCGCCGGGCCAGTAGGAGAGAGGAGCGGGGACTTGCACATGCGCAGTAGGGTTCCCGGCGTGAAGCTGAAAGGCTACACTGCCGGGTACCCTTACCCACAATGGCGGTGGCAGCACCCGACAGCTGATAGAAACATCAGCTGCAGTGCCGACATTGCTGGACTCCAGGACAGGTAAGTGTCCTCATATTAAAAGTCAGCAGCTGCAGTATGAGTAGTTGCTGGATTTTCTTTTTTTTTTCTTTTTGGCTATAAGCTATAAAGCTAGGTCACTTCACTGGCCTATCAGATGGTGTATTTTATTTTGTAAGCAGAACCAAAAAAATATCAACTGGCATCCAACTGGTTACTATTGGCCACGCCCTCCGCCCTCCTTTGCTCCAGTTTATTTCTAAAACACCTTATGATTTTTGTATGCTATTATGCCCCCATAAGCAAAAAAAAAAATCAAACACTACAAAAAATTGAACCTTATCTAGCCAACACATATAAGGATTGATTTACTAATTGTAAACAGGATGTGCACTCCAAAGTGCAGATGAACTCTGCAAGCGCAGTTGCTCCAGAGCTTAGTAAATGAGCAGATGCACTGCTAACATCATCCAATCATGTGTAGGCAAAATTGCTGTTTTTTACTAAGCTCTGGAGCAACTGCACTTGCAAATGCACTTTACAAAGTGTACAGTCTATTTGCCTTTAGTAAATCAACCCCATAGTATTATGGTAGCACATAGTATTATGGTAACATCGAACACTTGTTGGCGGACTTTCCTCCAACAAATGTTGGCTAGCAGGTTCTCAAATTTTCCGCCAAAAAAACTTTGTTGTCAGAATTTCCGATCGTGTGTGCACAAGTCCGACGCACAAAAGTTCACGCATGCTCGGAATCAAGCAGAAGGAGCCGCACTGGCTATTGAACTTCCTTTTTCTCGGCTCGTCGTACATCTTGTACGTCGCCACGTTCCCACGTTCGTAGTTGTTGGCCAACATTTGTGTGACCGCGTAAATGCAAGACAAGTTGTAGCCAACAACATTTGAACAAAAATCCACTGTTTTGTTGTCGGAAAGTCAGATCGTGTGTACAGGCCCTGCATCCTAGCAACAGAAGATGCTAGGCAGGAAAAGCTGCCTGTGTCCTAGCAACAGAGGACTATAGGCAATGAAAAGACACTAAATTGATCCCTTGAGAAGTTGTCTGTGCCTGTGTCCTAACAACAGATGACACTAAGTGGCAATTTTACATAGGATCGTGCTGTAAAGCCTAAGGGGTTGATTTACTAAAGGAAAAAAGACTGTGAACTTGTCCACCAACAAATGTTCGATAGAGCATACACACGGTCGGACTTTCAGCCAACAAGCTCACATCCAACAATCCGATTGTGTGTATGGGGCATTAGAGTATATTTGCACTTTCACGAGGAAACATTAGTATAAACATTATTACATTATGCCATTATACTCCTCTCCGAATGTAGGTTTTGGAAGATTTTTATTTTTTTTTACATCCCTGAATGCTGCCTCAGAATATGGATCTAATGCTACAATGCACATGGACAGTGGCTGCAACAGAGCCAAGTTCAGAGGTATAAAAAAAAAAAAAAATGTGTATGGATCTAAAAGCTGCATTTTCTTTAAGCCCATAGTAGTTTTTTTGGCTCTTAGGCAGCACATAGATGAGCCTTTTTTTTTTTCAATCAGTGGCTTGAACAAAAAAAACGGATTTGATCCCCATATCCACACAAGTGACGTGCATGGGGGAATATTCCCTGCTGAGCTATTGTATTCTGACAGCGGAGAGACTTCCCCCGCTGTCAGAATACATTGATCAGCAGAGGGGGGCACCCTCCTGCTGGGTGCCCCCACAGCAAGCAAATTGCTGTGGGGGCACCCAAGCAGGCACGTTTTCGACCCACAGCTTTGTGTGTTCAATCACTCGGTCCCTCCCCTCTGTCTCCTGATTGGCTCTCTGGCTATGATTGACAGCAGCGAGAGCCAATGGTAGCCAAGCTTCAACTCTGATCAGTTTATTCTGACAGTGGAGAAGTCTCTGCACTAAGAATACAGTAGCACAGCAGGGAGTATTTTTCCATCCACCTCCCTTGTGTGGATAAGGGAATCCGTGCCTCCTTTTGTATTGTGAGCATGGGCTCAGGAGCGAGCATGCAGCAGTGCCCTCATAACAAAGAGGCTTGCTATTGGGGGCCCTGGTAAAGGGGGAGGAGCCAGAGGTGCTGGCAGGGGACCCAAAAAGAAGAGGATCGGGGCTGCTTTGTTATTTAAAAAAAAAAAACACCAAACCTTTAATATCCCTTTAATCCTAACACCTAACATACAAAACCCCTACCCTCTTGAACCTAGCATTAATCATCCCATAACCCTTAATGCTATACTAAGTTTACAAGGCACCAGAACATTCAACATTAACAGCACACAATCCCGTGCCACTATGAGCACCTTAGTCTAACAATTACATGATTAATTCCTAATACTTAACCTGACCTCTACACTAAGCCCTGGCCCAAACACCTACAGTATCTCACAAAAGTGAGTACACCCCTCACATTTTTGTAAATATTTTATCATATCTTTTCATGTGACAACACTGAAGAAATGACACTTTGCTACAATGTGAAGTAGTGAGTGTACAGCTTGTATAACAGTGTAAATTTGCTGTCCCCTCAAAATAACTCAACACACAGCCATTAATGTCTAAACCACTGGCAACAAAAGTGAGTACACCCCTAAGTGTCAAGTGACTCGTTAGTGCTACAAGGTCTCAAGTGTGAATGGGGAGGTGTGTTAAATTTGGTGTTATCACTCTCACTCTCTCATACTGGTCACTGGAAGTTCAACATGGCACCTCATGGCCAAGAACTCTCTGAGGATCTGAAAAAAAATAATTGATGCTCTACATAAAGATGGCCTAGGCTATAAGAAGATTGGCAAAACCCTGAAACTGAGCTGTAGCACGGTGGCCAAGACCATACAGAGGTTTAACAGGACAGGCTTTACTCAGAACAGGCCTCGCCATGGTCGACCAAAGAAGTTGAGTGCACGTGCTCAGCATCATATCCAGAGGTTGTATTTGGGAAATAGACGTATGAGTGCTGCCAACATTTCTGCAGAGGTTGAAGGAGTGGGGGGTCGGCCTGTCAGTGCTCAGACTATACGTCGTCCCAGAAGGAAGCCTCTTCTAAAGATGATGCACAAGAAAGCCCGCAGTTTGCTAAAGACAAGCAGACCAAGGACATGGATTACTGGAATCATGTCCTGTGGTCTGATGAGACCAAGATAAACTTATTTGGTTCAGATGGTGTCAAGCGTGTGTGGCAGCAACCAGGAGAGGAGCACAAAGACACGTGTGTCTTGCCTACAGTCAAGCATGGTGATAGGAGTGTCATAGTCTGGGGCTGCATGAGTGCTGCCGACACTGGGGAGCTACAATTCATTAAGGGAACCATGAATGCCAACATGTACTGTGATATACTGAAGCAGAGCACGATCCCCTTCCTTCTAAGACTGGGCCGCAGGGCAGTATTCCAACATGATAACAACCCCAAACACACCTCCAAGATGACCACTGCCTTGCTAAATAAGCTGAGGGTAAAGGTGATGGACTGGCCAAGCATGTCTCCAGACCTAAACCCTATTGAGCATCTGTGGGGCATCCTCAAACAGAAGGTGGAGGAGGGCAAGATCTCTAACATCCACCAGCTCTGTGATGTCGTCATGGAGGAGTGGAAGAGGACTCCAGTGGCAACCTGTGAAGCTCTGGTGAACTCCATGCCCAAGAGGGTTAAGGCAGTGCTGGAAAATAATGGTGGCCACACAAAATATTGACACTTTGGGCCCAATTTAGACATTTTCACTTAGGGGTGTACTCACTTTTGTTGCCAGTGGTTTAGACATTAATGGCTGTGTGTTGAGTTATTTTGAGGGGACAGCAAATTTACACTGTTATACAAGCTGTACACTCACTACTTTACATTGTAGCAAAGTGTCATTTTCTTTAGTGTTGTCACATGAAAAGGGTGTACTCACTTTTCTGAGATACTGTATATTCAGTCCTTAACCTGAACCCAGAGGACACTTAATTTATTGCTTAGCCTACTAAACCCAAATCGTATAACTTAATCCTAATCCCTTAATTTATGACCCTAGTATTAAACTAACCTAATCCTTAACCCAGCTGCTAACACAATTAACCTCTAGAACAAAATACTTCCGTTACCTACCACCTAAATCAATAGCTCGGATAGCTACCAGTCATGTGCTCATGTCTAGCAGTGTCAAAATCCCACCACTGAATTACAGTATACTGATCAGAAGTCAGAAGTGCAGGAATTCTGATACCCAAATAGAGTGTCCTAGTATAATAATATATCTATAGTAGTGTACTCTATATGAGCCTGTATAGCATTTATAATGATACCTGGCAACAGGGGTCCAGACCCAGAACAACTGTCTTCTTTGATTTATATACATGTAGTAAAGTCTTTAGCCTCTTCCAGTCTAATGAGGACCTCTAAGGCCAAATATAGCTGACATCCTTCCATATGTAGCGGGTTGTGAGGCATAGTGGGTGCAAAGATGGTGAAAGTCATTGGGCGCCAGACACTTCTTGGATGTAAAAGAGGTTTTATTTCTTTTAAACAGTCCTGTTTGTATTTTTGGGGGAAAGACGGTTAGGGCCAGGACACCCTTAGGTAGTTGTAGATTCAATTGCCAGACTCAGAGACTTCAATAGGAGGACAGCCGTACAGCGAAAGGCCCCAGCAAGGCACCACATCTGCACATGCAGGAATGCTGTCTCCTATGGCAACAGTCTTTAACAGTTCCCAGCTCAACGTAACATTTCGTTCAGATTCACTACTAACTGCCTCTGGTAGTTCTTCAATACTGAGCTCCCAGGCTCTCACTAGACCCTCTGGGTCACTGACTCTGAATCCCTTGAGCTCCTCCAATCTTCACGGTGGTATCTGCCTCGAGCGTCACCCCCGCTTCCCTGCTGGGTCCCTAGCTTGGCACTCCAGATACTTCTCAAGCTTCACCCCTGCTGATCGGCTCAGGCCCTGGCTTGACTCACAAGGCTGCTCTGCAAGCGTCACCTCCGCTGGTTGGGTCCCTGACTTGATCATCACCTGAAAGATTCCCGATTCTTCACCGTGCCTGTTTGGTGAGAATACTGCTCTGGTACTTGCTTCATAGGATGCATTAAGGTGAAAAAAACACAAGGGTTTACAACCCCTTTAACTCAGCGACAGAAGGGTCTGGTGGACCTGGGGGAACACATGCTGCAGAGCAGGATGGAAGTGAAGTAAAAAAGGTAGCAGGGGTCAGTGCCAGCAGGCCGTAAAAGGGTGCCAGCTGTAGTGGCAGGTCTAATTACATACTACAGACCTTTGAACTCTGTGTGTGGCACATACTACTGACCTCTTGAGCTTTACATTATTTATTCCTTGCACTCTGTACGCTTACTTATTACTGACCTCTGATCTTTGTGTTACATACTACTGACCCCTGCACTTTTAATTACTTTCTATGACCTCTTAATTCTGTGTTACTTACTCCTGGCCCCTGTGCTCTACATTACATACTACTGACCTCTGAACTCTGGCTTACTTCTTCATGTCCCCCTGCTCTCTGTGTTACTTACTACTGACCTGTAAACTCTTCACTACATACCACTGACCTCTGTGATGCTTACTACCGACACCTGAACTCTTCACTACTTACTACTGACTTCTTCATTCTGAGTTACTAACTCCTGGCCCCTGTGCCCTGCATTACATATACCTGACCTCTGCACTAGTGATGCACCGAAATATCAGCCGGCGATAATTAATCAGCCAAAAATAGGGTTTTTAGCATTGTGCCGTAAGAAAAAAAGGTGCAGAAAGCACCCACGATTTTGCCATTATTTTGCTGTGATTTTACCGCATTTTTGAGCAATTTTACAGTGCTTATGGTGTGTTTTTCACAGGTCATGCGATTCAAAAAATGCGTAAAAAAAAAGCAACACGGGTGCATCTTTGATCCATTCTTGCTGTGTTTCCAATGCATTTCAATGGGAAGGTGTGTTTTTGGTGCAGTTTTTTAACAGACCAAATATGCACCAAAAATGCAGCAAGCAGGATTTTTAACACAGCTTCAAAAGGTGCCGATAATGGCCAACAATAAATTCATACTAATTTAAATTCATATTAATTAAAAAGTCGAATACAATACAATTATTTAAAAAAAAAAAAAAAATATATATATATATATATATATATATATATATTTATAAACGTCAATTTTGGTTTCTGCACCTACTCTACTCCTCTACTCTGCACTCTACTCTGCACTCTGTTACATACTACTGACCTCTGAACTCTGCACTACATACCACTGACCTCTGTGATACTTACTACTGACCCCTGAACTCCTCAAAACTCCAAACTCTGTTCTACCACTTGCACCTACAAGCAAGCCTATAGTAAGGCTTACCTGTAGGTACTGTGAATATCTCTTAAATATCCAGTTTAGGAGATATTCAGAGTGCATGCAGCTGGTGACGTCACCGAAGCATGTTCTCTGAAGGTCCGACATACAGTGCCGGACCTTCAGAGCCTGTGCTGTAAACGGCGGCTGCCACGCGCATGCGCATGAGTGATGTCATCGCGCCCCTGGCCATTCATGAAGCTGGGGGATCCAAACCCCAAAGGAAAACCCCGGGGTAAGATGTCAGCCCTCTCAGTGGTGACAGTGCAGTGCTGGAAGCCTTCTTTCTAAGGTAAGTTTTTTTTTTTGCCCATCAACTGCAGTTTACTACCGCTTTAATGGGGCCTTGCTTGGTTATCTCCTTAAAAAAAAGGCACGCTGCACTCTAGTGATCTTTGATGTTTTCTGTGTCATTTAGGTAGATCTCCACTTTCCTAGGTTGCCTTCTCGTAGTCTAAAGCAATGGTAAGAATGAGTACCAGATGTCCCTTTCACCAATAGGAGTCATCAGATGATGTACAGAGATCACTGTCCAATATCTGAACTAGGAAATGTGGGCTTAGAAGCTTACTAGCCCTCGGTACCGCCTGATCATGCACTGCCGCTGGTATAGATGAGGTCAGTCTAGAAAAGACAGGACGTGGTTAAAGGTCTGTACGCGTCTAGCTTGGCTGTATGTGTCCTAACAAAACGAGAACTGTGCAGAACATGAATAGAAGCCTCAGCATCAGAGCTGACAATTACTCATCAGCGCTGCTGAGCGGCGCACTGTATCCATCAACAGCCCGCAGCAGGACCGCAGTTGCCAGGGTGTGTGCTTCCTGCTGGAACAGCTGAGCCAGACATGCAGAAGAGGGGACGGAGTGCCAGCTCTTCACAGGAAACGCTATTTTGTGTGTGAGTCACATGTGGCACAAACCAAGTGTCTGGTAACCAGTGGAAACCGACAAACAAACCTAAGAATTCCGGACCCAGGCTCCACAAGATGGATCTGCTACTTTCAATGGGTTGTGTCTGTCATGCAAATCAGCCAGCTCCTTCTCCCCGGAGACAAGCCGTGCACACCAGTATGTCTGAATTACTAGCAACTCAAACCTCGCTCACTGGATTACACAAGCATTTATGTGTGGTTATGAGGTGGGCTCCTGGCTGTCTTTAGGGCCCTAGTCCACTATACAGTAATGGGAATTTCTGAAGCAGGTAAATCCATTTGTACCGATGTACGACATACATGCAAAATTGGCTTCATTCACTATGCAAAGTGAGGCAGAAACATTTAGAGCTGAGTTTCCCAATGATGTAGATGGGTTAGGCCTCATTCATGTGAGAGCTGACCCATACTGCGTTTGCTTTTGTGCCTGCATCCGCCACTAAGCCAAGTATACACTCACCGGCCACTTTATTAGGTACACCCTGCTAGTACCGGGTTGGACCCCCCTTTTTGCTTTCAGAACTGCCTTCATTCTTCATGGCATAAATTCAACAAGTTGTAGGAAACATTCCTCAGAGATTTTGGTCCATATTGACATGACATGATAGCATCACACAGTTGCTGCAGATTTGTCGGCTGCACATCCATTGCAAATTTCCTGTTCCACCACATCCCAAAGGTGCTCTATTGGATGAGATCTGGTGACTGTGGAGGCCATTGGAGTACAGTGACCTCATTGTCATGTTCAAGAAACCAGTGGTGAGATGATTTGATCTTTGTGACATGGTTCATTATCCTGCTAGGAGTCATCAGAAGATGGGTACACTGTAGTCATAAAGGGATGGACATGGTCAGCAACAATACTCAGGTAGGTCATGGTGTTTAAACGATGCTCAATTGGTACGAAGGGGCCCAAAATGTGCCAAGAAAATACCCCCACACCATCACCACCAGCCTGAACCGTTGGTACAAGACAGGATGGATCCATGCTTTTATGTTGTTTACACCAAATTCTGACCCTACCATCTGAATGTCGGAGCTGAAATCAAGACTCATCAGACCAGGCAACATTTTTCCAATCTTCTATTGTCTAATTTTGGTAATCCTTTGCGAATTGTAGCCTCAGTCTCCTGTTCTTAGCTGACAGGAGTGGCACCCGGTTTGGTCTTCTGCTGCTGTAGCCCATCTGGTTCAAGGTTCGATGTGTTGTGCGTTCAGAGATGGTATTCTGCATACCTTGGTTGTAAAGAGTGGTTATTTGAGTTACTGTTGCCTTTCTATCATCTCAAAGCAGTCTGCCCATTATCCTCGGACATCAACAAGGCATTTTCCTCCACACAACTGCCTCTCATGGGATGTTTTCTCTTTTTCAGACCATTCTCTGTAAACCCTAGAGATGGTTGTGTGTGAAAATCCCAGCAAATCAGAAGTGTTTGAAATACTCAAACCAGCCCGCCTGGCACCAACAGCCATGCCACATTCAAAGTCACTTAAGGACTGAGGGAGGGTTATAACTCCTGTTGGTTATTTTTTTGCCATCTATGTCCCATTTGGGAGATTTACCTTCACTTCCTGCCCCATAGCCAAAACAGGAAGTGAGAGGAAATCCCTGCAAATTAAGGGGATATCCTGGTCACTGCTTCTGGTGTCCCCTTTGGAAGATTTCCAGTCTATTACTTTTCTGGGGATAACCCACAATTTGGGATTTTCTTTTACTTTCACTTTTAATGCCAACAGTAAACAGGACAAACAGAAAGGAGGAATCTCCCAAACAGGAGCACAGACAGCAATGAAAACTGACAGGTGATTTAATCCCTCTGCACTCTATCCAAAACTAAAGAAAAAGTTTTGCCTGTAGTTACACTTTAAGCCTGGGGTCACACTGGTGTGTGCAGAGCACCGTATGTGATTCGCGCAGGAATCTCACCGCATTCCTGTTCACGTCACATGCGATATCTGAATGGTGCAATTTCAGCCATACATTTTGTATGGCTGAAATCTTATCGCATCTGCACCACAATGGTGCAGGACCCTTTCTTACCCCTGCACCTGAATCGCAGGTGAACACCCATACGATGCGATTCTGGCGATCGCACTGATTTTTGTAGTCTGTTTCGAGATGTTGGTAATCTAACATTGACACCCGCAGCAGACCACACGGATGCCGTGCGAATGCTTTTCAGTGTGATGCATTTCTGGCATGGCATCAGTGTGAACCAGGGCTAAGGGCTCATGCACACATATTTTTAAACGTGTATCTGGTGTGGTATTTTTTCTGCCTCTAAACGCCCCTTCATGTTAGCCTATGTCTCAATGCACACATAGGCATTTAGGCCCTTTTCACACGATCGGCCCACTCGGATCCACCTGTTTTTTTTTAAGGGGATCCAAGTGGGCCACCCATTGACTTCTATGGGCAGGCGGATGTCAACGGAGATGTGTCTGCTGACACCTGATTGCCATCCGATCCGACAAGATCCGCTCTAATTAGACGAATGGCGAAATGTTCGCCATCCGTCGAGTGGATCAGATCGAATGGGATCGGATGAAAACGGACAGCGGGGCCCTGACAGGTCCATTCCTGCACAGTGAGCAGAAATGGACCTGTCATCCGCCTGCTCAGCGGGGTTTAACGGAGCGATCCCCGACTGAGCTAGCGGAGACTGTCCAGCGAATCCATCCTGTGTGAAAGGGGCCTAAAGAGCAAAAAATTAAAAAAATAAATAAAATAAAAATAAAACACTATCAGCGTTTCCAGGAGCAGCTGTGTTTTGGCAGAAAAAATGCTCTAAACGCTAGGCGCATCAAGCATTCATTTATTTAAAAGGCCAAAATTATTGCCAATTAAATGAATTAAAGAGGGAGTCCACCTAAACCGCCAAAAAAAAAAATATTAAAAGCCAGCAGCTACAAATACTGCAGCTGCTGACTTTTAATAAATGGCCACTTACCTGTCCCAGGGTCCAGCGATGTCGGCAGGCGACGCAGAGAACCCGCTTGGTTCTCGGCAGCTGCCGCCGCCATCCTGGGTGAGGGAATCAGGAAGTGAAGCGTTGGGGCTTCACTTCCTGGTTCCCTACTGCGCATGCGCAAGTCGCGCTGCGCATCGTAACTGGTCCCCGCTATCTCCTGGGAGCTGTGTGTTTCCCAGGAGACAGCGCGGAGGGACAGGAAGAGGCATAGACTCCCATGGGAATCTATGCCGGAAGTGGGTGCAAATACCTGTCTTAGACAGGTATCTGCAACCCCCTCCCCCCTGAAAGGTGCCAAATGTGACACCGGAGGGGGGGAGGGTTCCGAAAAGCGGAAGTTCCATTTTTGTGTGGAACTCCGCTTTAACACAAAAGCTAAACACATCTGAACACATCATGCATTTTTTTTTTTGGAAAAAAGCAGCTGAAAAGGTGTTTAAAGGCCCGTACACACGATACGAATATCGGAAGTAAAATTTCATCCGACAAATTATCTGCCGATTTTCGGATCGTTAGTACGGAGCTTTCGACAGCAGATTCCGTTTTTTCAACAGACAAAAGTTGAATGTGCAGACTATAAAATTGTTGTCGTACGTAAACTCAACTTCCGATTTTCGTTTAATTATTACGGTTTTCATACGAAAAAAATCGTAAGCGCAAGACTACGCATGCTCAGAAATGAAAGAATACATACAAAACTAGTCAACACACAACGTCACTTCTGACGTTGTATTGTCGTATGAGAATTTTCGTATGGTAAGTAATCTCTTCACTTTCGACATAAGACGAGCATGCAACAAAAAACAGACGTTCAGTCGTCTGAAAATCTGATTGTGTGTACGAGGCTTAAGAAAGGATAGTTAATGCCCTGTGTGCATGGGGCCTAAAGCTGGATACACGCTATAGAATTTTCTTTAGATTTTTTTCCTTTAAATTTACTAAAACCATATAATATGAGGTCAAACCTTAAGACCCTTTCACACTGGAGCGTTTTTCAGGCGCCTGCAAACCGCCCTAAAACAGCTGCTCCATTCACTCCAGTGTGAAAGCCTGAGGGCGTCAGAAAAAGTCCTGCCAGCAGCTTCTTTGGAGCGGTGAACTCACCACTCCTCCACCGCTGCTCCCCATTGAAATCAATGGGGCAGCGCTGCTATACAACCAGCAAAACGCCGCTGCAGGGGCATTTTGCGGGCGGGTATAACCCCTTTTGGGCCTCTAGCGGGGGGGTTAAAACCGCCCCACTAGCGGCCGAATAGCACCGCTAAAACAACGGTAAAGCGGCGCTAAAAATAGAGCAGCTTTACCGTTGACGCAGGTGGCGGCACAGTGTGAAAGGGGTCTAACAGTTTCAATTTGTATGCAATCAGGCAGGCCCTTGTACTACATGGTTTTGGTAAATTTAAAGGAAACCAAACAAAAAAAGTTGCATAGTATGTCTCCAGCTTTAGAGTGGCCTCCACCAATCAAAAGCCAGTATAGGAAATCACCCCCTGACTTCTGATGTCATTTGATGTCATGAAACACGCCAAACATAATGTAAACAATCAAATTTGGTTTTGACGGGTTTCATGACCTCATGATGTCAGCGGTCAAGCACTTTAAATGTTCTTTGCACCGTATCATTTTCTTGCCTGACGAAGGGGTCCTGCGTAGCTCCAAAACGTTACCACATTGATGTGAATAAATGTTTGGACATTTCAATGTTCAGTGGTGCATTGGCCATTTAAACTTTTGTTTATGGTACCGGTTCCATCTGGCAGTTGGTACAGCACCCACATACCTCCATGTCTTTTCCTGGAATGTGCACAATGAAAATATTATACATGCATTTGCCTCTAGCCTAGAGCTGTGCGAATAATCGTTAATAATAAAAAATTGTAATTTTATTATCTGTTGCGATCTTAACAATGCATTTTCTCGTTTCTTTCTATGCAGAGAATTCTCTGCTCAAGCCAACAGCTGTCAATTAAAAAACCCCCCAAAAAAAAAAACAGGCAGTCTGCCAAGTATCACAACATTCCTCAGCCCTGAGATAACTATAAACATTGCATCGTTTTGTTCTTTAGATCAAAGGAATGAACTATCGGTCTGTAAATGAGGGACGTTTAACCACTTAAAGGCTAAACCTTTTTCTGACACTTGTAGTTAAAATCATTATTTTTTGCTAGAAAATTACTTAGAACCCCCAAACATTATATATTTTTTTTTAGCAGAGACCCTAGAAAATAAAATGGTGGTTGTTGCAATAATTTATGTCACACTATTTGCGCAGCGGTCTTTCAAATACGATTGAAAAAAAAAAAACCAAACCGTAAAAGTTAGCCCAATTTTTTTTGTATAATGTGAAAGATGATGTTACGCCGTAAAAATCGTGATCTTTATTCTAAGCAAAAAAATTGTGATTCTCATTTTGGCCAGAATCATGCAGCTCTATTCTAGCCTAATACAGGCAGCCTAGGGAAGTGAATGCAGATGTAATGGCTGTATGGAAACAGCCACAGGACAGGCGTGTAGGAGCAGGGCCACTACCCCAAATACACACCATGTGCATGCGAGGCCGCAGACCTCTCAAATTTAGATATGCAGCTGTGTCCATGCAGCCAATGCGCCTGCATTCATTTTCATAGGTTGCTGGTTGCAGACAAACAACAAATACCTCAATCGTGCAGTATGAGAGTCCAAATGAATGAATGAGGCCTAAAAATGCACTAAACTGCAGACTACATGGGTGTTTTTATATTCACCATTTCAAAGGGGCCTGCTTACTCGGAATAATCGTCCAGAAGTGCTGCATTTCCTGTATAATAAACCACACTAAGCCACAGCATTTAAATATAAACTACCGGATGGGATTTCTATTTGATCTGCTGTAAAATGTCTTACAAGAGGAAAACTGACAAGTTTCTGAATCACAAACCCCCAACACGTGTGCAGATTTGGCGTCCAATGAGTTTACTTGCTGCATGCTTGTTGTGGGCCATTGATTGAGAAAGTATTGACTCCAGACACAGCCAGGCAACATTAGGTGAGAAGCCGCAGTCTCCGTATTACACCCGGGTGACGTAATCTCTGCAATGAGGGCCGTAATGTCATTGTTCAATTTAGCCAGGCTGAAGTCACATAATGAGATATTTAGTGAGAAATGGTACTACCTTCATTTTCAGTCTTACACCCACTTTTCTGTGCAGTCCAACAGGAATCAGACCCAGGCCTCATGTACACTGCTGCTGGTAAACGGACGTTTAGGAACAGTTAGGCGTTTTTTTTTTCAACTGCTCCTGAACCCTCCTCTATGTTATCTTATCAGTACATGTACACTGGTTGGTTTATAGTCGTTTCTAGGCAGTTGAGTTTAGAGGATTTTATTGGAACCCAAAAAAATGCGTTCAGAAGCTGTGTTTAGAGGCATTTCAAACGCCAAACGCGGCTAAAGGCACCTCGTTTAGCAGTGTTTCTATACAGGCGTCTTTTCATTTTTGGCTATTTTGAGAAAAAAAATTTAAAAATTTTTTCAAACGCTTCTAGACGCAAACGCGGCTAAACGAGGCATGTAAATGTGGCTAAACAGCCGATTTTAGATGCCGGTTTCTAACTGTCAAGTTAAATATTTCAGGAGGGGTTGAACAACGTCCCGTGTACATGAAACCTAAGGCCTAATGTACACTAATGTACACGGGAGGCTGAGGCAACCTCTTCTGAACTATATTTTTGACAGCTTGAAAACGGCGTTTAAAAACGTTTAGTCGCGTTTAGCCGCGTTCGCGTCTAGGAAGGTTTATTTAAGATAACATCATAAGACCCTCCCAAAGCACAAAAAACAGTATTATTTAACTATTTCAGCCATTCTGTGAGACCAGAGTGAGTAGCAGCAGCTGAGAGAGCAGCATTGTACTTGTATCTACCTCAATTTCGGTGCTTTGGATCCCATAATGAGCCTATGTGAGGAAATTAAAAAAGCCACATATTAAATTTCATGCAACTAAACTTTGTTTGATCAAGTCGGGGGTGAAGCTCAATGGTGGGGTCATCTGGTTCAAATCTAACAACATATAGGTCAAATTCCAATTCTACTTTGGCTAACAGCAATGCTAGTGGTGTATTGGATTGGATCATGGGCTCATTAGGGGTATATAAATGGTCTATGAAGCATTGCAAGCCATACAATACAAGTTTTTTAAATATTTTTTAGTGGTTTTTCATCATTTGCTATCATTAAGTTTTGTAATGTAAAAAAAATAGGGCACCTTTAAAAACGATTCTAAACGAAAACGCGGCTAAATGCCGGTACCGCGTTTAGATGCGTTTGTCGTCGGAAACTTCGGCATCTGAACTAATTTTTTTGCCTTCAAAGCAAAGCCTCTAAACGCAACTGCCTAAAAATGACATTAAACAAACCTGTGTACATGTACACATAAGATAACATTGGATGAGTTCAGGGGCAGCTGAAAAAAGCATCCAACTGCCTCTGAGGCTGGAAACCCGCATCCAATTCGCATAGCAGGAGAATATGACTGGCTCTCCATGGAGCCGGTTCACATATCTCTGGGGAGGCTGCAGAGCCCACTGCACAGAAATGTGCGTCTTTGCCTCCGTTTCAGGGCCCGAATACAGGCAAAGATTCTGCCCTGTTTCGTCCCTGAAGCGGAGAACAGCAATGCTGCACGATCCGCGGCCAGTGTAGGTGTAAACTGAGCCTGAACGTTCGTTTACCAGCAGCAGTGTACATGAGGCCTTAGACCTAGTGCTCTCAGTTATCAGCTCTCAGTAAAGCCTGATACACACTATTAGCTAGGTTGAACAGGCTCTGACAGGGGAATGGCACCGCCGCCAGAACGCTCAGGTCAGTACTTTCAGCCATTGGCAACTGGACGCCGGTCGGCAGACCTTACTCGGTCATGACCCTTTTGACAGAAGTTGGCTGAATGGCTTCTATCGGACTGGCTGCTTTACGCTAGGGGTTGACCGATTATCAGTGCGGCAGATATTCACTTTTTCTGAACCATCCGTATCAGTCACGAACTTACCGATATTGCTTCAAGGGGTTGTACTGGGATAATGCTTGCAGCTGTAGGCATCACCCCGGTACCGTTCTTTAGAGCGGTCGGTCAGCTTTCGTGTAATAACAACCGAGCGGCTCAGCAGCCACTCGGCTGTTATTATAAGCAGCAGGAGGGGACGCCCCGCCATGCTCCGCTTGGGTCTCCCGTCGCACCAGGAGGCCCCCGCGACCAGCTGGCACATCTGCCGGCTGGCCGTAGACCCGCGCAAAGATCAGCTTTGTTGGGGTCTTAGATCTAGTAACCCGGAAGTGATGTCAAGACATCCCTTCTGGATTACTGGCATCCTAAAGGCGCCAGTTTAAAAAGATAGAAAGTATTCTAAAAAAAAAAAAAACGTAGATCTTGACGTTTTGAATACTTTCAAGTGCAGAGGAGGGGTTTGGGGTCTCATAGACCCCCGATCCCTCCATAAAGAGTACCTGTCACAAGGGATGTTTACATTCCTTGTGAAAGCAATAAAAGTGATAAAAATATATATATATATACACAGTATATATATATAAATATAAAAGGACAGTGAAAACTAATATCGGCACCTGACATCGGCTATCAGCCTGAAAGGCAGCCGAAAAATCGGTATCGGCCCTGAAAAAACTATATCGATCGACCCCTATCATACACACGGGCCAAATGTCGGTGCGTTTTAGATGCTTTTTACAGCGTTCCAGTACAGTCTAGTGCAGGAAAAATGCAGCATGTTCTACTTTTTGTTTCTGCAAGCACTGGTGTGAACTATGCCATTAAAAACCATATAACCTACTTTCTATGTGTTTTTTAAGCAGAAAAAAAACCTGACTAGACTGCATGTGGTGTGAACTGGCCCTAATAGCGGCTGTGATTGGATGCAGGTGGTCTTCAGCATCCAGCTCTCTTGATTTTTTTCAATCGAAGGATGTCGAGCAGGAGGGTGCCAACAGGCATAGAGGGAATTCTCATAGTATATGGCCAGCCTAGAGCAGAGCTAAAGGCAAAGCTTTTTTTTCTTGATAGAGTGGAGAGGGATTAGAACCTCCGTCAGGTATGTATTGCTGCCTGTGCCCCCATTAGGCTCTATTCACACTTGTGCGTTTTTTGACGCTTTTTGTATTTTTGCAGAAATGCAGGCAATGTTTTTAACATGGGTTCCTATGCAACACGTTCACATCAATGCATTGTTGTGTCTCGGCATTTTTGGAAAGGGTTGGGGACTTTTTCCCCCGCAAAATGCAGCATTTTGCATGTAATAAACTTCAATGGACCCGCATTCAAAATACAAGTACTGTGTTTTTACCACAATTTGTGTCTTTTTTTTACATTCACTATATATATCTGGCTGCTAAGGAGCGTGAAGCCGAAAAAAGAATTTTATGAAAAAAACTGCGTGGGGTCCCCCCCCCCCAGTCCATACCAGGCCCTTCGGTCTGGTATGGATTTGGAGGAGACACCCCACGCTAAAATGTAAAAAACAAAACGGCGTGGGGTTCCCCCTCCCCCAGTCCATACCAAGCCCTTCGGTCTAGTATGGATTTGGAGGGGACACACCCGTGCCAAAATTAAAATTAAAAAAATGGCATGGGGTCCCCCCCAAAATCCATACCAGACCCTTATCCGAGCATGCAGCCAAGCAGGTCAGGAAAGGGAGGGGACAAGCGAGCGCCCCCCCCCCTCCTGAACCATATCAGACCGCATGCTCTCAACATGGGGGGCTCTGAGCGCCCCCACCCCAAAGCACCTTGCCCCCAAGTTGTTGATGGGGACAAGGGCCTCTTCCCGACAACCCTGGCCGGTGGTTGTCAGAGTCTGGGGCCGGGGGACCCAGATCCGCCCCTCCCCCCTATGTGAATGAGTATGGGAGAAGACGGTGGCAGGAGAGATGGCTCACGGAGAAAACGGCGGCGGGAGAAGATGGCTCAGGGAGAAGACAGCTATTTTTTTTTTTACAGTTCACTGATTTTTTGGTGAATGGGTAGGGTAATCGATACCCATTCACATGGGGGGCCGGGATCTGGAGCCCCCATTGTTAAAGGGGGCCTCCAGATTCCAACAAGCCCCCCCCCCGCCGGCAGACCCCAACAACCACCGGTCAGGGTTGTCAGGAAGTGCCCTTGTACCCAGTGCTTTGGGGTGGGGGGCGTAGAGCCCCCCCCTCGCTCCAAAGCACTCACCCCTCCATGTTGAGGGCATGGTATGGTTTGGGGGGGGCGCTCGCTCGTCCGAGCTGCATGTTTGGATAAGGGTCAGGTATGGGTTTTGATAGAATTTTAACAAATTATGAGGTAGAAACAGTGGTAGAAAAAAGTGAAAAGGCTGGACAGTATTGCATGAAAGCAGTTCTCTCAGTATTGGTAAACCTGGAGCCACCAGGCAGCATTGACAGCCCCATTCACATGGCATGTATGTGCCAGCTGTGGGCAGAATCCAAGGGCATCATCTGTCCCTAACCGCAGGTAAGTCACAGATGTGCGTTGACATCTGAGCACCCATCGGACAGCTGTGGCTGCTGTCAGCTTTATTGCTTTGTATAGGCTGTGAATCCAGAATGTCATCTGAATGAGGCCTTAGGCTGATGTAACACAAACAATGCTGTGTTTGGTAACAAGTCATCAGCTTGTAGCATAAGATCACTTGGGGCCCATTCTTACCACAATAATGTGCATTGCAATACACAATTTGTCATGCATTGACACGCGTTACATTCAAAATGGATGGGCTGAAATGCACCACAACATATACAAAAATGCAAGCTAAATTTTCCCGCAGAGGTCACCTGGCAATGTACTAAAGTACATTTTTATGATGTGTTGGGGTACCTTTGGCACTGCAAAGCAGCAACACATGTAACATGCGTTACCATGTGTTACAGTAGCACAATAGTATGAATGGGCCCATACCTCTTGCTATGGAGTGGAACACCCAAAGGTGGACAGAAACACCCTATGGTCCCAAAAAGATAGAGGCACAGCTAGAATTTTAATGCAAACATATAATTAGCCTACAGGCCCATACACAAGAGAGTTGGAAGTAAAATTTCATACAACGAATGATCGGCCAATTATCTGATCGTTAGTATAGTGCTTTCAACAGCCTATTCCAACTTTTCAGATGACAAAACCTGAAAGTGCATGCTTTAAAATTTTCATTGTACATAAAAACAACGTCCACTTTTCGTTTAATTCGTATATTTTTCGTACGAAAAAACTTATAAGAGCAAGATTACGCATGCTCGGAAATGAAAGAATTCATTACAAAACAATTCAACATATTACATCACTTCTGAAGTTGTATTCTCGTAGGAGAATTTTTGTTAGTTGAGTGACCTCTTCACTTTCGATATGAGACTAGCTTGCAACAATAAACGGATAATTATTCGTCCAATAATGATCGCGTGTACCAGGCTTAAGGCTAACTCGGTCTAGAAGGTTCCACCTAAAGCTAAAATGTCCATTTTTGGGTGGACTTGCAGTTGGGGGTCGACAAAAAACATGTCGTTTTTTTTTTAAACGCCCCCCTCCTCCAGCACCACCCCCTAAACTGCAAATGCAGCCATGATGCTGAGCATGACATGGCAAAAATGGTCCCTGCTGTTGAGTCCAGTGGGTAGTGACAACCGCCAATTGCATTCAATTCAATGAATAGGGCCGCGCAGCAACACCCCACAACTGCACGCAATGCATGCAGCTACGGCGCGGTGGTGTGGGCTATTAAGTGTTAAAACAGGTGGTGAGGAGGCGATGTAATACTCTTCAAAGGGCTAACACGAGTCCCAAGAATGTTTTCTGAAAAATTGCTTCTACTAATTAAAAATAATGTTTGTTTGGTAAACCTCCGCACGTCTCTTTCACAATGTTACTACCAGAGGGGAGTTCAAGTGTAACTAAAACAACAGCAATCTGCAGTGGCAGCATAGCAGGCGCAGGACCCAGGGGAGACAACATTTGCACGCCATTCACGGCGGCGTGTTCATTTATGAAGAAGAAAGCACACATCAGCATCTACCAATTATAAATGATAGGAAGGATTGCCTAAAGATCTAATTAATTCTATTTGATGCCTGAATAAATGAATAGGCGGGTTTTTAACCTTCGGGGTGTGTCTGTACCCAGGAGAGCTTTATCGCTTTTTCAGAAATAAAATATAAGAATGTTGTAAAATTAGTATTATCAATTAAACTCTTCAGCAAAAATAAAATCCTTTCCCCTTTGATGTGGACTAGATGGATTTGCTGACATGGAGGGGGGGGGGGGGGGTAGTCCTTTCAGGAATTTCAGGAAAAGCTTTGCAAAAACAATGATGGCGTCAGAGGACTGCGTTTGTCCATCAAGGAATCAAGGACGGCAACCCATGCTGCAGACGTTGTAGGGTTCAGGAATTTACTGAGTGTATTTGGCCATTATTACAGAAAGTAAAAGAAAATCATATATTTTGAGTGGTCACCTAAAGAATAATGGGGAAATCTTCCAATAAGGACACTAGTTCTGGTGACAACTAGAGATTTCCTTCACTCTGGAGGAATTTCTCACTTCCTGTTGTAGCTTTGGAACAGGAAGTGAAAGCCACCACCCTAATAGGACATAGATTCTCACAGGCAGTGGCGGAACTACAGGGGTCGCAAAGGTTGCACTTCCAACCGGACCCTGGCATTCCGCCACTGTGGGGGCCCAAGATGGCAGGAAATGGTGACTATCGGCTGTGTGGGGAGCCGGTGGAAGTAGAGGCAGGCTGCGGATCAGTGAATCAATAACCAACAAGTGGATGGCTTAGTCACCTGCTGATGTGTGAGGCAGTGAGGAGACACACAACATCAAGGCCATGTGCATGCAAATATACTTATGGAGGACGGATGGAGCACAGAGGGAGAGCCGGGAATCGGCCCCTGTGAAGAATGGAAGAACGGATACTTGCAGCAGCAATAGACTAAGCTGGGACTGTGAGAGCTTATCAAGACAGTGAGACAATACATTACTTGTGTTAAGTGCAAGATGTTAAGTTCCACTGGCTACAAGTGTTGCGTATCCCAAACCGGAAGTGACGTTTCGACATGGCAACTGCGCAGCCTCATCACGTCTAAACATCACTTCTGGTAGATGATCCGTAACATTTCCCACCAGTGGAATGCATGCCGGCTCGGCTGAGCAGCGACTGGCTATATTGTAAGGCTGTCTGTAAAGGTGCTTACTTAAAGCACCGAACAATGTAAGTGCAAGATTTTTGGGATTATTTTATACAACTATTTAACCACATCAGCCCTGGAAGATTTTACCCCCTTCCTGACCAGAGCACATTTTGCTATTCGGCACTGCGTTGCTTTAACTGACGATTGCGCGATTGTGCGACGTTGTACCCAAACAAAATTGACGTCCTTTTTTTTCCCCACAAATAGAGCTTTCTTTTGGTGGCATTTGATCGCCTCTGCGGTTTTTATTTTTTGCTTTATAAACAAAAAAATGCAACAATTTTTTTACTTTTTGCTATAATAAATATCCCCCAAAAATATTTAAAAAAACAATTTTTTCCTCAGTTTAGGCCATTATGTATTCTTCTACATATTTTTGGTAAAAAAAAAAAAATAAGCGTATATCGATTGGTTTGCACAAAAGTTATAGCGTCTACAAAATAGGGGATAGATTTATAGCATTTTTATTATTTATTTTATTTTTTTTTACTAGTAATGGTGGCGATCTGTGATTTTTATCGTGACTGTGACATTAT